>JAJHSJ010000016.1:39999996-40047728 GCA_021015155.1 Magnolia officinalis
TAAAGAGAGGGAAGTGGGATGGCCCACCAACGTGGGACCCATCGACATGGAAGTGGATTGGATGGTCCACCACCACCACCAGCTATATAGTGTTGTACAGGCGTTAGCAATCTTGTAGGATTGATATCCACAACGTCCATTTGTTTTGCCACCGTGGCCCCACATGTGTAGGGGTGGGTCCCACCTTGCTGTATGTATCATGCACCCTCACTGTCCACGTGTATATGGGACGGTGTGATCCACTGTGATATACGTGCCTTACCTCCACCGTCCAGTGATCTGGACGTGGACACCGCAATGATGTATGTGCTTTAATTCCACACGTCCATCCAACTGACGTGGGACCCACCAAGCCGATTGGCCGGTTGTACCTTAGAAGCTATATAGCTGATGTGTGACGTCAGAAGTTCTGTGGGTCCCACCTAATATACATGTTTTATCAAACCGTCCAGTCCCTGGACGTGGACTGGACCCCACCTACTGTGTGTGGACCCCACGTGGATGATGTAATCCACACGTCTATTGAGGATGTGGGATCCACCGTGATCTAAGCGTTATCTACGCTGCTGGCCCCACACGTGGAGTCAATGTGATGGGGACTATAGCAGCTCTGCTGCTGCACTTGCGTCAGCAAGTTAGGTGGGCACATGATGCGTGCAGGTGTCACATCTATATCGTCCACCCATTTTAAACTGTGGGACCCACCCCACACGTGTTATACGTGTGATGGGGGCCCACATCGATGTATGCTTCTATCATCCAAGCCGTCCGTCCAAATTGGACACTGGACGTTGAAGCCCCCCTCCCTCTTTCTCTCTCTCTCTATATGTATATATATTATAATATAATATTATACTATGGTGGGCCCCACTGGGACCCACCTGATGGGAGTTAATTGGCTGGTGCACCTCACTCCAGCCAGCTGTTGTATTGACATCAGTGGGTCGTAGCCATCTACTGGAATGACGTCAGCAAGGTAGGGGCCTGATCATAGGCATGTGTTATATCCAACCGTTCATCTATGAGGGCCCCACGTGGTATGCGGCTGCTGCTGCTTGATGTCAGCAAGTTCCATGGGTCCCGCATAGTGTATGTGCTTTATGCACATCGTCTATCAGGTGGACCACACCGCAAAGCAGTGGAGATTGAACGTCCACCAATGAAACCCTTTTTAGGTCACAGAAGTTTTGGATCAGTATGATATTTGTTTTTCCATTCAACTCAGGTCTTTGTGATCATATGATCAGGTTGGACGGAAAATAAAATGGTGGGCCCTGCGAATTTAAACGATGAAAATCATTATCTCCATTGTTTTGTGGTATGGCCCAGATGATCTTTCTATAGGATTTATTTTTGATAATGCTCTAAAATGACCTTTAATGATGTGTGGGCCCCACCTGATGTGATGTTTGTTGGGCCCATTCGAGAGCCCCTTTATGATATATATGAGGCCCACATGATGAGGCCCGATTTGATGTTTATGGCCCACATGATGCGGATCGATTTGATGTATTTATGGCCCACACGATGTGACCCGATTTAAGTATTGAGGCCCACGTGATGGGCTCGACTTATTGTATGAGGCCCATTGGTGCGACCCATATAATACGGCCCATTTGATGTATATTGGCCCATTGGTGCGGCCCATGTAATACGGCCCACTCGATGTATATGAGGCCCATGTTTAAGGCCCAATATGATGTATACCCAGCCCATGTGTTGGGGCCCAATGTGATGTATTTATGGCCCATGTGTCGAGGTCCATTATGATGTACATGCAGTCCACGAGTGAGGCCCATAGTGATGTGTATTGGGACCTTGTGTGAGGCCATGGGCCCACTTTACATTTGCCTCTATGTGTGCCACTCCTTGGGAGCAATGTTGCTTGAATGTCTACATTGTTGGGCAATGATGGTTTAATGTCCACATTGTGACCTTCCTTTAGGCCTTGTTCGTCCGATTGTCGAGGTCGAGTCCAATTGATGAGGCCGATTCCAATTGTCGAGGTCGAGTCCGATTGATGAGGCGATTCCAATTGTATAGGCCGATTTTGATTGTGGAGGCCAAGTATCGAGGTTGATTTCGATTGTCGACGCCGATTATATAGACCAATTCCGATTGTCGAGGTCGAGTTCGATTGACGAGGCGATTCTGATTGTCGAGGCTGATTTTATAGGCCGATTCCTATTATCGAAGCCGAGTCCGATTGTCGAGGCCGATTCCAATTGTCGAGGCCTAGTCTGATTGATGAGACCGATTCTGATTGTAAAGGCCGATTTCGATTATCGAGGCCGTGATGAGGATGAGGCCAATTCCAATTGTCGAGGCTGATTGTCGAGGCCGAGTCCGTTTGACGAGGCCGATTTCGATTGTTAAGGCCGAGTATCAAGGTTGATTCCGATTGTCGAGACCGATTGTTTAGGCCGATTTCGATTGTATAGGCCGATTCCGAGTGTCGAGACCGAGTATCGAGGCCGATTCCGATGGTTGAGGCCGATTTCGATTGTCGAGGCCGAGTAGCAAGGCCAATTCCGAGTATCGATTCCGATTGTCGAGGCCGATTGTCGAGACCTATACGATGCATATGCGATCCATAGTTGAGGCCCATTGTGATGTGTATTTGGCCTGCGTGATGTCTATGCGGCCCGTGTTTGAGGCCCAATGTGATGTATATGCGACCCATATTTTAGGTCCACTGTGATGTGTATTCAGCCCGTGTTTAAGGCCCAATGTAATGTATATGAGGCCTATATGATGAGGCCTATTGTGATGCATTTGAGGGCCGGGCGATGGAGCCCATTGCGATGTATGTTAGGCCCATGAGAAAGGCCCATCGTGATGTGTATTAAGCTCTTGAGTGAGGCCCATGGTGTTGTATATTTAGCCCTTGTGTGAGGCCATGAGTCCACTATATGTTAGGCTCCATGTGGATCATTCCTTGGGGGACAATGTTGGTTAAATGTCCACATTATTGAGGTCGATTATCGATGCTGGTTATTGATACTGATTATGAGTATGTGTCTGCATAGCATCATGATACAGGCCTTTATGCATCATATGCATGTTTGTTATAAGATGTGGTTGGCCATTGCATATGTCATTGGACAGGTTGTTATGAGACTCCCTGATAGGCGGTGGTTATCTCACATGAGTGCACGGTATGCACAAGATTGATGCCTGACTGGATTGTATGACTCATGTATCTTGCATTGTGTATTGTGATTATTGTATGCCTTAACGACATCAGGGCCATAGCCTCTATAGGCATGCGTGGATGGCTAGATGAGACACTGAAAATGTTTTGGTTCTAGCATACCGGCCGCCATAGATGTCCCTGTGTAAAAAATCCTAAACCTCCGAGGCCAGGAGACGCCCCAACGTCGAGACCAAGTGGATACATGAGCGCCCGAGTACCAAATCCAATAGGCCGGGTCTCCCACTGTGTCGTGGTTGTTTGGGAGGGGTGTGGCCTTACCTGTCTGAGGGTAGGGGCATACTAGACTGAGTTTGACCAGCTCGTGAATGGGTCCTCTATCGACGTGCCGGGTAGATATTGGCTGACTATTGGCCAGGCAGATAGTGAGGTCTCTTCCACTTGAATGGTCGTGCGTCAGTGGACGGCGATTTGCATGTAGAGTGTACTAGACCCCGGTGACGATCCTAGAGAGGAATCATACTGATATGTGTACTTATTGAGCAGGAGTTGCATACTCATTCATTCATTCATTCACTATCCACTCGGGCTGGTGGTGCGCAACTATTTGTTACGGGTACCTTCGCAATGGTAAGGATTTCGGTTAGGGCGCGCGACTAACTTGAAATCAGGAGTCTACCACATTGAGTCTGACTATCCAAATTTAGGTATGGGACTAGTTTGGATAGAACCCCTTGTGATGGGACCCCATAGCCTGCGATACTACGTACTATCATCCCGGCTTCACACTCTATCATGGTCATTCCATTCGCATCGCATATTGTATTACATCTGCGGCATATGATATTGACTTACTATATCTTTTCATCCCATATCCTGGACGAGGTTGATGATATTTTTATAGACTTGTAGTATTTTCGCTTACTTTGATATTGTATGATTCATGCCAGTAATACCGATATTGTATGATTAAGGCATTGTATTGAATACTTGGCACTTATCTTGTACAACACTTACACCACCCTCTAAGCTTTCTATAAGCTTATGCACAATAGATGCATGCAGGTGACGATAGGACATGGTCGAACTGGGGCAGGAGTGTGGCAGAAAGCTTCTGGAGATTTTATTATATGCATGTATTTCCTTTTTAGTATTGTAATCAAATAATTATATTAGTAGATATGTGATGATGATGTTGTTTTGTGATTTGGGTAAACTTGTGGTTATGCTTCTTAGAGATAAACGTATGTTGGAAAATCCTCCTTGTAAGATCTCAGAATCGTAACCTGGCATATGAGCGCTGGGATCCGAGAACAGGGTACTATGGAGGCTGTTGGCACTGGATTCGACGATCGGGATTCCTATGAATCCGATTTCCAGGTTTGGGGCGTTATACAATACGACCCAATGTCGAGTCAAGCGGCTGAAGTAGCACGCGTTTCCCCGACACGTGCATTGCACAACCAATAATCCTATCTGAGGTAGGACATACTCTCATTTCAGTTTTAATAGGCCGAGTTGTCTTCGCCTTGAGCTTGAGAAACTTCTGACCTACCTAGACCACCAAGTGAATGGCCACTTGAACCCAAAAAGGGTCGTTGTCAACTCTCTCTTCCAATCTATCTTTTTTTCCACGAGAAGTCTCCTCTCTCTCTAGGCTAATCTTTCAAATCTCATTTCCTCCCAGGCCCATTAACCTTTAGAACCTCCCCTTCCACTCATCTTCTTCTTCAAAAATCTCACATCCCACCACTTTATTCTTCTAATTTTTCTACATGCTTTCATGTTAGACACAAATCCTAAAGCTCAAGGATGAAGAACTATAATTAACAAAAATTTACATAAATAGTAAAAGTATAAGTAAAATGGATTTTTGATAATTAACCTGATGGAATCTTGCGAAATAACCATGTTATTTGAATAGAGTAGTTTCTCCTACCCTAAATTCATATATGGCATGTCGAAATAACTCATTCTGGCTTGCGAGATATGCATGTTGTAAGGTGCTCCGCTCGGGGAGCCTATTTTGAAGGGGCCCCCACCCAGGGGACCAGAGAACCATGTGGCCCTTGCCCTGGCAGCCAATGGTGGCCCCCTTTGTGACTTTAATTGCATTAATTTTAAAAAATCATCTCCCTCGATATAACTCCGATTTAGGTGATTCAAAAGCCAAATTGAAGCTTAATAAGCATAGTTTCATATAAAAATAAAATAAAAATTATAATATAGTTAATTTAGAAGGATTTGACAACTGTTCAAAATTGTCAGTTTCAGACAGAGTTTACTTCTAGAATTTTAATAATCTATCAACAACTCTAAATGAAATGAAATTTTGTGTGATGGATTTAAACTTAATAATGAATCATAAAAATTTTTAAAATAATTCAAGTGCTAAAAGTATAAGAAGCATTATAATAAATATAGACATTTTTAAACTTAATGATGAATCATTAGTTCAGAAAACTATCACTTCTGGAATTTTAATAAAAAAAATTTTTTTACAATTCAAAATTAGATAATTTTTTTTTTTTTAAATATGAGATTAAACTTACTGAAGAATCACAATAAAAATTTTAAAAAAAATAACAATAATAATTTAGTTACTTTAAGTAATGGTATTTTATAGATAAATGAAATTGTTGTTTTGGACAACTAATACTTCTTGAATTTTTATAATTCTTATGGAACTTCAAATGAAATAAAATTTTGTGAAATAAAGGTAAATTTAATGATGAATTACTATAAAAATTATAAAATAATATACTAACCAAAGGTGACGAATATGTTACAAATAATAGAGGGTTGAAAACAAAAATTTCTACAACTTCGAGTTGCCAATAGACTAGTCATGTCTTTTCATATTAAAGTTTAGCATTGGGTATCTATTTAGAATTATTTATAATCGTTCTAGGAATCATCCCGTGATTAATTTGATTATATATATATATATATATATATATATATATATATATAATATTTGTTAAGTTGTTTTGGTGTAATAAAGTTAGGACCCTTAAGTAGGATTGAGTTTCATAGTTTAATACTCTGTAAGCTCGTGTTAGAGGCGGACTACAGTAACATGTTTTAAGTTTTCTTATTCTCTTATGGACTCGAGGTTCAAACAACATTGAGAAGATGGTATTCTTCATCTTTCCTTTCGTACGTCCTTATTAGCGCTATTAGAAACTCTAAAACTCTAGAATACCTTAGAACGTTCGATCATTCCTTCCCCCTTGAGACTAATGAAACTGAAGTGCAGTTTTCTCATAGCCCCTAGCCATAAGATCGAAATAGCAATACATATAAAATTTTATGCCATTAGACACCATCCAGGATAATCATTTGACCATAGGCGTAGTGAGAGATTTATTAATTACTAAGATAGACAAGAATTAAAATGAGAACTCTCTTAGACCAAGACCCAAAGAACGACCTTATAAATAGGAGATTTGAACTTTTCAATGATGGACATTCCCTAAACATTTAGATTGATCGGATTACGGAATTACAGAAGTATACACCTGCGAAGCATTCGTGGCTTGACCCAATTCTCAATCCTGGGTGACTACCAATGGACTCGCTCCTTTGACTGAGTAGAATACCAGGATCCACCAGGACGAAGAAGGAATATAATGAACCTTCTACCCTAGTCAGGTTGATGATCAACATATCGGGTTCATGCCCACTAGAACCGTCTCTCTGTGTTTGTCGAACATTGAAAACAAATATTTTTACTTTAGATAGAGGAAAATCGTCGTCATGAATCCAAATCTTTAAAAATAAATAGATAAATAAATAAATTATAGTAAACCATCAGGGTGAAAAAGTTTTAAGGGGGGTAGACTAAAATGAGCCAGACTAGCATAGATAGTATACACCCTACCACGCATATAAACTTGAAATCAATAAAACTTAGGCAAATGAAATAATAAAATCTTTACTTATTACCCTTACGCAATTTCGGGGACGAAATTGTTTTTAAGGGGGGTAGATTGTAACGTCCTGGATTTTCACTGTTTTGGATTTCCAAAAATCCTTGATTTTTTTTAAAAAATGTAATTAACTTATATTATCACTTATGGACCATTAACACTCAATGTTAGTTTATATATGGGTGGTACCAGTAAAGAACCGTACAAGTCCGATTAATTAACCGTAGGAAGCCAACGAATCCGCCCGATCACTTGAACATTAAGTTTAGCCCCATGATTTACTCACATAGGGCCCAAATCTAACCGACTCATCACTAACTAATTAAGACAATCATAATTAAATTAAAGATCTAATCGAAGCCGAGTTAGATAAGGCCCGGATCTTGACTAATAGACCAAATTAACCCCGTTACTCTTTTAGCTTAAAACCGACGATTTAGAGTAATCATGACCAAATCTCCACTTCCACTAGTTATAAATAGGCCACACTATAAACATAGTTAACCCAAACCCTAATCATTGCCCACGAGAAATCTCAATACCTAATTTATTCAAAAATGCCTCGATTTTTTGAACAAACTCTAGACTGCTCGTTAGTGGACCACTAGTTCCAAAACTATAGAATAATGTCCTTCTTACTAGGTTTGGCGACCATCGCGAGAGTCGGACTTGGGTAGTATTCAAAACCGCTCAACTTGAGCCAAAGGACGAGTGTATAAGAAGTGCAAATACCCTAAAGGAAGAAGCTGAAACTTAAGTGAATTGGGTCATCCACTCTTATACAAAGTTGAGGATTTCGGACCGTCGGTTTATGTCTAAACTTCACACGTGGAGTAAAGATATTTTCCTGCTCATATCCGTATAGCTGCGACCCTGATCGACTATCGGTGACCTTTGAACAGACTTTTAATCATATCTGTTGATCAGCGCATCCAAATGGAAGGCCGATCATGCCCATACGTAGATCATCATTAGGGCTAACTATCCTACGGTGTATACGGACATGTACGCCCCATAATGGGCCTTAGAGGTTAGAAAGACCCTCCCATAGGGCTAGTATAGTAAAAACCTAACCCTTGGGGCCATTTACACAAAATATGACACTATATAAGAGCTTCATTTGGCCACCCCCTCTCCCCATTCGAAATTGCATTTTCAAAGGAGAGAAAGAGAGAAAGAGGAAGAGAAAGAAGAAGAGAAGAAGAGAGAGTAGGAGTGGGGGAGGCTTTAGTGCTTTCCTTCATCGGTTTCCTCTAATCAAAGCATCGATCATTTTCCTCCGCCGAATCCGCCTTCGCGATTGAAAGGTAAGAAACAAATCCTACTTCCCAACCTAGGTTTTTCTAAAATGAATTGCATGAATCTTACCTAATTGCTTCTAAATTGGTATAGGAACCATTTTCCCTAATTTTCTAACCCAAGGAGCGCCATGAGTGGGGCAAAACGTCACAAGGTGCAGACTATTATCCTTAGGTGGCCAAGTGCCAATTTTAGGTTGAATTTAATGATTATGGATGTTAGAGTGAAGTGCATGAGTAATATAGAGAAAACCTAGCTAAGAACCTACATGATAGGTCCACCCAACTTGAATGCAATGATTAATTGTTGTTGATTGGCCTTCATCATGTTTGGGCATGAAATTGGTGTTGTATGTTCATTTGCACCTTTGATTTTTCCATGATCTTCTCTGTAGCATGTATGGTTGCATTATTTCTTGTTGTGTTTATCTGTACTATGAGTAGTTGCATTCATTTTAATAACCTAAAATTTTATACTTGATGTATTGTACGCATGATTCCACCTGTACTAGAAGATGAACTCTTAATTACTAGAAGTGTTATAGAATGCAACCCTTTCCTGGGTTCGTCAGGGAACTCATGCATCATACACAACTCATGCATATGCATTAACAAAGACTAGTTAGTGATTTATGAATGTGTGCTTTTCATTAAATTCGTCATGGAATTATTATTTGATGTAACTTATGGCTAATGACATCCACTGAGTTAGCTACTCACTCCCACTCTGGGACTGTGTTTTAAAACACCAACCAGGCACGTCATTAGATGCAGGTGAGGCAGAGCTCGACGAGCTGAGCGGGGTGAGTATGGATGAGGAAGAGGAGCTTCCCTGCTTCCAGACTTTTGGCGGATCCTTCTAATCTGAGTTCAGGCTAACGCGGTGTATGGGCTAGGGCTCTAGTCACTTTAGGTCATATATGGGTGGGACTAGTTCCTTATTTAGATGATTTTGGATTTGTGGTTTGGATATTTTTATATTTAGTGACACTTAAGACTGCTTTATGACTTACTTATACTTCATGCCCTGCTAAACTCTCCATTGTTTATGAGATCATCCAAATGTAATTAAAATCTGAAGCCCATTAGGGCACCCATGATACCTGGGAATTCAGGATCCGAGTTCCTACACGTCCCCTGAAAACCCGGGGTGTTACAACCTACACAAGGTGGACACTAGGACCTATACAAGGTACCTAAGGATGCCTACACAAGGTAAATCATCCTACAAGGACTCAACAGTTTATGCCCTACACAAGAGCAAAGGTCTTACACAAAGCACCTAGGTTTAGGCCACACAGGCCAAGGTCCTACATAAGGGCCTAGGTTTAGGCCACACAGGCAAAGGTCCTACATAAAGAACCTAGGTTTAGGCCACACATGCCAAGGTTCTACACAAAGAACCTAGGTTTAGGCCAGACAGGCCAAGGTCCTACACAAAGAACCTAGGTTTAAGCCACACAGGCCAAAGTCCTACACAAGGGCATAGGTTTAAGCCACATAGGCCAATGTTCTACACAAAGAACCTAGGTTTAAGCCACATTGGCCAAGGTTCTACACAAAGAAGCTAGGTTTAGGCTACACAGCCAAGGTCCTACACAAGGGCCTAGATTTAGGCCACACAGGCCAAGGTTCTACACAAAGAACCTAGGTTTAGGTCACACAGGCCAAGGTTCTGCATAAAGAACCTAAACGTACTCTCCGTCGGAGGCCTCCACTGAGGACTTGGTAAGTTTGAGATACAACCTCTGACCCAATCCTACACAAGGAATGATTTACAGGATCTCTGGACTCTAATGACTTACTTGTAAGTAGATTAGCCCCATTCTGCACTTGATGAAGATGATCTCGCTTGATGTCGGAGATTCTTCAGCTCTCTTGAACCATAACACTTGAAGATGTGCCAATATAAGTAACCGGGGTTGGGTCAAGGTATATTGTGGAATCTACTCTATTGAATGTCGATCATTTAAGACACACAGAGAGATTCCAGAGTTTATGCATTCAAGAGATTCCAGCTTAATGATATGCCATTAAGAAGGTAGCTGGAGAATCCTTAAATGGCGAAATTCATTCTTTAATCCAATCTATTGAGTATCAATGATTAAGAGGATTGAAGGATAAACTCCTGTGAGAAACGGTAAAGGATGTTAGATAAGCAACAACTCTCTCAGAGCTCACTCTTTTCTCAAATCACCACTAGAATCAAGCTTTTGTTTATAAAGGCAAAAAGTCCAATGGTAATATAATTGTCAGAATCTGACTGCGTTTGATGTCATCGAACTTGATTCGATGTCATCAAAATTTGAATTTAGATGTCATCGAATCTAGTTCGATTCCTTGAATTTATGTGTGATTTTTCTTCAAGGCTTGCTAGACGATTTCATGTCCTTATTTCGATGTCATCGAAGCTGATTCAATGTCATCGAGGTTTGAATCTCGATGTCATCGAATATAGTTTGATTCCTCGAACTTTTTAGAAGATTTTCCTTGGAAGCTCGCTAGACATTTTCTTGTCCTTTTTCGATGTCATCGAAACAGGTTCGATGTCATCGAAAATTGAATCTCGATGACATTAAAACTAGTTCGATTCCTCGAGAATTTCCAAAATATTTTTCCAAGAAGCTTGCGAAGTTCTTCAATGTCATCGAATCACCATCGATATCTGTGGTTGCTGGACATATGAGGCTCACTTTTCGATGTCATCGAGCCAAGTTCGATGTCATCGAAGACAAGTGTTTGATGTCATTGACTCACGTTTCGATGGTTTGAAGTGACCTGTATAAAACTAGGAAAATTTACCTATTTGTACCAAGTTCTCAAACATTAAATTCCTTTGTTGTTCTATGATTTTTAAAGAGAATTATATACCTGGGGTGTTTTGGACATGGGATGTGAGGTTTAATTTACCTTTTGACGTTCCTGAATCATCCATCCAGTTGAGGCAGCAACTTGAAGTTCTTCATATGAGGCTCATTTGACTTACTGACTCAATTGTCACGCTAATTGACAAACACGGGCACTTTCACAAAATTGCTTAGGCCAAGACCTTACTCCGAAAGAAGATCAACGCATTGGATCTCTCGATCCTTGATCATTTAAACTAGAAATCCCTTAGGAATCAAAAGAATAAAAGGAAAAACATGAATGCTGCCTTAAAGTGAAAAAAAATCAAACCGCTGGTTGAGTGTTGGCCATCGGCCAGCTTGCGCCGAAGCTTTATCTTACCCTGAGATTTTGATTCTCCTTGATAGATCTTATATGGTAAAAATGTGCCAAGAGTTTGTCGGATTTTGGATGGCCGACAGTTTCCAAGGCTATAAATTCATGCCCAAGGCGCTCGGCCAAGGGAAGACAGACGATAAAGAAGGAAGAGATAGAGTGACCGTTAGGTATCAGGCCAAAAAAAGATTCAAGCAAGCTATAAAAAATCCCCTCCTACCCTAGCCCCTGTTAAATTGTAAGAAAGCCTGCCACCTAGAATATATATATATATATATATATATATATATATATATATATATATATATATATATATATATATATATATATATATATATATATATAAAGAACTTACATATGCCTAGGCTCTATCCCATTACAAGCTAGCCATGAAAAAGTCAACTCATCAGAAGAAGTTGGTCAATTAAGAAAGTTGGTCAATTAAGAGTAGAGTCAGATTTAGGGATGTCAAGCCATCCCTTTTCGAGAAAAAAAAGAGAGTATTTGATTTCCTTTTTTTTTTCTTCTTCTTCTTACATCTATATCAAGCCCAACACATGGTCCATTTTACACACCCACTCATAGCAATCACTACCTTATTTCCCTTTACAACATTTTTCATTTAGTTTACTTAATTCTGTTTGCCTTCCCTCGGTCGCTTGGCCCTGCGAAGTAAGGCTAGAATTTATTTATCTTTCTTTTTGCATGCCCGATGCTCTCGTAGGGTTATGTGAAGCATGGCTAGATGACTAACCATTTTTGAAGATATAAAATTTTTATGAAAATCACAAGCTTCTTAAAGTATAGACTGTATGTAAATGCAGTCGAGAGAGGGTACCTAACCCCTTCCTCCATCATAATCAAGAACCTCACCCAAAGCGCGGGCCATATACCGGATTCATTCAGGCATGAGAATTTCACGATTCCCCAACCTAAGGTAATACCATGAACTCTAGCCGATAATGGATACATGACAAGCTAAATGGTTAGTGGTGACTCTAGACTTTTAAATGAAATATTGCACAACCAAGAGCTAAAGTGAGCCAAACAAACCATATATATATCTGGCCATTGTCACCCCAAGATCCCAACCGCATAATGAATACACATCTAGTGAAGGCAATTTTTCTATCACGTCGCATCAGTAGCGCACGCATGACGAGGGAGGGCGTTCACACTAAAATACTCTAAATAATACCCAAGGTTGGCTTAAACTTATTATCATTTGAGTTATATATGGAGCAAATGATTTGGCCCATGGGAAATTGAGATTGTACACAATGGTCATTGATTGGAGAAAGTTGTTGTCATGCCCCAAACTTGGGAACTATGCTCACTAAATTTTTCATTGAATCTGGTGTCGACAACCTTTATAGTACTCCATTCTCGGTTCCCTAGCTTCCATATATTAGGTTCCGATCCTGGGATCTCATAAGGAGAATTTTTAGGGTGAATTTTTTTTTTTTTGGTAAAGGAGCATAATCATAAGTGTACCAAAACCACAAAACATCATCACATATCCACTATAAAATTTGTTTGAGTATAGTGTTAGAAAGGGAAATGCAAATGTAACAAAAGTCCACGATCTGAGCTCAATGTTGTTGATACACCCTAGCATAACTTGTAACGTAAACAAACATGCATAAGCTTCTGATGAAGCATAGTAGAGTGCGTGTGCAATGCATATGACAATAATACAGATATCAAAATAAGCAGAAAATGATGGAGGGCTAAGCTACTGAGTCCATGAATGCTATCAACCATACTAAGGCCATGTAATGCAAGAATCGGCATATCCGAGTATCATATGCTAGAGATGTAATGTAAACATGTCAATCCTCAACTAATCCACATATCATAATGGTTTACAACTGGGACATCACCAGAGCTTAGTATACTTTCGACATTGGCTGTCATCCATCACACGTATAACCAAGTGAGTGGAAGATACCTCACTATCCACCTCATCAGTAATATAGCAATGCCCACCTGGCTCGACGATAGCGAACCCATTTTATGAGTTGGTTAGACTTAACCTAGCATATAACACTCTTCACCTAAGCGGATAAGGTCACACCTCCCAACCGAACCCAAAATAGTGGGAGACACAATCTCTTGGTATTTAGCCCTCGTGCGATCATGAATCCAATCAGTCTAGACATTGGAGCTTCTACTAGTACCATGATGTTTAGGGACTTTCACCCAATGACATCCATAGTGCCCAAGTTTTTTATGCGCATACCTACTAGCCATGATATGACTATGGTGGCCACAACCCCGACATCACTAGGGCGTGAAGGTGATCATGACATAAATAACATGAGATGTATGAGTCATACTATCCAATTCATGCATTAAACCTACGCACACTGTACGATCATGTGAAGTGACCCTATCTCGTATGTGTTCCCCAAGCATCTTAAGCCAAAAGGTGTATACTATGATCAATCATCATACATAACATGCATACAAATAATGCATATGGGCATATGAATGGGCATGGTATGTATTACACTAAGCATATTATCAGTGTCAACCTATCAAGCTAGGTACACTAACAGGTTATCAACCATATCATATATAATAACCGGCCTTAAATAACCCAATATATGCAGAGAGTCGGACCCACTAGCAATGTAATGGTCTATGTGGCCGGCCCATGTTAGACTAGCATCAACCCCACACTTGGACCTGCACACACGAAATGAACCAGTAAAACAAATGTATGGCATGGCGCGGGTAGTAAATATACATCAGGGTATTGAGCCACAGCGTGTCCAATGAATATACTCGAGTGGGGCCTACACGTTGGACGGCAGGGGTAAGTCCCACTTCCAAAGTGGGGTCCACCTGCCAAGGATCTACTTTGCTTTGGGTCCATGCTTTAAAATGAGTGGTCAGATAGATGGACAACATGAATATACAATACATAATTCAAAGTGGGCTCTACGGTAGCCCACCGGCTAGATGACGCGGATAAGAAACATACAACATGGTGTTCACTATCAAGGATGGCCTGGATATACAAATATACATGGTGGGTCCACCGTGGACCCCACAAAATTGTGGATCGAGTTAATATATGTGTTTTCGACTTTGTGTAGGTCTGCGGGAGCTTCTCACGTGTAAGTGGTGCATAAACACACCATGGTGGGCCTTGGAAAGCTTGAATGGTGGACGTCCCTATGTCCACTATTTACTGTGGTGTGGTCCACCTGAGATATAGATCTGCCTCGTTTCGGGCCTCTGCCCTAATTTGATATGGAAAAAATAGATGGACGTGTGGATTAGATATATACATCATTATGGCCCCACGAGTGGGTCAGTACCTGCTGTGGAAAGGGATGGCACCCCTTGCCCCACAGTTTCCGGTGGTTTGGATCATCCGAGATCTGGATCTTCTCCATTTTGTTCCCTGGCCCTAGATTGATCTGGAAAAATAGATGGACAGTATGGATTAAACACATACTGTTTCAAACAAGAAACAAATGTGTTTAATTTGGGAGATTATCTTATTTAACATAATAAAGAAAGAGTATTTAAAACGACCATCACACTTTATTAATACTGAGTTCATTTACATCCTTCTAGCATCCCTTGATTCTAAGATAGATTATTTAGAATAAAGGAAATATTATAAGTGCAATTGTCATAGTCAAATATAAAATTCGGCAGCATTTCGTCAGTGATTTTAGTCATCTCTTAGGACTTAGGAGGAATATGTTGTTCTGCTAATTATCCTCCTTTAGACTTGAATAGAAGGAACTTGAAGACTTCAACCAATGCAGCAGAATAACAACCATTTGTCTTCATAGACTGTAGGGCAGTCTAATTGCGCTGACCTACGCAGCGGTTGTTGGTTGCGTGGACCCGCGCAAACCATCGTTGTCTTCTCTCTCACCTTCGATCTTCCTCTTTGCTCCGCTTCCTCTCGAAAATCTTCAATCCTCTTGAATGAATGAGGGGAGGGGGTATTTATAGGCCTTCGCATGTGTGACACCTCGATTATGGTGTCATGAGACCCACCTTTCAAGTGCTTTAAGTCTTTTTTACAAAGAACCGGTTCTAGATTTCATTGCGCGTACCCGCGCAACATATATTTTGGTTGCACGGACCCGCACAACAGAGATCGGTTGCGCAGACCCGCACAAACCACCTTTCACTACTTCGGATCCTTCTCAGAGAACAAACCCTGTAAGTCAGTTGAACGATCTTGTGCAACTGGTATTTTGGTTGTACGGTCCCGCGCAATCAATATCTCTTGTGCGATCCTGCGCAATCAATATCTCTTGTGCGGTCCTGCGTAATCAATATTGCTGTTTATGTAATCCGGTGTAATACTAAGCTATTCATTCTTCTCTTCTCCTCAAATCAACACATGATGGAAACTTTGCACATTTTTTTGTGCATTAACAGATGCCCCCTCGATCCTTCTTTGATTGATTCCCGAAATCAAATGGAGGATCGATCTTCCTCCGCGCGAAGAACTTGAATGAATTGCAATTGAAGGACGACTGGATGATCATTCTTGACCAGAAGACTGGAAGGCTCATATGGAGATTTACAGCCACAGTCCTGCTGTCCATTTGTGATTTTTACAGTACCTGGGCTCGTGCCGTCGTCCGAAAACATACCGTCATACTGGAGCAGATTACGCTTTCTGATGCAAGCATAGCCACATCAGAACACTTTCGCACGGATGCTACTATCCTCAGATGTCTTCTTAATCATTGGTCTCCAATCACCAATTCATTTCACCTTCCCCTAGGTAAAATGAGCATCACTTATGAGATCTATTTTGTATAGCCGGTCTTCCCATTATGGGCGATATCTTCGACGCATATATACCCTTCAATGAAGAACTTACTCTTACATCTGTGGAAGGAGGTATTTCCAAAATTTCTAGAACTACTCTTGAACTCTTTAGTGCACTGACTGCCTTCCCTCATCCGGATCGCATCTCTTCTCTTGAATGGTTGGTTCACTTTTCTTGAAAACTGTGGTATATTCCTTTCCTCTTACCTTCTTTTCTTTATAATCCCTTTCTTTTCATTGTCTTTGTTGAGGTATTGCATCTATATTTTGCCAGCTTTGTACGTCACAATCATTCAAAACTTAAAGACATTTGTAAGAACACAGAGCATGCTCCGGAATACAGTCCTTCCTACGAATTAGCCGCCCTCCTTGCTTACTGGTTGAGCTTGGTGATATTCTCTGATCCTGATTAAGCGGATACCATTAGGCCTTCGCTCTTCGTAGTCGTAGGAGCAATGACGGAAGGCCAGAAATATTCACTAGCTCCTTCAGTTCTGTGTTCCCTCGATCGTGCTTTCGGAGATGTCGTTTCTGGTCCAAAAGATCCTATTCCTGAAGCCTTTTCTGTCTGTGTTCCTTAGCATTTCTTTGTAGGTTGGCTAAGAGTATACTTTCCTTGGACGTTTGCTGACTCTGGAAGGGCATACTCAAATCCCAATCGTCTTCTTCTTCAACATTTCTAATTGAGAGATATGATTAAGGAATCGAGTGGATGGATTTCTAGGAGAATAAAAAGCGACGATCTCATCGATTTTCACCAATTTCCACTGTTCAGTTATCCTGAAGATGTAAATGTTGTTGATGATAATTCTATCTCATTCAATGAACGTTCTTTCCTTGTTTCTATCAGATCCAGTACTCTTCCATGGAGAGAAAGTGGCATATTCTAGCGTGAACTGTACTACCCTAGTAGGTTTACTTGTCAATTTGGCTTTGATCAAGCCATACCTAAAACTCGTAACATTGTCACAAGAGCGATGAGGAGTTATGTCATTGGGCCATATAATTGGGCTTTGATATGGAAGCAGCTCTTGATCGCTCGGATTGGATCACATTTCATGATTCTTGGCTACAATTATCCAGTTAGCACCTCTTACTGGTGGATGCGATGGTGAGTTCACCAACATTACTTGGTGGACAATTATCACCTAATAGATCATGTCATGCGGATCCCCCCTCCTTGCCTTATGGATTATCAAAAAGATCTGGGCATGGGCTATTTTGAATAAACAAGTCCTCCCCCCTTTCCAGATCAACTTGGTACAAGAATCTCTTTAGAAGATGCCATTTATGAAGTAAAGCCTGTTAATGCCCTTGAAGTATGGATAACTTTTGGTACTCCTCTAACGAATACTCACGAATTCCCTGCAAAGAATGACGATCCCTCACTGTTCCATTCTCCTCCGCCTTTGCAGATATTGCGCAATAATTCTACTTCATCGAAAAAGCAGGAACTATCATACCATCGTCATCCACCTCGGAAGGATAAGCGTATTATTATTGAAGACTTGTCTTCTTCGAAAGAATAAATATATTCTGAAATATTTGGCTTTAGAATAAAGGATACCAAACATTGAATATTTTGCTCTAACTTAATATAATTGTTGTTCTATTTACTATAGCAGAAATACATTTTGCATATGAAACTTTGGGATTCTTGTCATTATATCAAATGATTGACATGTCTTAACATACTTTAATAATAAGAATGTATATATGTTCGTTTACATGCAGCAGTATTCCTAACTCACATTATTGACAACTTTGAAGTATTCATAAATTTCCAATTCATGGCAAATTTCAAGCATATTTATCTATGCAACAATCTTAACATAAATAAGGAACTAATTACAACTCTTAGCATTTTATGCTTATCAGTGCGGGACTTCCTATATGAATTTTATTTTAATTGGTGGTACTAAATTTCAATTTAGTCAGTTACACACACAGTTTAAGCTCTTGAGTGGTGGAGCCGGGTCTCACGTGATGGCCTCTGTAACTCTCAAGAGTTCACTAAACTTCTCATAGCCTAGGGAGTTCACAAACCGTGATCCATCAGAGGGGCCCAGTGAAGCTACTGGGGCCGTGAACTCGGTTGGAATTACGCACAGGGTTGGCCGCGGTAACTCTCTAAAGTTCACAGAGCTCACAAGGCGACCTTTGGGGTACCAAGTCTAGGGCCACCAGTCCGTCAATGAGTAGGTTTAAGCCATTTCTCATGAGTTAGTACTGAAATCAAACCGTAAACCTGGGGGGACTTACGCACGGTTGGCCTATCTAAAGCTCACACTGTGGCCCTCATTTTCTTCGTCTGCAAGGTCGAGCCCATTCAAGGGAGAGCATTTTCCTCCATTCCCCGTGACGCTGTCGAAAAACTATACAGACGGCATGAGGGTTACACATGACCGGCCATTGAGGACTTTTGACATTTTTAGACTTTTGGTCACTGGATCCGTCAGCTGTCCGCATGGGTATGCGTACGATGGCCTTCACCTGCTTTTTAGGGCCACTGGCTTCTCACCGCTGCCTGAATGGCGACCTTGATAGGCCTTATGCACGATTGGCCATTGGCTTGATTAGGCTGCCTTAAAATGTCTTAGAAGACAATGATAAGTATGGTCAGTTGTTGTGAGAATGATAGACATCTCTGTTTGAAATTGACACATCACCATTTCTATTAATATCTTCGATTATACCCGTCTGTGTTATTCATAATATACTAGCTTGGTGACGGTATCAATTTCAGACAGAATTTTGTAGAGGCTTGCTTGATGATGGCGAAGTTCACTTTCCTTTTGCAATGTTTGCTATTACATAATCTTGGTATGCTTGCGAACTTTTTCTTTATTTATTCATCAGATGATACATGTCCATGATCTATTCTTGTCCCATTTTGATTCAGAATCTTTATTATGATGATATTCTGGATCAAAATCAGAAGTAAATTTACGGATGATATCTCTTAAGGAAGCGAGCATTAACCGGTATACTGATTCCTTGCCCATCTTTATCCACAACTCTATATGCTCTGTTGGAGTATACTTCCTTTATTATGTACGGTCCGTCCCATTTAGGTTTGAACTTGCCCCCTGTTCAATGGGTAACCACGATAGGTTTTTTCAACATCAGCACCATATCCCCCTTTTTGAAAGAGCGATATTTGACTCGTTTGTCAAAGGCGGCTGCTATTATTGCCTGATATGTTTGCAATCGCTGTTGGGCAGCCAGACGTTTCTCATCGAGCAAATCTAGCTCTATTAACCTTATTTTTGCATTTTCGTCATTGGTTATAGATTGGTGTACTGCCACTCTCAGTGACACTACTTGTATTTCAATTGGGATCACTGCTTCTACACCATAAATTAGTGAATATGGTGTTGCTCCTGTCGCTGTCCGGTGAGTAGTTCTGTATGCCCATAATGCTTCTTGTAACCTTTCGTCCCAATCACGTTTGTTACCTGTCACTGTCTTCTTCAGTATTTTAACTATTATTTTATTAAACACCTCTGCTAGTCCATTGGCCGGTGGATAATAAGGTGTTGAAAATGAATGATGAATGCTGAATTTCTGACACAATTTTTCCATGCCTTTATTTTTGAAGGGAGTGTCATTGTTTGTAACAATTTTCTTTGGAATACCATGACGGTATATTATCGCGTGTCGGATGAAATTGACCACATCCTTCTCTTTAACACTGCGTAATGCGACTGCTTTGGTCCATTTGGAGAAATAGTCTGTCGCTGTCAAAATATATTGCTTCCCTTTAGACGAAGGTGGATTGATAGGACCAATAACGCCAAGGAGAGAAGGGCCAAGAAGCGACTGACTGATGTAAGTCTTCTGGAGGGACATGTATAACATTGCCGTGAATTTGACATTCGTGACAACGTTTTGCATAATCTATCGCATCTTTGAACATGGCAAGCCAATAATACCCCATCCTATGTACTCGATGGCTTAAATTTTGACCCGCTTGATGTGCCCCACATTCTCCAGAATGTGCTTCTTGCAATACCTGACCTGCTTCTCGCTCGTCTAAGCAACGTAACAATGTTCCGTTGTAAGATCTTCTATATAACACTTCACTGCATATGATGAATCTACTCGACTATTGCCTGATCTGCTATCTCTGCGCGGATTCCTCCGGCAGGATGTTAAATTTAAGATAATCTATGAAAGGCTGACGCCAATCTTCTGTGGTGATTTCTAGACACAATATAGGAAAAGTTTCGACAATTTCTTCAATAACTTATGAGGATGGTAAAAATCTTCATTCTTCTATAGTCACTTGAAGAGGGCTTCGATTTGGACAAGATAGATCGCTGCCAAGCCGGCTAGAGCATCGGCCTTTGCGTTTTCTGACCGAGGGATATGCTTAATTTCGACATGGGAAAACTGTTCTAACAACTGTTGTGCCTTACGACAGTATGGCAAAAGTTTTTGCTTTCTTATCTCGAATTTAGTTGTCAATTGATTTATAATCAATTTAGAATATCTGAAGATATGTAGCGTTCTTATCTTCATTTCTTTAGCCATCTCCATTTCAATAATCAGGGCTCTATATTCAGCCTCATTATTCGTACATGCAGTCCCTAATGTAAAGGAGTAAGGTAATAAGTCACCTTGGGGAGTAATGAATATTACTCCTGCCCCTGCTCCTGATGCTTGAGAAGCACCATCAAAATACATCTGTCATGGACTCTGCGATTCAGCTAACATAACTTGTTCATCTGCCACAGGATGCACTGCGAGGAAATCTGTTATTGCCTGCCCTTTCATTGCTTTTGCTGGTTCGTACGTAATAGTATATTTTGAAAGTAACAACATCCATTTCGCTAATCTTCTGGACAACATTGGTCTTGTCATTAAAAACTTTATCGGGTCGACCCTCAAAATGAATGTTATATGATGAGATAGATAATAATGTCTCAGCTTTTGTACTGCAAATATTAACGCAAAACATTCTTTCTCGATCGAGGAGTAATTGCATTCTGCCCCTATTAGGGTCCGACTTAAATAGTAAAGAGTGGTTTCCTTTCCAAACTCATTCATCTGTGTTAGCAAAGCTCCTAAAGAATGTTCAGCTGCAAATATATACAAAATAAGCAGTTTTCCTTTCACTGGAGCTGCCAATACTGGTGGCTGTTTCATCAATTCCTTTATCGAGTCGAACGCGTTTTGACAGGCTTGATCCCATACAAATTCTGTACCCATTTTCATCAGATGAGAAAACGGCTGACATCTCCCTGCTAAATTCGAAATGAAACGGCGAATATATGCAAATTTTTCCTGCAAACTTTTTAATTCTTTCAATGTCTTCGGTGGTGGCATATCTTGAATAGCCCTGACTTTCCCTGGATCAATCTCAATGCCTCTATGCCGGACAACAAAACCAAGAAACTTACCCGAAGACACTCCAAATGCGCATTTAGCGGGATTCATCTTCAATTGTCTCTTTCTAAGTCACCGAAAAACCGACGCTAAGTGCTCACGATGTTCTTGATGGCCCACCGACCTGACTACCAAGTCGTCGACATAACATTCAACGTATTTGTGCATCATATCTTGAAAATATTTTGCATCGCTCTCTGATATGTCGTCCCGACATTTTTGAGTTCGAACGGCATAACCTTATAACAGAAAATTCCCAGCGGAGTTCGGAATGCCGTTGCTTCCTCATCCTCAGGGGCCATTCGAATCTGATTATATCCTGTATAACCGTCCATAAAAGACATGACAGCATACTGAGTTATATTATCGATCAGTAATTCAGTTATTGGGAGTGAAAAATCATCTTTTGACAAGCTTCGTTCAGGTCTCTAAAGTCGACGCACACCCTGACTTGTCCATTTTTCTTCCTCATCGGGACAATATTTGATATCTACTTGGGATATTTGATCTCTCTAATAAATCTGACTTTTATCAGTTTATTGAATTCTTCTTTAATTGGGGGAACCAGGTCCGGGTGAAATCGCCTTTGTGCCTATTTAACCGGCCTTTTCTCTTTAGAAATATTTAGTCGGTGTAATGCTATGGAAGGCTCTAAGCCAGGCATCTCTGCATATGTCCAAGCAATACATCTTTATTTTCTCTAAAAAGCTTAACATATTTTGCTGATTCTTGTTCCAAAAGGCCACCGCTGATGAACGTGTTCCGTGGCTCCTCTTTCGTACCCAAGTTTACCTCTTGCAAACTGTCTATCGTCGGTTGCCCCCTGTCTTCTATCTGCTTCCGTTGGGCTTCTTCCCAAGACATCCAATGGCTGAAATTTAATATGTATGGTTTATTTATGGCCCCCAACAAATGTATGAAGTTTCAAGCCGAATGGATGGTTGGAACCATGTGATCTTGCATTCTGGACCAATTTTGGGCTTCTTTAATGTGAATGGCTTGATTTCCTCGGATCCCTGGCGTGTAAATCCATTGATCTCAGTCCTATGGAGTCCGTTCCTTGCTCTGGTGACTTCAGAGCATCAAATCCATGCTTTTAATACTCTTCTTTAGTCAACGTTCTTAATTACACCCTGCAACAAAAACACGATTAAAATATTCCATTAAGCATTGTCATGTACATAAAATCATGCAATAACTGGGGTCTGATATGCAATATTCGATACTCATCACAACCCCCAGCCAGCATTTTACTAGTCCCGAGCAAAACATGTGAAAAAATAAGTTCAGAAATAAAAGACAATTCCTGTAAACCCGAGTGACTTGTGAACAAATAGTTGAGATGTGTGAATTCTAACATTCATAAATGGTTAGTAGAATATTTTTCCTGGAGTCAGGCTGACGGTAAACTTCATAATCAAGTTCAAAGTATTAATCCATCAATTAGAACATTCTAAACATCGAGTTCCATGAGTGTATAGTGTAATCTCGGCTTACAATCATTAAGAGATCCAATTGTCAATTTCATGATAACAACAGAATTCATGACAACCAAAACTAGGACCAACACTTGCTTTACAGATTAACTTTTCATTCTACCAGCCTTTAATTTTCTTTATAAATAGTAACGCCAAAGAGGGGAATCAAATCCTCACCTATAGGGAGCAAACCTATGGTGAAAACTTGTCGCCTAATTGTTTCTAAATGTCAATCATGGGGAATTGAATCTACACCTATAGGGAGCAAACCTATGGTGAAGTTTGATCGCCCAACCCTTTCAATTCTTCTTTATAAACTGATGCTAAAAATTTTATTCTTCAGGCTGGTTCCTTTCATGCTTAGTGATTACCAAGTTAATCATTCAATTATCGAACCAGAACCTTAATGTGTAAGTGAGATGTGATATGTGAAATCATGACTCAATCAATGTTTACAACTTCTAATCATGGGTTAACAATTCAAACTTAACTGTGAAATCTAACAGACAACCGAATCCCAGATTCATAAAGTACCAACATTCTGTATCTTGTAATTTCAAAATCACAACTATCCTTCAAAATCACTTCAAATTTTCAAGAAATTCCAGAAAAATTTAAAATGTTTTTCACAATTTTGCTCAAGACCAAGAAAATACTGATTAGGTAACCTAATCTCCCACCCCCAACCTAAAATCTACATTGTCCTCAATGTAAAAGAAATAAGCATGCAATGCACATGGGACAACGAAAGTAAAAGAGGAGTGATGGAAAGAAGTACCTGGACGGAAAATCAAGAGGCTTTCTCAAAAATATCAACGTAAAAACGAGTCAGCACAAGAGAGAAATCAACAAAAGCAAAATAATAAAAATAAAATCATAAAAAGAAGATCCTTCCTCCCCTCCCCTTTCTCTCCTCTCTTTCTTTTATAGGCTGATACCATCGGTGGAGCGGGAAAACTTCGTGCTGAAGCTTTCCTTACGCAGCAACAATCGGTGCCAAGCTTACGCAGCAACAGTCGGTGCCAAGCTTACGCAGTAAAAAATCGGAGCCTCACAACTCCGCCCTTCCTTTCATTTCATCTAAAAGATCAACATCCTTGGGACGTTTTTGAGTGGCCTATTAGATGGACGGATCAGATCTTCCATCTAGTCATCACCGAGATCGCACCACAGCCCGCAAAAGTCGGGCTACGTCCGGTCGCAGAACAGGGACGCGGATGTCTTTCGCTGTGGTACTGGTGGGGCCCATTATCAGATTCTAATGAGAAATCCAATCCGTCCACCGAATTCCTCTTGGAATTTCGGTTGGAAATATGTAATTTTTACCTTCTATTGATGAGGCCCACAAGATATTTTTTTCTACCGTCCAACCTGTGTTTGAATGGTTATGATCCCATCCTCTTTGTTTCTTCAAATATTATAACTTAAGCTTTAGTAACATGTGCCTTGGAAATCCAATGGACGGTCCGGATTGGACCTTTGATGTACGTTGGTGGCCCACAATAGAGGACCGCAAGTCTCTATTTAAAAATAGAAAATGGCAACTGCCGTTTTCGAGTTGTAATCGGTCAACACCGACTTTGACTGTGCGGTGCGATCCAGTGCACATTAAGTGTACTTGTGCATTGTGCACTCTCAACTCCGGTGGAGTCCATGGTGATGGATATGAGAGATCCGTTCCGTCCATCTCTTCTCTCGTATCTTTTAAACAGTTAGGACTAAAATTGAGTCATATCCAGATTGCAGGTGGGCCCCAAATGAGGAATTAAGGGGCTGATCTGTCCGTTGGGCTTATTCTCAAGATATCCAATGACTGAAATTTAATATGTACGGTTTATTTATGGCCCCCAACAAATGTATGAAGTTTCAAGTCAAATGGATGGTTGGAACCATGTGATCTTACATTCTGGACCAATTTTGGGCTTCTTTAACATGAATGGCTTAATTTTCTTGGATCCCTGGCGTGTAAATCCATTGATCTCAGTCCTATGGAATCCGTTCCTTGCTCTGGTGACTTCAGAGCATCAAATCCATGCTTTTAATACTCTTCTTTAGTCAATGCTCTTAATTACACCCTGCAACAAAAACACGATTAAAATATTCCATTAAGCATTATCATGTACATAAAATCATGCAATAACTGGGGTCTGATATGCAATATTCGACACTCATCAGAGCCACCTCAGGATGTTCAACTATGTTAGGATTTTCTTCTACAGACCACTTAGTTGTAACCATATTTACTGACGATTTTACCCCCATGTCTTGAAATTTTCGTTGCCTCTCCTGGTCGACCCCAATAGGAGTTCGAGTTCCTTTCCTGTGATTTAAGCCGGTATATTCTTTGTGATCAAAACCCATACTTTTCATGACCCTCTTGCTTGTTTTCTTTCCAATTATTATCTCATCTCTGTCTATCATTCGTTGGATTATACTTTTTAATGTATAACAAATCTCTGTTGGATGTCCCACCAATCGATGATAGCGACAAAAATTTCGTTCTCTGATTCTTGTCACATTCTTAGGACGTTTGGGTTCTGGCAATTTTATCGCGCCGGCCTTCAATAGCTGACCCATCATTGGAATGACATCTTCTTTATCGAATGAAAACCCTTCATGCAAATCGAGTATCCTGGGTTTTTTTATAACTTCTTATCTGATTTGACTCTTCCTTGCGCTTTGGTCTTTCTTTTTTTAAATCTCCTATATTATTACAATGATTCTCACGATCAGTAGTGTTTACTGTCATCCTACTGCAAGCCCCTTGAGCTGTATCATAGCGAAACGCTGGCACTATCCGATTTACCAGTTCTAAAGCAAAAGCCTTAGTAGCCAAGTCATGAAAAGTTCTAGTGTCGGCATTGATAAGTCCGACTACGAATTCTGTCTTCATAGAGTTTAGACACATGTGTCGGCATTGACATGTCATGAAAAGTTTCGCTGTTAAAAGTCTTGAAATTTTTTTGGCAGCAAAAATTTTCGCTGCTAAAGGTCCTGGAAATTTTTTTTAGCGACGAAAATTTTCGTCGCTAAAAAGCTTGCATTTAGCTACGATTTGAATTTTTCGCTGATAAATGTCTTGTACTTCGGTCTTTTAGCGACAAATTTGGCAACGAAAATTTTCGTCGCTAAAAGTATTTAGCTGTGAAAATCTGGCTTTTAGCGACGAAAATTTCTGTCGCTAAAAGTACTGTTTGTTGTAGTGACATCTTGACTTGTTCGCTTTCTCCTGGTAGCTGCTGACATGAAGTTCCAGAAATGGCCAAGCTATATGTTCTAGAGGGGGATGGGGGTGAATAGGACAACGGCAAATTTAAAATAATTACAGCAGAATTTAATAAAGAGATAGCCAAATAAAGTAAATCAATTTACAATGTTGACATGAAAAGCAACCTCAATAATCAAGTATTGAGAGATTGATACAAAAGTTGTTCTAAGTACAACCTTACACCAAAAACCAAAGTTTATTGTAGGACAACCTTATTTCTAAAAAGGTCTTTGTATCAAGAACTCAAACCAAAGAGGAATAAATATATTCAAACTATACTGAAGAATATAATGCAATCTCAAATATTGATTGTTTTAAGGACAACCATGCACCATAAAAATGGCAGGGCAACCCTACTAGAACAAATAGAGAAACTGAAGCTCAAACTAATAAAGGAATAGCAAGGGATAAATTGTGGAAATATAAATCTAAACTATTACAACATTCCCCACTGAGCTTGAAATAAAATGATTACAACATTCACATTCACATACATCCCACAAATGAATAATTAAAGATAGGAAAATGAATCACACATCCACACAACACAGAGTTATAGTGGTTCGCCTGTGTGTACACCAACTTATAGTGGTTCGCCTGTGTGTACACCAACTGTTCAATAACAGCCACACAGAATGCTACTCCACTCTTAATATCCTCACACAGGGGATATTAGCGTTCACTATCAAATAGGTTTTCACAGGTTCACCCAAAACCTTTACAATTGTGTCTTTTTCAAAGGGCTTACACAATTCAAAAACCCTTACCTCTAAGTTTTCTGGCTCTCCTCAGATAACCAATAATTTTGAGATTTTCATGGCTTAACCTCAAATAAAACCAAATACAGTAAATTACACAAAATGTAAAATACCTATTTTTCTTCTTTAATGTTGCAGCCCAGAAGAACCAAGTCGGAGTAGAGATTTGAATGTCAAAGTTCAATGTCCAATACTCACTATATAATGGTTCTAAATTCTAATAGATTTTAACTTAAAACAAATGGGCTAGCATTAATTGATTTTGATTCTAGAAAAAGGAAAACAACACTTCCTCTTTTCAAATCAGATTGGAATACCAGAAACAAAATCAATTTAAAAAGCTAAAGAAAGAAAATATTAAATATGCACACTTAGCTTAAATAGAGCGCAAACAAATCTCTTAGAAGGCCGAATTAAATTAGTTTGAATTTCATATTTTATTATGAGATTCGTACTCTATTTATAGGTGAGCAAATCATGTCTTTGACTGGTCTTAAGTCGTTACGATTGGCCGTACAACTAACTGATATTTGAAAATTCGAGCACGATAAGATAAGGCAGTTTCACGACTGGCCGTAGGTAGTCTACGACTGGTCGAAGGATACCTTCGACTGGTCGAAGGTTGCTCACGACTAGTCGAAGCAAGTCAAATTTCATCGCTGTAGTTTGAATCGTAGGTCTACGACAGGTCGAAGAAGCAGTCGACACTGTTCATACGACTAGTCGAACAGACCCCAGGACTAGTTGAAGCTTAACAGAAAATTTTGAATTTTTGCAATAAACTTACGACTGGTCCAGGCAATTCTAGGACAGGTTGAAGCAGAGCTAGGACTAGTCAAACAACGTCTAGGACTAGTCTTAGAACAGACTAAACTCACTTATATAAAACATATGACTTATGTATCCAAAATGACCTACTCTAAAGTCAACCTACGGTCAGTCATACCTCAATAGTGAAGTAAGTACATTGAAACTTAAAGATGAGTGACCTTGAGCATAATGAAACTTGAGATCTTGGTGTAACTTGAACTTGAAAGCTTCTTGAAATCTTGAGTCTTGAACTAAGTCGAACATTCTCACATTCTCGAGTCTTCTTGACTTGTGAACATTGCTTGACTATCGAAGCCGATCATGTGTAGAGCTATGTTCTTCACATATGCAAGCTTCATAACAAGATACATACAGTGTCTTTTGGCACCTCAAATTTAACAATATAGTGAAGCTATCAACTATAGCACTTACAATCTCCCCCTTTGTCAAATTAGTGACAAAACACACTTACAAGATATATTTCATAAAACAGAATATCTGGTTAACGAATCATGCACCAGTTAATATCAACCGGCACATATACATAATAGTATGAGCCTGCAAATCAATTCAATATATGTTTCACATATGTTTCACCTCAACACTCATACTATATAATAGCATGAACCTGCAAATCAATTCAATATATGTTTCACCTCAACACTCAAACTCCCCCTGAGTCAATACATCAATTAAATATCCACCATTCTCCCCATTTTTGTCACAAATGGACAAAGGAAGCAATGAATAAATAGTTGAGGAGTTAAAAAGAGATAAGTCATATAATTCATAAACAGAGAAGTCAAAAGTAGCAACAAGCTCACTAACAGAGAGAGAGTAGAGATATAGAGTTATTACAATCCAATAAAAAATGAACTAATCTGAGCCAGATGAAGGAGCAAGGATGGAATTATCAAGTTGATGCATGCCCTTGTTCAAGCGCCTAAGATATTTGCACATATTTTTGAACTATAAATCATGGGCAACATTTATGTTATCGATCTTAACATTCATATTTTCAACCTTCTCTTCCAAATCACGCAAACGCACATCAAAGTCAGATGGTGCATAATCAGGATCATTTGTGGAATCAGAATCAAGTTCTTCAAAAATATCATCCATGTTAATATCATCATGAGGAAGATCATCAGCTTCTTCCTCATGTCCAACTTCAGCACCAGCATTACCATCACCTTGACCAGAAGCATATCCAGCTTCATCTTATTAAGATTAGAATTGTTAAATATCAAATGATGGATAGGGGCTTCTTCAATAGGCATGTTGACTAATATATGTTTAGCCAACATAGTCATCAAATAAGCAAAAGGGATGTCACTGTGACCTGGATGGAGTCGAAATTGAATAATGTCGTGACAAATCAAGGATGGTAAACAAATATTAGCACCTCTGGCAACAACATGAAGAACAAGAACCATGAAGACGTCAATTCGAATTCATTACCAGATCGAGGATACAAGTTAGACACAAAGATCTTGTGAATAATTCTGTATTTGGGTAACAAAAACTTTGAGGGAAGCATATTCCCTTCATGAGTCCATTGAACATCCAAATTGCATAAATCTTTAGTAAGCATGCATTTTTCAGTTACCGAGGGTTTGTCAGATAAGGTATGGATAGGAATGCCCTCATCATTCACAGGAATTTCCATAAGAGCTGGAATCAAATGACGATCAACATCAAATAATCCTTCTCTTGTGGCTATATTAAAAGTTAAATTCTCTAATGAAAAAGTACTTATGCATGCGAACATGGACTAGGCAATGGACCGGTATGCAGGCCCACCCTAATGCAATAAGTTATCCCAACCAACAGTCTGAAGAATAGGGAGGATATCAAATAGAGCAACATGATTAACAGAAACTGGATGTTCACCAATAACATTACGCAATCTGATGTCCCGAACATAAGACGGATCATTATCGGGGGACCGAAGATGACGCTTAGAAAGAGGAGTAGATCTAGATGAAGATGGACCACGGGATGTTGTCTTTTTACCTCTAGAAGCCATTCGCAACAAGGATTCCAAGGAAACAAAAAGTTGCAAAGGATTGAGAAGTGAGTTTTCTCAAATCAGATTTTAGGAGTAGAAAAATCCTAAATCTCAACAAAACTAGAAATAGACAACTTCAAGAAAGAAATAGAAGCAAACTTGACACAAATCCACCAGAAATAATCAACTGGAACACTAACCTTGAAGGATTTGGAAGGTGGGTCGACTGGTCGGGCGTCGGCTAGTCGGAGAGGAAAGTTGAAATAAGGAAGAAATGAAATTTTCCTCAATTTAAGCCAATCACCGCGATTTATGACTGGTTGTGGGTTATCTTCGACCAATCGTGCCACGACAAGTCGAGGAAATCCACGGCTGGTCGAACATCACCAAAAATCTGATTTCATGCATATTTCACAAAAAAAATGAAATTTAACTTAGCAAATATATACAATATGATACAAAACGGCATAAGTAATCATTTTAGAATGCACACTCTAAGATCAAATTTCATTTTGTTAAACCTGCTTTTGTCGAGCGGTTTAGTGAAAATGTCAGCACGTTGATTCTCGGTAGGGATATATTTCAAAGATATAACATTTTCTTCTACTAATTCACGAATATAATGAAATCTAATGTCAATGTGCTTAGTACGAGAATGCTGAATTAGGATTTTTAAAATATTCATGGCACTGGTATTATCACAATATAATAACATAGAATCTTATTTAATTTTATAATCACTTAGCATACGATTCATCAAAACAAGTTGTGTGCACGCATTACCAGCTGCGATATATTCAGCTTCAGCAGTTGAAAGTGATATAGAACTTTGTTTCTTGCTAAGCCAAGAAACTAAACAGTTTCCAATACAAAAGCAACCACTACTGGTAGATTTTCTATCATCAAGATTACTAGCCCAGTCAGCATCCGAGTACCCAGCTAATTGAACACTAGTGTCATGAGGATACCAAAGACCGTGATTAACAGTACTTGCGACATATTGCATAATTCATTTAACAACAATTAAATGAGATTCTTTAGGATCAGATTGATATCTAACACAAATACCAACACTTAAAGTAATATCAGGTCTATTAGCAGTTAAGTACAATAAACTACCAATCATAATCCGATATAATTTCGAATCCACATTTTTTCTTACAGAATCTATTGAGAGTTCCATGGTTGTACTCATAGGAGTATCAAAATTCTTACCATTCTCAAATCCAAATCTCTTAATCAAATTCATAGCATATTTAGATTGGGAGATGAACATTCCATCAGGTCGTTATTTTACTTGTAACCCAATGAAATAATTTAATTCTCCAACCATGCTCATTTCAAACTGAGATTTCATCAAATCTGCAAACTCAGTAGTCATGTCAGTACAGGTAGATCCATAAATAATATCATCAACGTAGATCTGAACCATTAAGATATCTTCGTTATGCTTCTTAACAAACAATGTTTTATCAACACTTCCCATTTGAAAGTTATGACTGAGTAAAAACTTAGTCAATTTCTCGTACCATGCTTTAGGAGCTTATTTTAGAGTATAGAGAGCTTTTTTGAGACGGTATACATGATTAGTAAACTTAGGGTCTTCAAACCTTGTAGGTTGTTCAACATATACTTTTTCATGTAAATCACCATTTAAAAATGTACTATTTACATCCATTTGAAAAATTTTTAACTTTCTAAAGCATACAATGGATATAAAAAGTCTGATTGATTCAAGACAAGCAACTGGGGCAAATGTTTCATCATAATCGATACCTTCAATTTGAGTGTACCCTTGTACAACTAATCTTGCCTTGTTTCGAATAATATTCCTAAGCTCGTCAGACTTATTTTTAAAAATCCACTTTGTTCCGATAATATGTTTATCTTTAGGTCTAGGAACAAGATACCAGACATCATTTCGAACAAATTGATTAAGTTCTTCTTGCATAGCAACTATCCAGTTTTCATCAGCAAGAGCTTCTTTTACGTTAGATGGTTCTATCTGGGATGTAAAACATACAAAATTACATATATTCTCAAGTTGTTTACGGGTAAGTGAGAGGGTTTCCAAGAATCTGTGTGGTTGGATGATTTTTAACGGTCCTCAATTCAAAATTAGTCTAATTAAATGGAGTATCAGGTTTATCAATTACAAGAACTTCATCATTATCTGGACTTGAGATGGGTGTACTCAAATGAGCGTCTATGACTACATTAATGGACTCTTGAATCACACTGGTCCTTTTGTTTAGAACCCTATAAGCTCGACTGTTTAAAGAATATCCTAAAAATATCCCTTCATCACTTTTCGTACCAAACTTTCCCAGATTTTCACGATCTCGTAAAATATAGCACTTGCTGCCAAAAACTCAAAAGTATTTGACAGTAGGCTTTTTATCGAACCACATTTTGTAAGCTGTTTTATTATTACCTTTACTAGTGTAAACCCGGTTAATGATATAACAAGCTGTATTGACTGCTTCAGCCCAAAGATTCTTAAAGAGCTTCATGTTATTCAACATGACATTATTCATTTCTTGAAACACTCTATTTTTCCTTTCAATTATACCATTTTATTGTGGAGTTTTAGGCACTGAGAATTCATGTAATATTCCCTGGTCAATACAGAACTTCTCAAAACCGTTATTCTCAAATTCAGATCCATGATCACTACGAATCTTACTGATTTGAGAACCTTTTTCAGTTTGAATCCTTTTGAGAACTTTTTTCACTTCTTCAAGGGTTTCTGATTTGTCCCTTAAGAAAACAACCCATGTATATCTGGTAAAATTATCTACTATTACCAAGATATATCTTTTGTCACCTCGACTTTTCGTCCTTGTTGGTCCTACAAGATCCATATGGAGCAGCTCGAGTGGTCTTGATGTGGTATTGGAATTCACCTTTTGTGTGAGTTCCTTATTTATTTGCCAATCTGGCATTCACCACATATTTTATCAAATTTTCGTAGTTTGGGTAGACCTCTTATAAGTTCTCGTTTGCTCAATCTATAAAGATTTCGGTAGTATACATGTCCAAGACGTTTATGTCATAGATCAGTCTCGTATGTATGGACCATGTAACAAGATTGACTAGTTGAGCTGGATTCACTTACAATATAGCAGTTTTCAGATGTTCTACGTCCAGTTAAAATTACTGAACCCTTGTTATTTAGAATCTCACAACTTTGATTAAAAAATCTTACACTGATTATTATCACATATTTGAGATATGTTAAGCAAGTTATGTTTTAGGCCTTCAACATATAAAACATTCTTGAACAAAGGAAGGTTATGAAGTTGAATCGTACCTTGGCCCATAATCTTGTAGTTGCTGTCATCACCAAATGTGACTGGCCCATCAGTCATATCATTAAGATCGGTGAATAAAGCCTTATCGCCTGCCATATGCCTTGAGCATCCACTGTCTAAGTACCACTTCGAATGGCTTGTAGCTTTGAAAGCAGTGTGGGCAACCAAGCAAGTAACTTAATTAGGAACCCATTTCATTACGTTTTTGGGTTTAGGAGTATAGTTGGTCTTCATGTATTTGTGATTTTTGTATGAGTGACCCACTGAGTTAGATTTTAAGAGCTCCTTAAGCAAATCAACTATTTTTTCAGCTAAAGGGTTTTGGTTTTGATTTTTGTAATTGATATGGTTACCTCTGGTTTTGAAAGATTGAAAAGTTTTAGAAAACTTTTGACTTGAACTTTTCTCTTTTGAGTTAGAGGATTCTCCTTTTACAAACTTAGGAGAAGTATTCTTCTGTTTAGGAGGAATATTTTTGTCGTAGCCCAAACCGGATCGGTCACCACATTTTCTTGATCCAGTTAAAAGTTTTTCTAATTTTAGATCACCTTGGGCATATCTCCATGTATCCTTTAAACTCAAAAGGGAAGAGACTTCAAGTTTAAGTTTATCATTTTCAGATTTCAGATTTTCAATAAGGGTGGTTTTGAAATCTAGATCACATTTGCATTTTTCAAAATAATCTGAAAGATGAGACTTTTCTAAAACAAGAGACTCAAATCTTTCTCTAAGCTCTGAAAACCTTTCTTTTTGAAGTTTTATTTTTACGGCAATTTTACAACTTTCCTTGTATAGGGCATTTTAGGCATCTTGAAGATCTTCTTCATTATTATGATCACTATTCAGATTTTCTTCACTGGTTGAATCATCATGATCTGAAAAAGTGAACTTAGCTAGAGTCATAAGGGCCTTAACTTCATTGTCCGACTCGGTTTCAGAATCTTCTGATTCAGAAGAGGCTTTAGTGCTAGAAGATTCATCCCAAGTTGCCAACATTCCTTTCTTTTTAGGTTTGTGCTTTTTAGGACACTTGTTTGCTAGATGCCCATATTCTTGGTAGTTATAACATTGATTATCTTTTAAAGATTTCCAAGATTTAGATCTTTTCTTTTCATTCGATTTTTGAAAATTAACCTTTTTTTACTTTTGAAAATCTTGTAAACCTTTTTTGTTAAAAGAGCCATATCGTCTTCAGAATTTTCTAAATCAGAATTTCCTTGAGAAATACATTTGGAAGACTTAAGGGTTATTGATTTACCTTTAGGAGCTTTAAAATTTAATTCATAGGTTTGTAACGAACCAACTAGTTCTTCTACCCTCATATTGTCCGTATCATAAAGTTCCTAGATCGCGGGTACCTTTGAATTGAACCGTTCAGGAAGTGAGCGTAGTATCTTTGCACATACTTTACTTTCTAGGATTTTATCGCCAAGACCCCACATAGAGTTTACAATGTCATTTAATCTAGTGTAGAAGTCCATAAACATTTTATTTTCCTTCATATGAATTTCTTCAAATTTGGTTGTGAGGAGTTGGACTTTAGATTTTTTTACAATTGAAGTACCCTCGTGTGTCATTTCTAATATATCCCAAGCTTGCTTTGCAGTATCACAAGATATGATTCTTTTAAACTCATCCGGTGATAGTGCGCAAGTGATTACATTTAGTGTTTTTGCATTGGCACTACTCTCACTTTTCTGAAGAGTGGTCCATGAGAAAAATAGTGTTACTCTCATTGATTTTGAACCATCGATACCAGTCACTTCAGTGGTAGGTGGGTTCCATTCAGTCACTGTGGTATGCCACACATTCTCATCCATTGATTTAAGGAAAATCCTCATCCTGGCTTTCTAATAGGCATAATTGGAGCCATCAAAGGGTGGAGGCCTAGTGACTAAAAGGCTATCAAAATTTGACATCTTATATATAGCTTAGATCGTTAGCTCAGGAAATGAATCTAAGAATAATAAATAAAAATGAGCTATTTAGCTTTGATACCACTTGAAATGGCCAAGCTATATGTCATAGAGGGGGGGGGGGGGGTGAATAGGACAACCAAATTTAAAATAATTACAGCGGAATTTAATAAAGAGATAGCCAAATAAAGTAAATCAATTTACAATGCTGAAATAAAAAGTAACCTCAATAATCAAGTATTGAGACGCTGATACAAAAGTTGTTCTAAGTACAACCTTACACCAAAAACCAAAGTTTATGGTAGGACAACCTTATTTCTAAAAAGGTCTTTGTATCAAGAACTCAAACAGAAGAGGAATAAATATATTCAAACTATACTGAGGAATACAATGCAATCTCAAATATTGATTGTTCTAAGGACAACCATGCACCATAAAAATGGCAGGGCAACCTTACTAGAATAAATAGAGAAACTGAAGCTCAAACTAATAAAGGAATAACAAGGGATAAATTGCGGAAATATAAATCTAAACTATTACAACATTTTCCACTGAGCTTGATATAAAATGATTACAACATTCACATTCACATACATCCTACAAATGAATAATTAAAGATAGGAAAATAAATCACACATCCACACAACACAAAGAATTATAGTGGTTCGCCGATGTGTGCACCAACTGTTCAATAACAGCCACACAGAATGCTACTCCACTCCTAATATCCTCATACAAGGGATATTAGAGTTCACTATCAAATAGGTTTTCACAAGTTCATCCAAAACCTTCACAATTGTGTCTTTTTCAAAGGGCTTACACAATTAAAAAACCCTTAATTCTAAGTTTTCTGGCTCTCCTCAGATAACCAACAATTTTGAGATTTTTCTGTCTTAACCTCAAATAAAACCAAATATAGTAAATTACACAAAATGTAAAATACCTGTTTTTCTTCTTTGATGTAGCAGCCCAGAAGAACCAAGTCAGAGTAGAGATTTGAATGTCAAAGTTCAATGTCCAATACTCATTATATAATGGTCCTAAATTTTGATAGATTTTAACTTAAAACAAATGGGCTAGCTTTAATTGATTTTGATTCCAGAAAAAGGAAAACAACAGTTCCTCTTTTCAAATCAGATTGGAATACAAGAAACAAAATCAATTTAAAAAGCTAAAGAAAGAAAATATTAAATATGCACACTTAGCTTAAATAGAGCGCAGACAAATCTCTTAGAAGGCCGAATTAAATTAGCTTGAATTTCATATTTTATTCTGAGATTCGTGCTCTATTTATAGGTGAGCAAATCACGTCTTTGACTGGTCTTAAGTCATTACGATTGGTCGTAGGACCAACTGATATTTAAAAATTTGAGCGCGATAAGATAAGGCAGTTCACGACCGGTCGTAGGTAGTCTACGACTGGTCGAAGGACACCTTCGACTAGTCGAAGGTTGTTCACGACTAGTCGAAGCAAGTCGAATTTCATCGCTGTAGTTTGAATCGTAGGTCTACGACAGGTCGAAGAAGCAGTCGACACTGTTCATACGACTAGTCAAACAAACTCCAGGACTGGTCGAAGCTTAATAAAAAATTCTAAATTTTTGTAACAAACTTACGACTGGTCCAAGCAATTCTAGGACAGGTCGAAGCAAATCTAGGACTAGTCGAACAACGTCCAGGACTAGTCTTAGAATAGACCAAACTCACTTATATAAAATATATGACTTATGTATCCAAAATGACCTACTCTAAAGGTCAACCTATGGTCAGTCATACCTCAATAGTGAAGTAAGGACATTGAAACTTAAAGATGAGTGACCTTGAGCATAATGAAACTTGAGATCTTGGTGTAGCTTGAACTTGAAAGCTTCTTGAAATCTTGAGTCTTGAACTAAGTCGAACATTCTCACATTCTCGAGTCTTCTTGACTTGTGAACATTGCTTGACTATCGAAGCTGATCTTGTGAGACTTTTGTCTTGACTTGACATATCATGTGTAGAGTTATGTTATTCACATATGCAAGCTTCATAACAAGATACATACAGTGTCTTTTGGCACCTCAAATTTGACAATATAGTGAAGTTATCAACTATAACACTTACAGTTCCCAGTACCTTCCATCTGTCTATAAACTTTTCTACCGGTTCCCCATCTCTCTACCATACGGAAGTCAATTCCGTAATACTGACATCGTGCTCTGAAGAGAAAAAATTTGACATGAAAATCTCTTACATTTGTTCCCAAGTACGTATCGACCCTGGTGCCAAATTGGAACACCATCGAAATGCTTTGTGTATTAGTGATGATCCGAACAATCGTAACCATACTATGGTATCGTGGAAAATTTTCTCATGTTAGTGATGAAGTGCATTAAATGTTCCTTTAGAGATCCTTCCTCTTTAAACTTTTGAAAATCTGGATGCTTAAAATTTGCTGGAAAGGGGATACCTTCTATCTCCATTGGATACGACGTTCGATACCTGAAACGACTAGTATTTTTGCGTTCTCTTTCTACTCTGACAACTTCTTCAACCACTTGTCTCACCTCATCCTGTGTCATGGTTCTTGCTGCTAGGATGGACCCAATGATCCTGCCCCCTGTAGTTGGAGGCCGTCGGGCTGGTTTTCTTGTTAAGTCATCGTACTCTGGGGGATCGCCATCCTGGCTATATTATGTGCAAGGGTTGCCAGGGCCTCTCTGAGATTTTTGCATTCCTCCATCAATGCGTTTTGGGCTTCTGCCATTTCATTAATATGATCCTTCGTAGTCGCTCTACATTCTGGATTCGTTCCGGCCATATATACTGTAGCTTCTCCACTCTTTGACAAGACGGTAGTTGGAGTAGAACAAGAATATGCTGACATAATGGGACTTACGAAGAGGGGGGAGGATGGGGTTTCATTAGGCTTTTCTATGCTCCCAACATCATTAATCGATTGGGGTGACACTGATACTGGTGAACTTGCCTGGGGAGGCGCGGACATTGGCGATCTGATTACCAGCACTTTTCTTTTCTGCTCTCTCGTCCATTTGACTCTCGAGGCACTCAGAACTAGGAAGTCACGCACTGTCAATAGCGGGGTTATTCATTCGGGGTATATCGCCGGAGGAGTGAGTTCGGGATTCCTTCTGACCGCATTACGTGTTATCGTCCCTCTGACTCTTAGCGAAGGCTGATTCATTCTGGAACTTCTTACATTCCGTGCTCTCATCCTACGAGACATTATGACAGTTCAGCCTTCATTACCCCCCAATGGTTGAGGTGATGCAGATACAACCCTAGCTATTATCCGAGTCATGTTGTTTTCACTCGTAGGGATTTGAGTCATGTGCTTCGGAATTTGATTCGGTGTGTATTCTATTATGAACCCGGTCGGAGTGAATCAGAAGTTCACCGTTCTTACAGAAGTTGCCATGAGTAGTAGGTTGGAATCGGATGCAAAAACTTCGATCACGAAACATGATTGTAGTTAGTGATTGAAGAATTAAATAATCTATCTTAGAGATGAAGGGGAGGATGTTCCTACTGAGAGTCGCCATTTTGGCATCTGAAAGACGCCAAACAATGATAAAAGTTTCATAACAATTTCACTGCTAATGTTAATAAGATCAATAAGTCCTCAGCAGAGTCACCATTTTGTTTCGAACAAGAAACAAATGTGTTTGATTTGAGAGATTATCTTATTTAAACATAACAGAGAAAGAGTATTTAAAACGATCATCACACTTTATTAATACTGAGTTCATTTACATCCTTCTAGCATCCCTTGATTTTAAGATAGATTATTTAGAATGAAGGAAATATTATAAGTGCAATTGTCATAGTCAAATATTAAATTCGGCAGCATTTCGTCAGTAATTTCAGTCATCTCCTAGGACTTAGGAGGAATATGTTCTTCTACTGATTATCCTCATTTAGACTTGAATAGAAGGAACTTGAAGACTTCAACCATTTTAGCAGCATAACAGCTTTTTGTCTTCACAGACTGCAAGGCAGTCTTATTGCGCGGACCCGCCCAATGGATATCGGTTGCGCTGACCCGCGCAAACCATCACTGTCTTCTCTCTCACCTTTTATCTTCCTCTTTGCTCCGCTTCCTCTTGAAAATCTTCAATCATCTTGAATGAAGGAGGGGAGGGGGTATTTATAGGCCTTCGCACGTGTGGCACCTTGATTTTGGTGCCATGCGACCCACCTTTCAAATGCTTTAGGTCTTTTTACAAAGAACCAGTTCTAGATTTCATTGCGCGTACCTGCGCAACATATATTTTGCTTACGTGGACCCGTGTAATGGAGATCGGTTGTGCAAACCTGCGCAAACCACCTTCCACTACTTTGGATCCTTCTTAGAGAACTAACCCTGTAAGTCAGTTGAGCGATCCTGCGCAACTGGTATTTTGGTTGCGCGGTCCCGCGCAATCAATATCTCTTGCACGATCCTGCGCAATCAATATCTCTTACTCGGTCCCGCGCAATCAATATTGCTGTTTGTGCAGTCCGGCGCAATACTAAGCTATTCTTTCTTCTCTTCTCCTCAAATCAACACATGATGGAAACTTTGCACATTTTTTGTGCACCTCTTTTACCCTGTTATTTACTACTTGATGCTCTTGTCCTCTTGCATCTTCGGTCTGCAGCTTTCAAAGGCTCAGCAGACTACATGACACATGGACTTAAGTGATTGACAAAGCAGGATGCACAAATCAGTGCACTAACATACCCTAGAAGATGAAAAATGTGCAAAGTTTACACATGGACTCAAGTGTCGGGTAAAATGGGCTCAATCCGACAAGTAAGTTACCAAGTGTAAGAATTTATCTACTCTCTTTCCTTGTGTAGGATTGAGAGTAATAGTTTGTGATCCAAACTCAACCAGGTTCTTATGTAGGACCTTGGATCTTGTGTGGGGCTTAAATTTTAGGTTCATGTGTAGGACATTGGCTCTTATATAGGGCCTAAATCAAGTCCTTATGTAGGCCACCCGCCACGAGTGTTTGCGTGTCAGTCTCTATGAGAGCCTCCGACGGGAGTAGACGTAGGGCCTTGTGTAGGACTAAGGTTATTGGTTAGCCTAAGGAAAACCAACTAAAGCCTCTTGCGAGGGGCCTCAGGTGAGAGTGTACATACCATGTTCTTGTGTAAGACCTTGGCTTTTGTGTAGGGCTAAATCTTAGAGTCCTTAGGTAGGGCTATAAAAGTTAGAGGATAACCTGATTTAAAACCTCCAATAGTGAAATTGGGTACACTTATGGTTGCTTACATCTGCCAAAAGTGGAGTAGGCAAGTAGCCAAACCACTATACATGATTGTGTTTGGGATTGTTATTGGCGTATCTATTTAATTATGCTTATATGTTGAATGCTTAATTATATTCATGCATGATTAGATCAATGCTAAGTGTTGATAGTTAGCACATCCCACAGACACATTTACTCTTTCATGTTATAAACTTGTTACTTATATGCAAATCATTTGTAGTTTACGTGATTGGACTCTCTATTGGCTTGGAAGCCTTATAGTTAAATTACCTTGCTTAATTTAACTGTTAATTAGTTCAAGTTAGGTAATTATGATTTTAAAAGGAATAATTTTTAAATTGGTCCTAATCACCCTCCCCTCTAGGACATAACCTTCATTCTTTAGCTCCATCAAGCTTCCGTATGCGTAGCTATGGTGGTCCCATTACGCCATAAGTGAACTTTCAGGGTATTCCCTGATGTGGGATTCCTTGTACAAGTGGGAGAAAGGTAAGTCATGCATTTTTATTTTTCTTATTTCTGGTGAAGAAGAAAGCTCTGTGTTATTGTCCCATGGAGTTAGCATATTGTCAAACCATGTAAATCCTTACTCCTCGTCTCTTATTTTGGTTTGACCATTTTGACATTTTATTTGACCATTTTCTTTTGTGTTTTAGCCTCACCTACATTGATCATGTGTGAGTGTTTTTTCTGCAATTGATAAAACTTTAGATTAATATAATGATGTTTGAATAATTTATTTTAACGGATTTATTTTATGGTAGTATGACTTAGTATCATGTGATATTTGTGGAATCATGATTTGTGAATGTTTACTTTATGAATCATGTTATGGAATACGAGACTTGAGTCTAACCAACTCGGATGCCGGATTTTGAAGCATAACACCAATAATCTCTCGTTGTATAGAATTTAGCAACCAATTAACATTAACATAATTATCACTAATTCAATCTTTATATGAGGAATTATTTTCAGGGGCTTACACATTGCTACGAGCCACATATCCCAATTTTCTATCCCCAAAGGTACATATTAGTAGATTAGAACCATTCAAGGTAATTTTGGCCTTTAGTTTTACCATGGTAATATAGAAGCGGGGATGTTGTGCATTAAATCCTATCAATCCAACCCATGGGTTCTTCATAAGGAGTATCAATTGATTATAAAAAAAAGATGCGATGAGGTCGATCACCATCTTCTTCAGGGAATAACTACTCCGAATCTATTGAGCTCTCTATACTCCTCATAAAGCTTTCCCAACTTCACGAGGGATAAAAATAAAAATAATTTCTAATAAATTCGAAATAAATTGATTGATAATAAAATAAAAAATAAAAAAATTACAATCCTTTAAATAATGAGCTCAAACCTAAGATGAAGTTTTGGACTCAATCTCCCTTAAAAATGTGACTTACTATAAATAGTAAACTAATTACTATTTATATATGATCTCCATTCCTACTATACTTCATGGTTTTCGGCCAAAAATACTACGTGTCCAATTTGGATGAACCACGTTATTCTTCTAATTTTTCTAAGCCTTTTTCATGTTGGTCACAACTCCTACAACTCAAAGGATCAAAAGTTATACTCAAAACTAGATCTTATTATATTTATAGTAAAAATAAAAATAAGAGGGACTTTCGACTGTGGATGTCATGGAATCTCGCAATTCTGGCATGGGAAACCTGGCACAGCCAGGTTGGTTGGCTAAAGTAGCTTCTCCTACCCAAAAACATATACGATACATCCAAAAACTCAACCCTTTTGAGAGATTCGACTGTTTTAAGGTTATGACAGTCCAGATAATTTCCACCTCCGATGGGGCTTTCTCTGAAAGTGTCAGCAACCCGCTCTACATCTGATTCCTCTTTATAAGGAGTGAAATTCCAAGTGATAAATACATAACAAATCAATTACATTTATCAAAGACCTCAGGAGAGAAAATAAAGATGAAACAGAGGGTGGGTCGCATTTTCCCTTAGCTCCAATTATATGATCAGAGCCTTTAAATGCATCCGGTGGGCCACACAAACTATGGATTGGAGGGTTGAATTAGTTTTATCTCTCCCGTAGTGTTTTAATAAATCTCTAGAATGAGGCCGTCTATCTTAGCTTTGTGGAGGTCCACAAAAATCGATCATGTAGATCGGTTGGATCTTACATTTTTGTTGATCATGCCCACCACTGGACAACATTTCTAACCCTCCATAATTTATTGGAAGAAGAGCAAAGTGCATTTCGGATGGCTATATATAAGTCAAATACAAATTAGCTGGTACTTGTCCACCAGTCACTCGTGCCCAAATTCAAATCTTATGAGTCTAGGCACAGAAAGTGAACATCATCATTATCATCATCTTTGTCGTCTTCGTCTGTGTTATTTCAATTAATTGGGGTTGGCTACATAATTCTTATCATGCGATTCGACTCTATCAAGGGTCATCACTTCATTTAGGCTATAGGTCATCAAGTCTATATTGTTACTATCTACACCTAAAAACAGAAGAAGTGAGAATGGCTATTAGCAATTGAACACTAGAAAAGATCAGCAAAACCGTAATCTAGACTAAGCAACAATGTATGACATTGGACTACATTTAATGGAAGGAATGTGATAAACAAATATAATCATTAGCCATGTATTTTGTTAAATCCTACCCACATATACACTTACGATAGATATTTCAAACATTCACCAAACTTGGAAGATCCCAGCCAGGTACATTAACCATTTTGTTTTTTTTATCCTGGTGATCTGCCATGAGGTTCAGTAATTGAGACCATTGATATATTGGGCCTCACCACAGATGGATCGTTCCTAGCAAAAATCTACGTGTATCAATAGTCGGAAGCTGGTATTAAAATGAAACCTCTCTAACGCTAGGGGGAGAGAACTTTTCTTTGGGATGAGGATTATGGTCAATCCACGGTGGGCACATTAGTTCAATAGTGAGGATCCATTCTCGGAAGCCTTAAAAAGGATCGATTCAGTCCTTCCATTGGCTAGGAAAGGTGTGGACTATTTAATGAGTGGATCACTTTGATTTCTTCTCACTCGCTGCCATCTGCATAGGGAAATTTGGGCATTTTACCATGCTTACCATGTCGATCCGCATGTATTTAGATAACTTATGCATGGATTTTACCATACTTCAAAAACTCAAAACTTGACTCGACTCGATGTCCAATTGGATTGGGTCGACTCGCAAACTCAACCAAGTCATACTCAGCTCAATGAGATATATTAATTAAAAACAAATAGTTTTGCGTTCCTTTTAATATTAAATATATAGGACATAAGTAAAATAAATAAATAATAGTAGAAGTTTAACACAATTGAAACATTTACGTACTCAACTAGTTGTTGGAAAAGTTACGGAAGCCAACTCCAAATTTGGATCACATAGTCGAAAGATAAATGTAAGCAAGCAATCACAAACGCAAAGAGCATACGAGTTTTTATGTGGAAAAACCCCCGCGGAAAAAAATCATGGCACAAAGCAACAACGAATCAATATGAATAAAGAGGATACAAGAGATGGATGCACTTACAATATTGAAAAACCCTCGTTTTCTCCTCTCCAAATCCTAGAAACATTTAAGCCCATATTAGAATTACCTAATCCTGCAATTACAACCCATATATATATAACATATATAACACCCAGATAAGAATCTAATCATGTAATCACATAAAATCGTGTGCCATCGATCGACACCGATCAAACAATCTTCGATCGATCAAACCCCACATATTTGATCAATCAAACACGCTCAAAACTGTCCAGAAAATTTATAAGTATTTTCCGATGATCGATCAACCGGACAGTTCAATCGAATCTCAAAATTTTCAATGACCAATCTGCATAATTTATGGTTCACTCGATTGATCGAGAATGGTGGCCAGTCAATCAAACCCTATTCCATGTAAAAATTTAAGACATCTCATAATACTAATAGCATGTTTGTATTTTACTAAAGTAGTTATTGATTGGGCGAATAACTCAGTTGAGTCCAGTTGAGTCAATAGAGTTTACGAGCCTGACAAGTCTTGTCAAGACTCGACCGAGTCACTGTTCTCATCGACTTTCAAAGAGACTCGCAGCTCGGAATGTTACCGAGTCAAGTTGATTGGACCGAGTTTTGAGTTAGAGACTATGAGTTTTGGAACTATAGTGTGACATGCAACAACACGCACCTTTGGGTTCCATTGACATGAAAAGATATGTCCGGATGGTTCAATAAAGTGGTCCATTGATGATAACAAACCTTTCTTTTGTGCTAAGGTTCAGTCTTCATAATAGACTATACAACGTGTGTGGTCATCTCCTAACATGACTTATGCTTGGGAATTGACAATAATTCACCCACTACCTATACCATACTATGTTAGTTGGGTCACATCTTTCAATCAACAGTACGTTATGCTTGGAATTAGCATCTTAGAGATCCTTACAATCCAATTCAAAAGATACTCCCATTTCAAAATTTTACAAAAGATAAACTAGACCGATCAAAATTTACCAGACTAGGCTAAATCACCTGGTCGACTCATCCGAATCTTGGAGTGTTGATAGATGGAGCTGAGTCCGGCTTCCTGGTTTTCAAACAATGATATACACAAAGGATGGGAGAGGGACACCTACTATTGATTGCATTCGGCCCCTCTTGAACATTGGACTGATCTATTTTCGTAGCATCCCTACATACAAGGCAGATGTATCAAATGAATGGATTGGATTGCACATACAGAACATGGTGGGCCCTCTATGAAATTAAGAGTGGGTGTCTTTTCTCAACTGTCTCCTATAGTGTGGCCCACCTGAGTCATGTATTAGAGTAATTTTTCGGCACAATCAAACGAGGCAACTCATGCATGATGGTTGGAGTGGATGTCACAAATACATCACCTTGGGTCCATTTCAAACTGTTACTACCCTAATCAACGTGGATGTCTGAGGTACATCACGGTTGGGCCCATAGAGCTCTGCCTCCTGGAAAGCTCCCGTGAGGTCGAGGTCATGGTACCTTTTCCCTGAATGTGTGTGGGTAGGTATGATAAATGCTCACATCCAACTGATTGGACGATAAGTTGCCATCCACTAGTGATAACTTCCCGCCTACCATGTGCCTGTAACATCCACCTTTCCAATAAGTTGCCATCCACCAGTGATTACTTCCAGCCTACCAAGTGCTTTTCGAGGAGTGGAGATACCAACTTAACCTAGTATATTGATTTTCTTTAAAATGTAGTTAACTTAGATTTTTTTTTTTTCTTATCTTATATAGCCCATATGATATGTGCATGATATCTGACCTGACGGGGATACATCCCATCATGATAATGGCACGGACAATAAATGTCACCGAATGAATCATTAGATAAGTTGCCCGTGAATTTTGATATTATTAAAGGCACGTTTGGATCATAATTTATTTTACTTATAAGTGCTTATGCCTAGAGTAACTTATCTCAATTTCCTTATTCAGTACATAAGTATATACGGTAAATAACGTACCCAATTAATCTTGAAAGAGAAAAATTAATGAATTACAACATACATGAATTACTTTTGCAACATTTTCTTGTTTTTTATTATTATTATTATTATTTTTTTTTTTTTTTTTTTTTAATTTTAAAAGAAGATTAACAAAATATTACTACTTCACTAAGGGCCAAACCAAAGGTGTTGAGAAAAGTCTTAAATCTAAAGTTTTGAGGTCGTTCGACGGTCGTGGGAAGCTTCGACTGGTCGTAGGAGACGCTCGACCGGTCGTAGATTCGAGCCCTTGTACGCTCAAAGTCCAGCAAGTTTTTTGCTGTTTTTTACTGTAGCCAGGACTGGTCGTAGGACAGCTACGACTGGTCGAAGGTGGGCTACGACCGGTCGTAGGAGAGCTACGACTAGTCGAAGGTTACGCAGTTTGTTCCGCGATTTTGCGCGAAACTGCGGATTTGAGTCCTTTCGCAACTGTGTGATGCGAAAGGGAAGTTTTCCTAAACTATAAATAGGTATTCCTAGGGTTTTCTAGGAAGTTGTGATGAATGTTAAGTTTCTAAAAGGGTTCCAGGGTTTCTAAAGGGTGTAGCAAGGGTGAGATTCGAGGTTGTTCGAATCGGTGGTAGTCCTTTCTCTTTGTAATTGATGCTTTCATAGTGGTGTGATCTCGCTTTGTGCCGTGGTTTTTTTCCCGCAAGGGCTTTCCACGTTAAATCTGTGTGTTCTCTTTTCTTGTGTGTGCTTGGTGCCATTGGATTACCATCCTAGATCTAGATCTGTGTGATTCCGCAGGCCAAAAATCCCAACAAGTGGTATCAAAGCAATCGGGTGGGGCACAGATCTGAATCTGAGGGATTAGTAATAATGGTGAGCGCCAGGTATGAGTTGAGAAGTACTCAGGGAAAAATAATTTTGAGTTATGGGATCAAGATGATGAGTCCTTAATCAAGCAAGGCGAAGATGGTGCTCTTGAGGAGCGGAAGTCCACCATGAAAGATGATGATTGGAATACTCTTGTAAGAAAGAAAGCCTTATCATCGATCCGTTTATGTCTCACGGATGAGGTTCTCTACAACGTCATGAGGGAGGAAAACTGCAGCTAATTTATGGGCGAAGTTGGAGGATGTTTATGCGAAGAAATCCTCTGAAAATCGTCTGCACTTGAAGCGGCAGTGGTATAACTTCAAGATGGCAGAGGGTGGAGATCTGGAGGCTCACATCAGCAATTTTAAATACATTGGTTTGCAAATTGCTCGATATGGATGAAGTGATGAAAGATGAAGAACAAGCATGTATGTTGCTGAATTCTCTCCCGGTGTCCTATGAGTCATTCAAGGACACTATGTGCAGCATGAATAAAACCCTGAGTGTCGACACTGTTATCTCAGCCCTTCAAGGGAAGGCTATGAGACAGCTAGACGCACATAGGGACATCTTCTGATGCACTATTTACAGTGGGTAGGAATTCTGAACACGATACAGGTTCTTCAGGTTCTAGAATCAAATCCAAGGGCAAGGGCAAAGGAAAGGTAAAGTACTGGAATGTGGGAAGAAGGACATGATGAAGAGGGATTGTGAAAATCCTAAATCAAAGAGG
>JAJHSJ010000016.1:40047828-40314687 GCA_021015155.1 Magnolia officinalis
TTTCTGATCCATCTTTGCCATGTAATGTCCGCGACCCGCTCTACATCACATAAGCACTTATAAGCAAAATAAATTATGATCCGAACGCGCCTTTAATAATATCAAAATTCACGTGCAACTTATTTAATGATTCATTCGGTGACATTTATTGTCCGTGCCATTATCATGATGGGATGTATCCCCGTCAGGTCAGATATCATGCACATATCATATGGGCTATATAAGATCAGAAAAAAAAATAAATCTAAGTTAACTACATTTTAAAGAAAATCAATATACTAGGTTAAGTTGGTATCTCCACTCCTCGAAAAGCACTTGGTAGGCTGGAAGTAATCACTGGTGGATGGCAACTTATTGGAAAGGTGGATGTTACAGGCACGTGGTAGGCGGGAAGTTATCACTAGTGGATGGCAACTTATCGTCCAATCAGTTGGATGTGAGCATTTATCATACCTACCCACACACATTCAGCGAAAAGGTACCATGACCTCGACCTCACGGGAGCTTTCCAGGAGGCAGAGCTCTATGGGCCCAACCGTGATGTACCTCAGACATCCACGTTGATTAGGGTAGTAACAGTTTGAAATGGACTCAAGGTGATGTATTTGTGACATCCACTCCAACCATCATGCATGAGTTGCCTCGTTTGATTGTGCCGAAAAATTACTCTAATACATGACTCAGGTGTGCCACACTATAGGAGACAGTTGAGAAAAGACACCCACTCTTAATTTCATAGAGGGCCCACCATGTTGTGTATGTGCAATCCAATCCATTCATTTGATACATCTGCCTTGTATGTAGGGATGCTACGAAAATAGATCAGTCCAATGTTCAAGAGGGGCCGAATGCAAATCAATAGTAGGTGTCCCTCTCCCATCCTTTGTGTATATCATTGTTTGAAAACCAGGAAGCCGGACTCAGCTCCATCTATCAACACTCCAAGATTCGGATGAGTCGACCAGGTGATTTAGCCTAGTCTGGTAAATTTTGATCGGTCTAGTTTATCTTTTGTAAAATTTTGAAATGGGAGTATCTTTTGAATTGGATTGTAAGGATCTCTAAGATGCTAATTCCAAGCATAACGTACTGTTGATTGAAAGATGTGACCCAACTAACATAGTATGGTATAGGTAGTGGGTGATTATTGTCAATTCCCAAGCATAAGTCATGTTAGGAGATGACCACACACGTTGTATAGTCTATTATGAAGATTGAACCTTAGCACAAAAGAAAGGTTGTTGTCATCAATGGACCACTTTATTGAACCATCCGGACATATCTTTTCATGTCAATGGAACCCAAAGGTGCGTGTTGTTGCATGTCACACTATAGTTCCAAAACTCATAGTCTCTAACTCAAAACTAGGTCCAATCAACTTGACTCGGTAACATTCCGAGCTGCGAGTCTCTTTGAAAGTCGATGAGAACAGTGACTCGGTCGAGTCTTACAAGACTCGTCAGGCTCGTAAACTCTATTGACTCAACTGGACTCAACTGAGTTATTCGCCCAATCAATAACTACTTTGGTAAAATACAAACATGCTATTAGTATTATGAGATGTCTTAAATTTCTACATGGAATAGGGTTTGATTGACTGGCCACCATGCTCGATCAATCGAGTGAACCATAAATTATGCAGATTGGTCATTGAAAAGTTTGAGATAGCTTGATCGATTGAGCTGTCCGGTTGATCGATCATCGGAAAATACTTATAAATTTTCTGGACAGTTTTGAGCGTGTTTGATTGATCAAATATGTGGGGTTTGATCGATCGAAGATTGTTTGATCGGTGTCGATCGATGGCACACGATTTTATGTGATTACATGATTAGATTCTTATTCTGGGTGTTATATATGTTATATATATGGGTGTAATTGCGGGATTAGGTAATTCTAATATGGGCTTAAACGTTTCTAGGATTTGGAGAGGAGAAAACGAGGGTTTTTCAATATTGTAAGTGCATCCATCTCTTGTATCCTCTTTATTCATATTGATTCGTTGTTGCTTTGTACCATGATTTTTTTCCGCGAGGGTTTTTCCACATAAAAACTCGTATGCTCTTTGCGTTTGTGATTGCTTGCTTACGTTTATCTTTCGACTATTTGATCCAAATTCGGAGTGCTTCCGTAACTTTTCCAACAACTAGTTGAGTACGTAAATGTTTCAATTGTGTTAAACTTCTACTATTATTTATTTATTTTGCTTATGTCCTATATATTTAATATTAAAAGGAACGCAAAACTATTTGTTTTTAATTAATATATCTCATTGATCTGAGTATGACTTGGTTGAGTCTGCGAGTCGACCCAATCCAATTGGACATCGAGTCGAGTCAAGTTTTGAGTTTTTGAAGTATGGTAAAATCCATGCATAAGTTATCTAAATACATGCGGATCGACATGGTAAGCATGGTAGAATGCCCAAATTTCCCTATGCAGATGGCAGCGAGTGAGAAGAAATCAAAGTGATCCACTACCAAAAAAAGGGACAAAGGCTACGGATAAAATCCGTAGCCTTAGACCTATGGCTACGGTTCTAGTCCGTAGCACGTCCGTAGTCGTAGGTGCAGTAACAATAGGTCTGGAACGTATAGCTACGGATTTAATCCGTAGCTATAGGTCACAACAGCTACGGATTGAATCCGTAGCAATAATGTCCGTAGCTATAGGTTACAACAGCTACGGATTTATTCACTACAGCTACGGATTAAATCCGTAGCTATATCTGGCAATCGCTACGGATATAATCTGTAGCAATTATATCCGTAGCTGTAGATTACAACAGCTATGGATTTAATCACAACAGCTACGGATTGAATCCGTAGCTATAGGTTACAACGCTACGGATTATTTGTTTATTCAATTATCACCTGTATAATCATTCAATTACCACCTGTATGATCATCCTATATAATCATTCAATTACCACCTGTATAATCATTCATTCATTCCATTACAATCAATTACAATCATTCATTCATTCAATTACAATCAATTACAATCCTTCATTCAATCAATTACAATCCTTCCTTCAATTAATTACAATTACAATCCTTCATTCAATGAATTACAATTACAATTACAATAATGCTGAAAATACAAATCTTTGGCTTCATTAGGGAAATTTGCTCGACTTCACCCTGAAATTTCAAAGATAAAGAATTGAAAGAATAAATATCCTTCATTCAATGAATTACAATTACAATCCTTCATTCAATGAATTACAATTACAATTTACAATTACAATAATGCTGAAAATACAAATCTTTGGTTTAGGTTAGGTTATAGGTTAAGGTTTAGGTTTAGGAAAACCGGTTTCAGGTTCGGGATCGGATTTAAGTTTGGGTTTCAAGTTTAGGTTTAGGTTTAGGTTAGGGAGTTAGGTTTATGTTAGGTTGTAGGTTAAGGTTTAGGGAATTGAGAATAGGTTAAGGTTTAGGTTTAGGAAACCGGTTTCGGGTTCGGGATCGGGTTTAAGTTTGGGTTTTCAAGTTTAGGTTTAGGTTTAGGTTAGGGAGTTAGGTTTAGATTAGGTTGTAGGTTAAGGTTTAGGGAATTGAGAATAGCTTAAGGTTTAGGTTTAGGAAACCGGTTTCGGGTTCGGGATCGGGTTTAAGTTTGGGTTTTCAAGTTTAGGTTTAGGTTTATGTTAAGGAGTTAGGTTTAGGTTAGATTGTAGGTTAAGGTTTAGGGAATTGAGAATAGGTTAAGGTTTAGGTTTAGGTTTATGTTAGGGAGTTAGGTTTAGGTTAGGTTGTAGGTTAAGGTTAGGGAATTGAGAATAGGTTAAGGTTTAGGTTCAGGAAATCGGGTTCGGGTTCGGGATTGGGTTTAAGTTTGGGTTTTCAAGTTTAAGTTTAGGTTTAGGTTAGGGAGTTAGGTTTAGGTTAGGTTGTAGGTTAAGGTTTAGGGAATTGAGAATATGTTAAGGTTTAGGTTGAGGAAATTGGGTTCGGGTTCAGGATCGGGTTTAAGTTTGGGTTTTCAAGTTTAGGTTAGGGTGTTAGGTTTAGGTTAAGTTGTAATTTAAGGTTTAGGTTTACGAAACCGGTTTCGGGTTCGGGATCGGGTTTAAGTTTGGGTTTTCAAGTTTAAGTTTAGGTTTAGGTTAGGGAGTTAGGTTTAGGTTAGGTTGTAGGTTAAGGTTTAAGGAATTGAGAATAGGTTAAGGTTTAGGTTCAAGAAATTGGGTTTGTGTTCGGGAATGGGTTTAAGTTTGGGTTTTCAAGTTTAGGTTTAGGTTTAAGTTAGGGAGTTAGGTTTAGGTTAAGCTGTAGGTTAAGGTTTAGGGAATTGAGAATAGGTTAAGGTTTAGGTTCAGGAAATTGGGTTCGGGTCGGGATCGGGTTTAAGTTTGGGTTTTCAAGTTTAGGTTTAGGTTTAGGTTAGGGAATTAGGTTTAGGTTAGGTTGTAGGTTAGGTTTAGGTTTAGGAAACCAGTTTCGGGTTCGGGATCGGGTTTAAGTTTGGGTTTTCAAGTTTAGGTTTAGGTTTAGGTTAGGGAGTTAGGTTTAGGTTAGGTTGGAGGTTAAGGTTTAGGTTTAGGAAACCGGTTTCGGGTTCGGGATCGGGTTTAAGTTTGGGTTTTCAAGTTTAGGTTTAGGTTTAGGTTAAGGAGTTAGGTTTAGGTTAGGTTGTAGGTTAGGTTTAGGTTTAGGAAACCGGTTTCGGGTTCGGGATCGGGTTTAAGTTTGCGTTTTCAAGTTTAGGTTTAGGTTTAGGTTAGGGAGTTAGGTTTAGGTTAGGTTGTAGGTTGAGGTTTAGGTTTAGGAAACCGGTTTCAGGTTCAGGATCAAGTTTAAGTTTGGGTTTTCAAGTTTAGGTTTAGGTTTAGGTTAGGTTGGAGGTTAAGGTTTAGGTTTAGGAAACCGGTTTCGGGTTCGGGATCGGGTTTAAGTTTGGGTTTTCAAGTTTAGGTTTAGGTTTAGGTTAGTGTTCACTCCCCAAGTATAGGGTTGTGATGTAGTAATAATCTCGGTAAGACCGAGGTCGAATCCACAGGGACTGAAACCTGTACGTAGTCTGAAACTAACTAGAACTAGAACTAGACTAAGATGAATTCTAAATCAAAGAACAATTGAGAAATAATTGTGGAATAATTAATCTAAAACTTAAGAAAATTCAGAGGAAGGGAAACTAGGGATTCAGAGGATCCACTTGTAGAGATCAGGAAGATCTTATGCATGTATCACAAATCATGGAAATTAAATGAACTGATGTTGATATAGTTTTCAAGAGATGAGAGGTATATGAATTAGAATGGATTCCATCACCAAACCATGCCCAGGAGACAAAGCAAACAACAGAATTAAACTAATTACCAACCAGTCAACATGTTTATGAAGATTAGGAAAGGATACCGTCATCCAACCATGCCCAGGAGACGATGGTAAACAACAGGGCTTCCTGACGTTATAAACATTAAAAGGAAAAGGAAATACTCAAAGCCATTGCAGACCCATTGTAATTTCAGTCACAACAGACCATTAAAGACTAAAAATATTCCTTTAATAAAATAAATATCAACTTCAATTCATAATTAAAACCAAATTAAAAACATAAAATTAAATCTCCCATCCCACTACAAGCTTCACCCCTTAGCCCTAGCTAAGGGGATTAGCCAGACATGAATAGGCTAATCTCCGTAGAATCCATAGAAAAAAAATAGAAAAAGAAAAGAAAAGAAAAGAAAAGAAAAGAAAAAAAAACAAACTCTCTACTGCATCATGTCCAAGCCCTCCAGCCGAATCCAACCTCTGCTCTCAGCTGCCTTAGATTTCAGATCCCCCTGGCGAATGTCCCCCATCCTTCTTATAAGCAACAGGAAACGGTGAACAGCTGCTCCTTGCGGAAATTTTACGAAAAGAAAACTTCTTACGCAAGTCATCCTTGCGTTGAACTTTGGTGGAGCCCATTATCGAAGCTAACGGAGAAATCCACTCCGTTCACCTAATTACTCTCGAAATTTTGGTTAGGGAAGGATGGTTTTAGCTGTCTTTTGATGTGGCCCACTTGATAAATCTTGCAACCGTTCAACCAGCGTTGAAATGGTTGGGATGCCATTATCGCTGTTTTTTTTTAACTCATGTCACCTAGGCTTGGATTATGGGAGGCGTAGTCTTCTGATGGACGGTCCAGATCAAGCCAAAACTGCATGATGGTGGCCCACAACTTTCCTCCGCAAGCTCTGTTGCGTAACAGAGCTTTCGGACGTCGCTGGCGATGATTGGTGGGTCCCACATTGTTGTCTATGTAAAAATCCACCTCGTCCATTGAGATGCTGGCGAAAAACCAGTGGGAATCGACTGCTTTTGGGTTAGATTCGGTGTGGCCCACTGGTTTCTTCTGTACCGCCGTCCATCTTCCGTTTAACAGAAAAACTCTTCCGATCGCTCGCATGGGAGAAAAAGGACACCTAGGTGAGGTTAAAACCCTCCCTCTGTACATAATGGACGGTCCAGATCATCGTTCTAGACAATGTGTGGGGCCCAGATTCAAAACCCAAGTGACCAGCGTCCGTTCGCTGGACGCTGGCTGCATGAGAGAGGAAGAAGCTGCGGTCAACCTCAGTTTGACCAACCACCTTGTTTAGTGCATTTTGAGTGCACTTGTGCACTGTGCACAGCCATGGTCAATGGGATCCAATCGTGATGTGTGTAGGAAATCTGTTCCGTCCATTCATTTTCTCACAATATTTAAACGGTTGGGACCCAAGATGGAGCATATTCAGATACCAGGTGGGCCCAAAATTGACCGTTTATGGCTGATCTGTCTGTTGAGCCACTTCTACAGGGATCGAATGGATGAAATTCGACGTGTACGGTTAATTCGTGGTCCTCAGGCCATGTATGAAGTTTGGAGTCGATCAGAGGGTGGGAACTCTGTAATCTTGCGTTCTTGAAGGCTTTCAGGCCTCTTTAACGTGAAAGGCTTAATTTCCTCGAATTTCTGATGTGTAAATCTTGGTCCCCTGGGGTCCCTCCACTGCCTTGGCATCATCAGATCGTTAATTCCATGCATTTAGTTCCTTTTGTAATCCATGCTCTTAAATATACCCTGTATCATAAGCATGATTAAAACCGAGTGTTAAACAGTATCATGCTCGTAATTCTGGGTAATAAATGGGGTCTACTATGCAATATTTGACCCTCAACACAACCCCCAACCAGCATTTTGCTAGTCCCGAGCAAAATATGCGAAAATTTAAGTTGAGAATTACGAGATAATTCTTGTGAAGCCGAGTGATATTTTGAAAAAAACAATCCAGATATGAGAAATCTTAAGATTCATGAATGTTGATTATCAATTTCTCCTGGCCTCTCATGCACGGTGAATTTCATAATCAAGTTCACATATTAATCCATAAACTAGAATAATAAACATTGAGTTCCATGGGTGTAGAGTGTAATCCCGACTTTCAACATTAATATTCAATTCTCTATTTCATGATAACGTTGGTAACCACAAGAGCATTCAGGACAACCAAAATCTAAACTAAAAGGTCCCTCATAGATCATTCTTTCTACTTTCTTTCAGCCTTTGATTTATTTATTTATTATTATTATTATTATTATTTTTTTTTTTAAAGGTAACGCAAAGAAGGGGGGAGTCCAATCCTCACCTATAGGGAGCAAACCTATGGTGAAGACCGTACACCTAAACCTTTTTCATATATCATCCATGGGGAATTAAATCCACACCTATAGGGAGCAAACCTATGGTAAAGATTATTCGCCCACCCCTTTCCAAAGGCAATTGTATTTTCTTTTTCTTCAATTGATCATGACAGGCAATTTTTCATGCTGGGTCCTTCCATGCTTAGTGATTACCAAGTTAACCCTTCGATATCAAACTGAAACCTCAATGTGTAAGCGAGATGTGACATGTGAAATCATGACTCAATCAATGTTTTAAAACTTCTAATCATGGATTAACAATTCAAACTTAACTGTGGGATCTAACAGACACTGAATCCAAGAGTCATAAATTACCAACATCACGTATCTTGAAATTCTACATCCAAGATGATCGTCAAAATCACTTCGAATTCACAAGAGTTTTCCAGAAAAAAATTTAAAAATTTTCACAATTTTTGTTCAACACCAAGAAAACGCTGATTAGGTTTCCTAATCTCCCACCCCCAACCTAAAATCTACATTGTCCGCAATGTAAAAGATATGAGTATGCAATGCACATGGGACAACGAAAATAACTGAGAAGTGATGGGAAGATAGTACCTGGATAATGAATCTAGAGACTTCCAAAGATATCTACGTAAGAGCGGGTCAGCGCAAGAGAGAAACCAACAGAAGTAAAACAAGAATAACCAAAAATAAAAAAATCCTACCTACACCACTTTCGCAGGTGCTCTCGATTGCATTTAGCATATGCAACAAGCCTTTAAACCCCTAGGTTGCCCCTAGTGGACGAGTTGTAGTCTCGTGAGGGTTTACAGCAATGTTACCCACAAACATTGAACTAACTAACCATGCTGCAAGGTTCATCTTCTGGCCAGTATCTTGATAAGTTTCTCAGTAAGTTTCTCAGCAAGATCATCCAAAAGCCTTTTTTGCAACAGGCTTGGGCGCCCTGGAGCATGACTTTCCAGAGAGACTTATGTACCTCATAAGAAATTTTCCATTGCATTGCTTGAGGTAACCAGAGTATGTATGATTCACCTGTGACAGAAGAAGTTTCAATGTTAGTATCCCATGGTGAATCAGAGACTACAAGTAGATAAAGTTTAGAAAACTTCGCAAAAAGTGATGTAGCCTCAACACATTTCAAAGTGTCAAACTTCGGTTCAATTTTCAGCTCCTCCTCCTTTAATGGTAGACGTTTAGGATCAGGGGAAGAAGGGGCTTCAAAATAAGGGTTCTCTCGGTCAGTGATAACTACCGAGATGTTGTCTTGCAAGGCATCCACTTTGTCTTTTGACATGGGATCGTTTGACTTTACAAAGTGTGCCCAGCAATTATCAAAAGAGTCAGAAATTTCAGCTGAGAGTGACTTATTTTCCTCATTGAAGTCTGTAATGAGATGCTCAAGGACTCCCTCGCCCTTAAAAGTATGTGAAGATATGCTCTCTTGCTCCAGCCCTGCACAGACATATTGAAGATCAATAGGGGAAGCATCGATAGGATCACTTTGTTCATTGAAACTACTCAATCGAGGCGTTGAACTGTCCAACGTGTACAGCTCAGGTGGTGGTCTCAATTGAGTGATTTCAAATTCCAGAGTCGTAGCGAGCAGCTCGTCCTTCTCCTGAATCACATTATCATTCAATTCAAGAGAGTGGTCCAAACATGTCTCACAGAAGTCGGAAGGGTCGGTTCTAATGAGCTCATCTTCCACTTTTAAATCAGACATGTTAGGTGAGTGGAGTAGCTCAGTATGACCGATCACTTCGTGTGCTTCTTGAGCATTGACCTGGACCATACTTGAGATTGATTTCAGGGGAATTTGGGTTGTGCTCTCATGAATCTCATCCCAATACTTCTCAGCTTCCAATTCAGTGCAGTACACACTTGAGATGGGATCGCTTTCCTTACATTCTAAATTCGGTTGAGGTTTGAATAAACTAACCTCAACCTCATCATTGAGATCATGTGTATCATGTAAGGAAAGTGTGTCATCATCACTGTATTTGAAAGACACCCATGTATCTCCATCATTGTTTTGAACAGTCAGTGAGATCGACTCATCGAGGAGTTGAACCGTATGCTCATTAATGGAATCCAACTCCTCATTCCAAATTCCAGATTTCGTCAAAAGCGAGTGAGGATCACTTTCCTTGCATTGTATTTCTGGATTGGATTGTAGTTGGGATGAGCAAGCTTCCTCTATCCTTTCAAGGCGCGAATTGAGTACTTCTAATGATTTCATCATTTTCACAACATGCTGGTTGAATTGTTCTAGATTAAAACATGAATCCTCTTGGATCGTTTCTGGTTGGTTCTCAATGGTAGGGTATCCAAGAGAATAATCATTACATGTTGTTGCTTCATCTTCCCAACATTGATGGTTCCACTGATTAGAGTCATACGGATCATGTGTGGGAGAATCTGATGGTTGGTAATACATATTATCACTCATAATATAATCACGCATTGTTTTCTTTTTCTCAGATGAGTGATAATAATTCTCACTCTCATAGTTATGATAACCCCAACATTCACGTACTGTCTTGTTAATCCGTGGGGTGTAATTGTTCTCCTGCATATGATCACGTAAGGACTTCTTAATCGGTGGAGCATCATGTTTCAATTGGTTGAAGTAATTTTCAGAAAATATTTGAGGCATAGGCTGTTTTCCATCATTATCTTCATGCATCAAAAAATTTTCCCAAGATTCCTTAGCTATCTCAGCACATATACGTTCCAACTCTTGCATAGTAAAACCCTAATTCTGAATCTAATCCTAAGAATAAAATAATCCTACAGCAATATGAGATCCAGAAAAAAGAGAAAGAATTTAGAAAGAAATTACCGAATTAAAAGTGTATGTCAGGATCCTACAAAACAGGAAAACAGGTTAGTTTCTAGAAATCAGAAAAAAAAAAAAAAAAAAAAAAAAAAAAAAAAAAACTAAAAACTAAAGTTAGAAAAGAAATCCTAATCTTAAACTAATCCTAAGACTAATTAATTTCAGAAAATCGTAGCCGTCAGTCCCCGGCAACGGCGTCAAAAACTTGTTCAATCCCCAAGTATAGGGTTGTGATGTAGTAATAATCTCGGTAAGACCGAGGTCGAATCCACAGGGACTGAAACCTGTACGTAGTCTGAAACTAACTAGAACTAGAACTAGACTAAGATGAATTCTAAATCAAAGAACAATTGAGAAATAATTGTGGAATAATTAATCTAAAACTTAAGAAAATTCAGAGGAAGGGAAACTAGGGATTCAGAGGATCCACTTGTAGAGATCAGGAAGATCTTATGCATGTATCACAAATCATGGAAATTAAATGAACTGATGTTGATATAGTTTTCAAGAGATGAGAGGTATATGAATTAGAATGGATTCCATCACCAAACCATGCCCAGGAGACAAAGCAAACAACAGAATTAAACTAATTACCAACCAGTCAACATGTTTATGAAGATTAGGAAAGGATACCGTCATCCAACCATGCCCAGGAGACGATGGTAAACAACAGGGCTTCCTGACGTTATAAACATTAAAAGGAAAGGAAATACTCAAAGCCATTGCAGACCCATTGTAATTTCAGTCACAACAGACCATTAAAGACTAAAAATATTCCTTTAATAAAATAAATATCAACTTCAATTCATAATTAAAACCAAATTAAAAACATAAAATTAATCTCCCATCCCACTACAAGCTTCACCCCTTAGCCCTAGCTAAGGGGATTAGCCAGACATGAATAGGCTAATCTCCGTAGAATCCATAGAAAAAAATAGAAAAAGAAAAGAAAAGAAAAGAAAAGAAAAGAAAAAAAAACAAACTCTCTACTGCATCATGTCCAAGCCCTCCAGCCGAATCCAACCTCTGCTCTCAGCTGCCTTAGATTTCAGATCCCCCTGGCGAATGTCCCCCATCCTTCTTATAAGCAACAGGAAACGGTGAACAGCTGCTCCTTGCGGAAATTTTACGAAAAAGAAAACTTCTTACGCAAGTCATCCTTGCGTTGAACTTTGGTGGAGCCCATTATCGAAGCTAACGGAGAAATCCACTCCGTTCACCTAATTACTCTCGAAATTTTGGTTAGGGAAGGATGGTTTTAGCTGTCTTTTGATGTGGCCCACTTGATAAATCTTGCAACCGTTCAACCAGCGTTGAAATGGTTGGGATGCCATTATCGCTGTTTTTTTTAACTCATGTCACCTAGGCTTGGATTATGGGAGGCGTAGTCTTCTGATGGACGGTCCAGATCAAGCCAAAACTGCATGATGGTGGCCCACAACTTTCCTCCGCAAGCTCTGTTGCGTAACAGAGCTTTCGGACGTCGCTGGCGATGATTGGTGGGTCCCACATTGTTGTCTATGTAAAAATCCACCTCGTCCATTGAGATGCTGGCGAAAAACCAGTGGGAATCGACTGCTTTTGGGTTAGATTCGGTGTGGCCCACTGGTTCTTCTGTACCGCCGTCCATCTTCCGTTTAACAGAAAAACTCTTCCGATCGCTCGCATGGGAGAAAAAGGACACCTAGGTGAGGTTAAAACCCTCCCTCTGTACATAATGGACGGTCCAGATCATCGTTCTAGACAATGTGTGGGGCCCAGATTCAAAACCCAAGTGACCAGCGTCCGTTCGCTGGACGCTGGCTGCATGAGAGAGGAAGAAGCTGCGGTCAACCTCAGTTTGACCAACCACCTTGTTTAGTGCATTTTGAGTGCACTTGTGTACTGTGCACAGCCATGGTCAATGGGATCCAATCGTGATGTGTGTAGGAAATCTGTTCCGTCCATTCATTTTCTCACAATATTTAAACGGTTGGGACCCAAGATGGAGCATATTCAGATACCAGGTGGGCCCAAAATTGACCGTTTATGGGCTGATCTGTCTGTTGAGCCACTTCTACAGGGATCGAATGGATGAAATTCGACGTGTACGGTTAATTCGTGGTCCTCAGGCCATGTATGAAGTTTGGAGTCGATCAGAGGGTGGGAACTCTGTAATCTTGCGTTCTTGAAGGCTTTCAGGCCTCTTTAACGTGAAAGGCTTAATTTCCTCGAATTTCTGATGTGTAAATCTTGGTCCCCTGGGGTCCCTCCACTGCCTTGGCATCATCAGATCGTTAATTCCATGCATTTAGTTCCTTTTGTAATCCATGCTCTTAAATATACCCTGTATCATAAGCATGATTAAAACCGAGTGTTAAACAGTATCATGCTCGTAATTCTGGGTAATAAATGGGGTCTACTATGCAATATTTGACCCTCAACAGTTAGGGAGTTAGGTTTAGGTTAGGTTGTAGGTTAAGGTTTAGGGAATTGAGAATAGGTTAAGGTTTAGGTTGAAATGGATTTGAGAATGGGTTCGGGTTTAGGTTATAGGTTTTGGTTTTGGTTTTGGTTTTGGTTATAGGTTTTGGTTTAGGTTATAGGTTATAGGTTTTGGGATTTGAGAATGGGTACGGGTTTAGGCTATAAGTTTTGGTTTTGGTTTAGGTTATAGGTTTTGGGATTTGAGAATGGGCTCGGGTTTAGGTTACAAGTTTTGGTTAAGGTTTAGGTTAAGGTTTAGGTTTAAGTTTAGGTTATAGGTTTTTTGGGATTTGAGAATGGGTTATAGTTTAGGTTTAGGAATCGGGTTCATGTTCGGGATTGCGTTTAAGTCTTGGTTTTCAAGTTTAGGTTTAGGTTTAGGTTAGAGAGTTGAGATTAGGATTAGGTGTAGGTTTAGCTCTAGGGAATTGAGTTTAGGTTATAGGTTTAGGGAAAGGTTACGTTTAGGTTATAGGTTTTGGGATTTGGGAATAGTTTTAGGTTATAAGTATAGGTTTAGGTTAGGTTATAGGTTTTGGCTTTGGTTTAGTTATAGGTTATGGGATTTGAGAATGGGTTCGGGTTTAGGGATTTGAGTTTAGGTTATAGGTTAAGGTTTTAGGGATTTGAGTTTAGGTTATAGGTTTTGGTTTAGGTTAAGGTTTAGGTTATTGGATTTGAGAATGGGTTCGGGTTTAGGTTATAGGTTTTTGTTTTGATTTTGGTTTAGGTTATAGGTTTTGGTTTAGGTTATAGGTTATAGGTTTTGGGATTTGAGAATGGGTTCGGGTTTAGGCTATAGGTTTTGGTTTTGGTTTAGGTTATAGGTTATGGATTTGAGAATGGGCTCGGGTTTAGGTTACAGGTTTTGGTTAAGGTTTAGGTTAAGATTTAGGTTAAGGTTTAGGTTATAGGTTTTTGGATTAGAGAATGGGTTATGGTTTAGGTTTAAGAAATGGGTTCGTGTTCGGGATTGCGTTTAAGTCTTGGTTTTCAAGTTTAGGTTTAGGTTTAGGTTAGAGAGTTGAGATTAGGATTAGGTGTAGGTTTAGCTCAAGGGAATTGAGTTTAGGTTATAGGTTTTGATTTAGGTTATTGGATTTGAGAATGGGTTCGGGTTTAGGTTATAGGTTTTGGTTTTGGTTTTGGTTTAGGTTATAGGTTTTGGTTTTGGTTATAGGTCATAGGTTTTGGGATTTGAGAATGGGTTCGGGTTTAGGCTATAGGTTTTGGTTAAGAAAAAAGGTTATAGGTTTTGGGATTTGAGAATGGGCTCGGGTTTAGGTTACAGGTTTTGGTTAAGGTTTAGGTTAAGGTTTAGGTTTAGGTTTAGGTTATAGGTTTTTTGGGATTTGAGAATGGGTTATGGTTTAGGTTTAGGAATCGGGTTCATGTTCGGGATTGCGTTTAAGTCTTGGTTTTCAAATTTAGGTTTAGGTTTAGGTTAGAGAGTTGAGATTAGATTAGGTGTAAGTTTAGATCTAGGGAATTGAGTTTAGGTTATAGGTTTAGGGAAAGGTTACGTTTAGGTTATAGGTTTTGGGATTTGGGAATAGTTTTAGGTTATAAGTATAGGTTTAGGTTAGGTTATAGGTTTTGGCTTTGGTTTAGGTTATAGGTTATGGGATTTGAGAATGGGTTCGGGTTTAGGGATTTGAGTTTAGGTTATAGGTTAAGGTTTTAGGGATTTGAGTTTAGGTTATAGGTTTTGGTTTAGGTTAAGGTTTAGGTTATTGGATTTGAGAATGGGTTCGGGTTTAGGTTATAGGTTTTTGTTTGATTTTGGTTTAGGTTATAGGTTTTGGTTTAGGTTATAGGTTATAGGTTTTGGGATTTGAGAATGGGTTCGGGTTTAGGCTATAGGTTTTGATTTTGGTTTAGGTTATAGGTTATGGGATTTGAGAATGGGTTCGGGTTTAGGTTATAGGTTTTGGTTTTGGTTTTGGTTTAGGTTATAGGTTTTGGTTTTGGTTATAGGTTATAGGTTTTGGGATTTGAGAATGGGTTCGGGTTTAGGATATAGGTTTTGGTTAAGAAACAAGGTTATAGGTTTTGGGATTTGAGAATGGGCTCGGGTTTAGGTTACAGGTTTTGGTTAAGGTTTAGGTTAAGGTTTAGGTTTAAGTTTAGGTTATAGGTTTTTTGGGATTTGAGAATGGGTTATGGTTTAGGTTTAGGAATCAGGTTCATGTTCGAGATTGCGTTTAAGTCTTGGTTTTCAAATTTAGGTTTAGGTTTAGGTTAGAGAGTTGAGATTATGATTAGGTGTAGGTTTAGCTCTAGGGAATTGAGTTTAGGTTATAGGTTTAGGGAAAGGTTACGTTTAGGTTATAGGTTTTGGGATTTGGGAGTAGTTTTAGGTTATAAGTATAGGTTTAGGTTAGGTTATAGGTTTTGGCTTTCGTTTAGTTTATAGGTTATGGGATTTGAGAATGGGTTCGGGTTTAGGGATTTGAGTTTAGGTTATAGGTTAAGGTTTTAGGGATTTGAGTTTAGGTTTTAGGTTTTGGTTTAGGTTATTGGTTTTGGTTTAGTTTAAGGTTTAGGTTATTGGATTTGAGAATGGGTTCGGGTTTAGGTTATAGGTTTTGGTTAAGGTTTAGATTTTTGGATTTGAGAATGTGTTCGGGTAGAGGTTATAGGTTTTGGTTTTAGTTTAGGTTTTGGTTATAGATTTTTGGATTTGAGAATGGGTTATGGTTTAGGTTTAGGAAATCGGGTTCAGGTTCAAGATTGGGTTTAAGTTTGGGTTTTCAAGTTAAGGTTTAGGTTTAGGTTAGGGAGTTGAGATTAGGATTAGGTGTAGGTTTAGCTTTAGGGAATTGAGTTTAGGTTATAGGTTTAGGTTTTGGTTTAGGTTAGGGGTTTTGATTTAGGTTATAGGTTATAGGTTATAGGTTATAGGATTTGAGAATGGGTTCGGGTGTGGTCCCTGCAAATACAAATATAATACAAATATAAGCACGACCTGTCCGAATGGCCAGGCCCTTCCAATGCCGTCTATAGGAAATGGACAGCTTCATCATGGTCATAACAGCGGTTCCCACCTTCCAGGGACCCCCGCTCTTCCAGATAGCTCCGACGCACATCCGGGTCTGCTCCATTAATCTCGAGCAAATACATAAACACGGCCTGTCCAAATGGCCAGGCCCCTCCAATGCCGTCCATAGGAAATGGACAGCTTCATCATGGTCATAACAACGGTTCCCACCTTCCAGGAACCCCCGCTCTTCCGGATAGCTCCGACGCACATCCGGGTCTGCTCCATTAATCTCGAGCAAATACATAAACACGGCCTGTCCAAATGGCCAGGCCCCTCCAATGCCGTCCATAGAAAATGGACAGCTTCATCACAGTCATAACAGCGGTTCCCACCTTCAAGGGACCCCCGCTCAACATCCGGATAGCTCCGACGCACATCCGGATCTGCTTCATCAATTTTGAGATAATATATAAACATGGGCCTGTCCAAATGGCCAGGCCACTTCATCAATGTATCATATAGTATGAAGGAAAGAAGACTCACTAATTTAGCTAGCAAGGAGAGAAAGTGTGAGTGCTTGGAATGTCGCCCTTTCTTTGAATAATGGATGCATATTCCACAATGCAATCTGAGAATGAGTAAGTTTTTTAGTTTTTTCAAAAATGCATATGGGCACAGATTTATAAATAAAGATTTTAAAGATTGTAAAACAGAGTAAATGATTATATTAACTTCCAAGTATCGATTAAGAAGAAAAATGTAAATGATGATGGGAAAGAAATCTCGATATATTAAATTATTGAAGGACAATAAGACATACCAAGACTACGGGTGGCCAGAGCAAGATAACTGCACCAATGTTGTACCTAGCTGCATTGACAGAACAAAAAAATTATACGAATGAAATGACAAAAAGCCAGGATATCATGGACCAAGAGGAAGATGAGTACCCTGAAGAAAAAACTCATGCCAAGCATATTTAATGCGACGAACTTTCATTATGTCTTTGGTTGGCTTCACTAAAGGTTTTATCTGCACTAGCAAGACATATTCAAAGAAGGTACAGTACAGACGTGATCACGTGACTTCAAAGCTTTTGGGATGTTGTTAACATTCCCATAAAGGTTGGGATGCCCGCATTCTGATCCATCCATCTATACATGCATAAATACGTACATCCATACATAGATACTTACATGCATGCATCCAATTCCATTCAGAATCATGTATACATGCACACATGTATCTATGTATGTACTTATTAATATTATTCATGAGATAAATGTATTGTATTAGAAACAATGATTTCAAATAGAATGGAACTATTGAAAGCCAAAACCAAGTCCACCTGCCCAACAATGATTGACCTAGAAAAATCAAACTGGCTTTTCATTGATTTGGCGTGTTTTTAGTAACTCCCACCAGGTTATTTACTCCATGTACTCAACTAGGTGCCTAGGTCAAAATCAGTCAATTTGGATGGGTTGCTGATTGAATGAAAAACATTGGTAATAACTCACCTTACCCCAAACATCAATCCACAGCAACAATCCTGGAGCATTTGCATAAACCTGAATGCAAGAGACAACGACCATAAGTGTGTTACACTGGGTCATGTTGTTGATAGTATCTACTAAATATACCATGTACCACGTAGTGTGGAAAAAGTGTGTCTATGTGCGTGCATGTGTACATTGCCGAACATCTACACAACCCATTCTCCCAAATTTTTTAATTCTTTTCCTTCTTCTCCATGTGAAAACTAACATTGCCAAGCATAGGGATCAACTCCATTCAAATCAGCTTAAGGAAATGAATCAGCTTCTTGATTCCATACATAAGGAAGATGATGCCATCTGCAAATGATCTCTCAAAACGGACGCACCATGTGAATTTCTCATAAACATCATGGTGGGCCCCACTTAGCATCCTAGCGAAGGAACTTCCTGCTAGGCATGGGCAGGAAATCCGCGTCCCGCTAGAGATGGCAGCCAAAGAATTATACTCGAGAAAACTTTCTCTCAATTTACCAGTCATGTGGCAGCCAAAAAGATGACAAGGTTAGGAATCTGAGAAATTTAATTTTTGCTGTAAAAGAATTATACAATTTTGTCTCTAGGTTAATCTGAAGATATGGCACAAATTAATCAACATATAGAAAGTTTTCATCAGAATTCTGTAAAACTGAAACAGTTATCTCATATTCTAATAATGAATTCATGACTCTAAACTTAAAAAGATGCCACGAAAAAAAGAGAGTATAAAGGAACTCGCAGCCAAAAAGTAAGTTGAATAGTTCCTCAAGAAAATGTATTTTTGATTCAGATAAGCCTGTGCTGGATCATATGAATCATCCAATTACTGGATCATATGAATGTTACTGGATCATATGAATCATCCAATTACTTGCCATGTGCCTGTGAAAAGCTACAAACAGAGACATTAATGCACAAATAATATCACGTCAGCAGATTGACAGTCGTGGCTCTTGAGTAGCACCCTGGAAAGACATTAATGCCAAACTGTTATGTTACCTCAAATAGAAGTAGCAAGAATAAATGGTTGTGTATTAATTCACACAAAACATGAAATATGCAGTAGTATCCGATCATTTCCAAAAGGGCCACCAAGCATATGGAAGAAAATACTAACAACACCAACTGAAACAGCTGGAAAACAAAGAAATGGCTGATGAAACCACCTATCATCTATCCTTGCTTGAGCTTCAACGTAGGACAGTGCAGCACAGGACTTGATAATCTCCGCGTTAGGTGTCATTTCCTGAAACACAAAGAACAAATGTTGAAGGTGTGCATTCAGTGGAAACATAATATACCGTCACAAAGTCCAACTTAATCTAATTCAAGTACTTAAAAATAAGTGTTTGGGCATAATTATAACCTCTACCAATAATCTGTATGAGTTAACAGAAAAATAAGATGACTTATACTTGCTACATCTAGAGTCCATGGATGGTCAGATTCCTGTTAAAAATGTCCAATAAGTGGTTCACATTTGGTAAAAGGCATGCATAGCTAGTGATTGTAATGATAAAGGACAACTTTCTATGACCATGTATCTCGATAAGATAAAGGAAGAATTGTAAAATTGGCACCAAAGTTCCCTTGCCCATCCAAAACTCCCATTAACCTGAAAAGAACACTGGAAAACCACTAGCCAGCTTTTGCTCCAAAAAAAAAAATACAACTAGTAAGGACCAATCAGCAATTGCCATGTGCTTGGAATGAGATAAAGTTGCTTTACTTCGTGCACCACGTCCCAAAAATTTGGCTCACTTTCTAATTTTATTTTGTTTTATTATTTTCCATGAGGCAGTTGTTTGACTTGATAATCAGCATATCGAATATGTCACCAATTCAACTAGGTATCTAAAAAGAGTAAAAACCAGACAACGAAAATACATACATTCAATTCAATAAATTCTGCAAAGAGGAATTCAGAATACACATCCTGTACCTTCCACAATATATGCGAGATTTCGTTCTGGCAAGCAGCGCACATGGTTTGGCAATCCACACTCTACTGCATCCTTCTGTGGATAGACCTCGGCCCAATAATCTCCCAACTGAGCTACCAATCTGGGGACCTTTTCAGCTGAATATGGACTGTTGCTGTATTTCTCTTATCAACCATGTATTTGTAGGCCAAAAATTAAAAGGTTGAAATTGTCCTATCAATGGGATTTTGGGGCATGGTGATGAGATTTTAAGCCCCTCAACATCATACAGTGAATAGTCTGGAATTTGATGCAATCAATTCCAAGCATAGCAAGATGATTAACAGTCATATAATTTTTGTATTTAAGAGTATAAACATAAAAAATGTAAAAATATACATCTAAATGTAAATATGCCTTTGAATCAAGGAAGGAGGAATACCTCATCTGACCAAGTTGCCAATTTAAAGGTAAAGCAGAACAGAATAGTATATGCTTGTTTTTCTTTTTCTTTTTCTTTGTTTATATGGTTGACATACTTTTTTTAAGGACAAGGCTGTGATGATGATGATTTAGGATTGTGCAATTAAATTCTTCTTACCTCGGTCCATGGTGTCTTTTCGTCTCAGGCAGCCTTTCCACCAAAGAATACCCAAAATCGAGAAAGTAAGAAACAAAGCAGAAGCTATAATGCCCGCCACAGCACCAGCAGATATCTTTTTGCCACCTTCTGATAGAGGAACAAAATCTGCATGAAGAAAAATATTGAACAACCATGCTTAACGGATGGGACTACCAAAGCAATTTATGTAAAAATAAAAAATAGCAAACTGAACCCATGTTTTCTCTATGGTGTTTCTCCAACTGTTGACCTGGTAAGCAGAGGAACTAGCCACAAACATAAAACTAGGCATGATTTCATATGAGGAATAAAAAAAATACAAAAGAAAGAACAAAAACAGGAAAAAAAAAATGAGAAGGAAAAAAAAAAATCATTCTTTCAACCCATTGTACAGGACTTACTTGGGTTAAAATGCTCACACTTTCTTTGTCAAATTACATTGTCACAAAAATAAGAAATTTAAGAAAATAAAATTGAAAATATACATGTAAAACTGCATTGTCAAACTGCATTTGTAGAAACTGAAGGCCCAAGTGTACCATACAGATACTTGATCTGAGAATTGTACAGTACCACCTTAAGCTATATAGTATATAGTTCACCATACAAGTATTATTACACTTTTAAATGATAAGAAATCTGCTACGTGGAAGTCCTCTTCTGATAGTCTCATTGTACCACCAAAACTATAATTGACGCTAGGCAGGGCCTCAGATGTGTGCGAAATAGAGCCCCCATTAACTAGGATGTTTTCTCATTTTTCTGGTCCAAAATCACCGTAAGAAATGGGGAAGCCCCATTGTTATCTCAAACATGATTCAATGGCAGTGATCTGATCCACCTAAGGAACTTGGAATGCTCATAATATCTAACAACTGGTGTATGATTCTTTATTGCCACTTAAACTCATGTAGTGGGTTATATCTATAGCTAAATGAAATCTTTGGCAATGGTTTTTAGGGCCATGGATGAAGCACTCAGTGACTAATTGCTTGTGTTCTTTTTATCAACAACATAGTTCTATTCAAAACCAAAGCGAATAGATAAAACAAATATCCATCAAGACATTTTTTTCTTACATTCGTTTTTGTTGGACTATGTATCAATTGGACAATCATCATTAGGATTTGGCACCTGGCTGGCTGCTGAAGCATTTAGTAGTAACTTCTATATGTAGAAGGTGCACATTCCATTAAAAAATTTCCTATGGGCAACAGGTGCAGAATATATTATACATAGAATGTGCACATTCCACTGTTGTTTTAATTAAGAGAAACATTTGAGGGATTGAGAAATGCAAAATATTAATTATGTAAACATTAAAAGGCACTATTAGATTTAGAATGTAATATGGCCAAGATAGTTGGATTACAAAAGTACCCACTTGATGATATATTTTCAAAACTAAAACAAAACATATCTATATGAGTATTCGTTGATATCACTTGATGTATGAACAGAGAACTACTTATAACATTTTAAAGGAAGCTCATGATTTTGATGAATGATGGGGAAAACAAAGCATGAAGCTCATGCTAGGAAGGGACACGAGTTGCATGAACTCACTTAGTGGGCAGTCATTGCCTGGGAATTTGCAATTGGGACAACAACCATCAAAGGCCATCCTACAAGCTTTGCCAAACCAAAGTCAGGTATCTTAGGATTGAGATCCTTATCCAACAGTACATTGGTAGCTTCGATGTCTCTATGAACAATTTTCAATCTTGATTCTTCATGGAGATATGCCAAACCACTAGCTTTCCCGACACATATCTTGTGCCTCGTCGACCAACCCGATTTCAGCTGACATTCTTCTGGGCCTATAGATATCCAAAAACAAAAATCAGACATGCATTTTATTCACACATCATACACATCACGGCACCAATTAGAAATGTTGGTGAAGCAAATCATACCAAACAGTGCACAAGGAAGTTATTTGATACTCCAGCAGCACATGATAACTAATATGCCTAATCTACTTCACTCAAAATCATTTAAGGCAGAGAGAACTAATAGCCAATCTGCTGTTAGCATAATGATACGAGGGTGTAATTGCTTTTGGTGCTTGACGATGTGGTGTTTGAATCAGCATTCCTCTATTTGAGAATGCAACTAATTCATCCATCTAATTGGTCGTTATCAAATGTCTAGTGGTTGTAGTCAGTGAACATAATCAGGTGGTGGGTAGTTCAAATTATACTTTGGTGGACGAGACACCAGATCTTGAAAATGAAGGGGAGCCGATACTCTCATATAATACAGACATTTCAGGAAATAAATTGCAAATATCAAAACAGTCCAGAGTGTAAATTGTAAGGGTTTTAGTAAGTTCTTTTTTTTTTTTTAATACATATACACATTATATATTACTTTCTTTTAAATCCCTACCCTAGTTTTTCTCTTTATAGTCACCACCGGACAAGAAAAGTAACTCTTAGCTAGTCACCTTGGTTAGTTTAAATTCCATGAAAAAATGGAGCCAAATGGTTATTATGTTTTCCCAAACGGTGGCCCGTTTTGTACACGGGCTGCCACATAAAAACGCCCCTCATTCCATCTACAGTGGCGGTTTTTTGTGGCCGCCGGTGCTAAAAACGCCCCTAATAGCCACTTTTCTTGTAGTGTTTTCTGCAAAAAGAATTCTTTTCCACAGATTCCTCGTATCCAAACAGGGCCTAGTTCCTCTATACACTCAAACACATGCCAATCTAGCATACATGTGAGAGATCCAATACCCACCATATAGATTCCTTGACATGTGTGCTGACAGGTAGAGGGGCTGCATTATAGAAGGGTATAGTTGGATACAAATTCTCAATATTAGCATGCCAGGTGCATTCCAAATCCAAGAGTTATAATGACCAAAGTCGTCATACACAACTAAATAATTGACAACACCAGTCGCATGCAATTATTTTTTTTCCATCAATCATGCGCGCACACTCTAGCAAGCTCATGAAGCTCTAAATCCTACATCAATTCAAGCCCATGTAATCAATTTTTTCCCCTTGGTACTGGGACATGCTCAGCCCTTCAAGTTTATGCCCCTGTTATGATCAGTCCAATGAAATAAGGCCTGACAATAATGTGAAAGCAATGCAAAAGAAAAGAAGTTTTATCAGCATGAGAAACCAAGCCCTGACATTATACCAAGAAGTTTTAAGGATTTGAAGGAAAACATACAAACATTTTCAATACCATACATACTTTTGAACAAGTGAGAAGTTTGTAAAAGATGATTGCATACTCAAGGAATTTGATGGAGTTCGGCAGCAAAATATCATGAAAGATAGCAGGTATATAAATATAAGACAGAACTCACCTGAAATTATGTAGAATTCGTTTTGTCGATAGCGAAATTGGTTCAACATCGCTAAGAATTTTGTCGACAGCAAAATTGGTGCTTTTTCGCATCTCCCATACTATTACCGTCCCAGCCACCACAAGCATTAGACCGGTCAGCTACATGAATCCTTTTCCACCATTCCACTCTATCAAGGGCCAACATAAGTTAGACCATAGGCCATTGAATCTTTTCTTACTGCCTCCCCCTTTTCCACCATTCCACTCTATCAAGGGCCAACATCGACAACATTAAAAAAAAAAAAAAAGGACCAGAGAACGGATGGCTGGAATGCTTTGACAGCTTTTGCATAGATGGCCGCTTTGATGGGTCTTTTACCAAGCACATAGCAATCATTTGCTTGAAAGACTAAATTAAAGAAACTCCCAAAAAGTTTGTAGTATTTTTTGCTATTTACTAAATGGAACCTGATCATGTAATCAATTCCTAGCCAAAAAAAAAAAAAAAAAAAACCATAGTGTGCATTACCTAGACCAAAGCCCCAATCGGGAAGTCATTAATTTTCAGAAGGAAAGCTACATGCATTAGGGCATTTGGAAATGCCACCAAAGTTACCTTAGAAGTAACTCTGTTAATACCATGCCTAGCAACAATGTATGTACTCCAACCTTGGATCGCTTGCACTCCTTCAAAAGAGATGCATGGAGTTGCCTTAGACCACACTTGGTTGAACCATAGCTACAAATTCAAAGAATATAAAGAACATATATTAATATATAGATCAGAATAAACACAGCCACTACTTTTAAGAATGACGTCCACCATAGCAGATATATATAGAAATATATCTTCTATGGGATGTCAGTCCACTACTTTTTACACAAACACAGCCAACAACGAATTTTTGTGGGCTGATATTGTTGTATCATTCATGGACAATTCCAGTACATATATCCGACCAATTTTTTACAATACTTTAACCTTGGAGATACCCCATGTTTCCACATCATAGATAAAAGAAAAACTTTTTTTGTGGAAATAAATAAATAAACATCACAATTGTATCCAAGGTTTGCCCCCACAATGGATAGAAAGTGCCCAAAAGATCAGGTAACTATTGAATACTGAAAAGAAATTCTGGAACTATCAATACTCGGCAGAAATGAAAGCCAAAGATCAGATAACTAAGATTGTCCGATCTAGAGGGGTTTAAAACATGGTCCATCCATAGTGGGCCACATGGATAAACTATTTGGAACATTGGGCCCCACGTGTAAACTAAGATCTTGCGGATACTATGCATATCCTTATACAAACCGAGAGAACTTATATGCAACTCTCAGATTACAAAAAGTGCTAGCACAAACAATCCATGTATTGAAACAACCCATTGTAAATAAATGCCATTTGATGTTGTATTCTAGTATATACCCATCCTGTTCTCCAAAAACTATCATCGTAAACATCCAAAAGATGATGCAAACTAGTTCATCGGTCACTGTAAAGCAGTACACATGCACAAACTTTGAAAACTAAGGGAACGTACTTCATCTAAAAACGAATCCTTCAAGGATCCTCGGGCTTTCTTAAAGATTTGGATGGCCTCTAAATTTGTACTTCCCAGCCAAGAAAAGAGATGATGATTTAGAATAAAGCTGAAATTGAATTGTCACAACTAAAACAAACAAACAAGAAAAATATTATTACTAAAACAAACTTACACCAAAAAGGTAATTGATGTGAGTGCAATAGTGTAGCAAACTAGCAGCAAATGCTAGTTTAGTTAGTTAAAATGGGCGAAATGGAAATTGAACTACAAATTGGCAGACAAAAATCCCCAACTGATTCACAAAATCCAATCTTATGTGTTGGAGGAATGCTCAGATAATCAACAGATGATATGGTTGAGTGGAGAAGAGGCAACTGTTGTAGTAAACAGGTAGTGGTAATTAAAATTGTGAAATAACATCAAATTCTAGTTAAGTAGTTAATGCTAATTTAGTTTAGCATGGTATACTATGACATGGAATTGCAAAAAATTATCCTAAATAAACAATACAAAAAGATCACAATCTTTCAAGCCCTAACATTAAAAAAAAAAAAAAAAAAAAAAAAGCATATTATTGGACCACTTTCTCTCACTGAAACAGCAAACCAAGTAAACATCTCTTACTGAAACATATCTAATTTTGACTTAGAGAGGTAATACCATGTAAGAAATAGGGGGGGGGGGGGGGGGGGGGGGGGGGGGGGGGGGAAAGAACAATGAAAATGTAGAAACCAGATTGCGCAATAATTGAGTTGTCTGCCATTATGACTGAGCCTAGGATGATTTGGTCAATACAGAAAATATCAGTCATGTCAGATGATGGGCCCCCGACTAGGTTCTTTTATTGGCCTAGTCTCTCAATTATGCATGGTACACAAAAATAAAAATGTCTTGGGCAAAACAAATTTACTTCTTTGGGCTGCCTTATTTTTGGTTCCTAAAGAATTTCATTATACATAAATGGATGAAGGCAGCTTTGTGAGACTAACCTTGATGAAATACTGATACATCCCATACGGTGTCTTTTGCACCCATTGTACCCTGAAAGTTCTAGCAATTAAATGTAAGTCAATATTCATAAAAACTCTTTCAGTTTCAATCAACTGAATGGCTTACCGGGATGAGGTAAGAGGATTTCTTTTCTTTTCCTTTTTTGTTCTTTTCCTTCTTTTATAAATCTTTTCCTTCTTTTATAAAATAAATTAATTAATTTTTTTTAAAAAAAGTTAAATGAGGTAAGGGGAATTACCCATCAAGAGGATTAACAACGCGCAGGAAATGTGCTCCAAAGGATAGTTTATTAATTGTGTGGCTAATCTGGTGACAATAGATGAATTAGATAACAATATTGTTATTGAGAAAAAAATGATAAGAGAACATTTACGCAACAGAATCTCATATTTACTAAAATGACAAAATTTAGTGCAAATTTTAGTGGCTATTTCATATACAGAGATAGAGATTATTTCTTTTCAATGAATACCTCAAAATTTTATTGAAAGGAACTGAAAAGATAATATGGGATCAATCTTACATTAAAACTATCCTTCTGAAATACCAGCAAATCATGCACATGAATATTTGACTGTTGGAAGCTTTTCCCAGGGGCAAAATGAAAATTACCAGCGACCTTATTAACTTCTAAGAATCCATAGATGTTGCATCCTTCACCTTCTTCATCTTTAATTCTTTCGAGAAAACCCTCTCGTTTGCACTAAAAGGGAAGACACAAAAGTTAGAAACATATGAACATCATCCATCTATATTTATAATCATAGGAGCCAACTATTCCAGTATTCAACTTACATAAGTTCACACTTCCGTATACTGGCAAAAATACGTAAGCCATATCATATTGATTTTCCTCGTTGGTATAAAGAAGTTTTGTGGTAGTCAATTATGGGATAAAACTGCCATGTTACTGAAAATCGAGAATGACATATGAGATGGGTTTACATGTTATGCCTTTTTCGAAACCATAGTGCCAAACAAGTGTTTAGACCATTTCATCCACCCAGCCCTCACTGAGCTAGTACTGCCACCATGTCCCCCTTTTCAACATGTGAACTATAGGCCAATACACCAGGAACAAATATATGCAGATGGAACATCGCAATAGTATGAAGAAGGCATTATTAAATGAGGAAACATATACTTCAACCACCCTAGCACATTTGCTACCCGCTTAGCTATAGAACAAACTGACAAATCCTAGATCAACTGTTTGCAAAAACAGAAAAAGAGAAGGATAAAGTCAAAATAATAAGATGGATAGAGATAAACCATGTGATGTACCCTAAACCATTCATAACATGGGTTAGGTGGATCATATCCCAAATCAATTTAGAAGAATTAGAGATGGATTTTTATTTTGATTTTTTCCTGAAAAATGAGCAAAACCACATGTATTTTCCTAAAAAATGTATCTTCAGGGACGCAAAAATCACCAACATCATGTTGTCCACATTTATTAATGTGAAAAAAGGAAGCGTGATACAACACAAACTCATTGTTAAGAAAATGTAAATATGACAACATCGCAACAAAAAAAAAAAAAAAGCAGCCGCTGCAGCATAAGACCGAGCAGGATAAAAAGCAGCACGACCGGCCCCAGGCGGACTGCAAGGGAGGGGAACCTTGTTGGCCGATTGAGGTCTGAAACGTCTCTCGACAGCCCACTTCATGGTGACCATCCTCCCATCAATCTTTCGATTGTGCAGGATGCCCATCGCCGCCCTCGTGTCCTGTTCATACCGGAACCGGACAAATGCAAAACCCCGAGATTTGGAAGAACCCGGAAAAGTCGGGATGAAAACATCCATTAACCTACCGTACCTGCCGAAAATGAGCCATAGGTCTGCTCGATTGCAGTCGAACGGAACGTTACCAACAAATAAACAGAAATCTGACCTGGATTTTGTAGGGTTGGGTGAAGGGGAAGGAAGGTGCTTACCTGTCGACCTCCGTTGACGAGTGTGGGAGGGAGATTTCCCCCTTGTTGCTGGCGACCTGCGATTTGGAGATTTCCCCCTTCTCTCTGGCGAGCGGCGGAAGGAAGATTCCCCCTTCTCTCTGGAGATTTCCCCCTTCTCACGGACGAGCAGCGGTAGGGAGATTTCCCCCTTCTCACGGACGAGACTCGGAAGGGCGATTTCCCCCTTCTCACGGAAAGAGAGAGACTGAGTGCGAGAGAGAGAGAGAGAGAGATGGAGAGATGGTTGCGCGCGGGAGAAAATGGCGGACGGGATGGGTTTCGTTTTTGGGAGGGGTATTTTAGAGGGGCGCGTGACGGACGGCTCCTTGGGCACTTTGGGTTTTAGGACCATGGGGCCCACTATGATGTATTTCATATATCCATTCCGTCTATTAATTTTAAATTATTATTTTAAGTGCTGATACAAAAAATGAGTTAGATCGAATCTATAAGGAGACCACACAAGATATTAACAGTAGAAATTTAATTTTTATTATTTCTTATGGTGTGGTCCACTTAGACATTTAATCTACATAATTTTTGGTCTCATGCACTAAAATTATATATCAGAATTGTTGGACGGCTTAGATCAAACACATATATTCCAATGGACCCCATGGATCCCCTTAAGCACCATCTATGTTTAATATGGTTTAGGTGAGGAGGTACGTTTTAGCTACAAAGCACTTAGGCTTTAGCTACGGATTAAATCCGTAGCTATATTACTACGGATTTAATCCGTAGCTAAAAGCTTTCAAAGTCCATAGCCTTTGCTCGATTTTTTGGTAGTGTTAAATAGTCCATACCTTTCCTAGCCAACGAAAGGACTGAATCGATCCTTTTTAAGGCTTCCGAGAATGGATCCTCACTATTGAACTAATGTGCCCACCGTGGATTGACCATAATCCTCATCCCAAAGAAAAGTTCTCTCCCCCTAGCGTTAGAGAGGTTTCATTTTAATACCAGCTTCCGACTATTGATACACGTAGATTTTTGCTAGGAACGATCCATCTGTGGTGAGGCCCAATATATCAATGGTCTCAATTACTGAACCTCATGGCAGATCACCAGGATAAAAAAAACAAAATGGTTAATGTACCTGGCTGGGATCTTCCAAGTTTGGTGAATGTTTGAAATATCTATCGGAAGTGTATATGTGGGTAGGATCTAACAAAATACATGGCTAATGATTATATTTGTTTATCACATTCCTTCCATTAACTGTAGTCCAATGTCATACATTGTTGCTTAGTCAAGATTACAGTTTTGCTAATCTTTTTCTAGTGTTCAATTGCTAATAGCCATTCTCACTTCTTCTGTTTTTAGGTGTAGATAGTAACAATATAGACTTGATGACCTATAGCCTAAATGAAGTGATGACCCTTGATAGAGTCGAATCGCATGATAAGAATTATGTAGCCAACCCCAATTAATTGAAATAACACATAGACGAAGACGACAAAGATGATGATAATGATGATGGTCACTTTCTGTGCCTAGACTCATAAGATTTGAATTTGGGCACGAGTGACTGGTGGACAAGTACCAGCTAATTTGTATTTGACTTATATATAGCCATCCAAAATGCACTTTGCTCTTCTTCCAATAAATTATGGAGGGTTAGAAATGTTGTCGAGTGGTGGGCATGATCAACAAAAATGTAAGATCCAACCGATCTACATGATCGATTTTTGTGGACCTCCACAAAGCTAAGATAGACGGCCTCCTTCTAGAGATTTATTAAAACACTACGGGAGAGATAAAACTAATTCAACCCTCCAATCCATAGTTTGTGTGGCCCACCGGATGCATTTAAAGGCTCTGATCATATAATTGGAGCTAAGGGAAAAATGCGACCCACCCTCTGTTTCATCTTTATTTTCTCTCCTGAGGTCTTTGATAAATGTAATTGATTTGTTATGTATTTATCACTTGGAATTTCACTCCTTATAAAGAGGAATCAGATGTAGAGCGGGTTGCTGACACTTTAAGAGAAAGCCCCATCGGAGGTGGAAATTATCTGGACTGTCATAACCTTAAAACAGTCGAATCTCTCAAAAGGGTTGAGTTTTTGGATGTATCGTATATGTTTTTGGGTAGGAGAAGCTACTTTAGCCAACCAACCTGGCTGTGCCAGGTTTCCCATGCCAGAATTGCGAGATTCCATCACATCCACAGTCGAAAGTCCCTCTTATTTTCATTTTTACTATAAATATAATAAGTTCTAGTTTGAGTATAACTTTTGATCCTTTGAGTTGTAGGAGCCGTGACCAACATGAAAAAGGCTTAGAAAAATTAGAAGAATAACGTGGTTCATCCAAATTGGACACGTAGTATTTTTGGCCGAAAACCATGAAGTATAGTAGGAATGGAGATCGTATATAAATAGTAATTAGTTTACTATTTATAGTAAGTCACATTTTTAAGGGAGATTGAGTCCAAAACTTCATCTTAGGTTTGAGCTCATTATTTAAAGGATTGTAATTTTTTTTTTTTATCAATCAATTTATTTCGAATTTATTAGAAATTATTTTTATTTTTATCCCTCGTGAAGTTGGGAAAGCTTTATGAGGAGTATAGAGAGCTCAATAGATTCGGAGTAGTTATTCCCTGAAGAAGATGGTGATCGACCTCATCGCATCTTTTTTTTTATAATCAATTGATACTCCTTATGAAGAACCCATGGGTTGGATTGATAGGATTTAATGCACAACATCCCCGCTTCTATATTACCATGGTAAAACTAAAGGCCAAAATTACCTTGAATGGTTCTAATCTACTAATATGTACCTTTGGGGATAGAAAATTGGGATATGTGGCTCGTAGCAATGTGTAAGCCCCTGAAAATAATTCCTCATATAAAGATTGAATTAGTGATAATTATGTTAATGTTAATTGGTTGCTAAATTCTATACAACGAGAGATTATTGGTGTTATGCTTCAAAATCCGGCATCCGAGTTGGTTAGACTCAAGTCTCGTATTCCATAACATGATTCATAAAGTAAACATTCACAAATCATGATTCCACAAATATCACATGATACTAAGTCATACTACCATAAAATAAATTATTCAAACATCATTATATTAATCTAAAGTTTTATCAATTGCAGAAAAAACACTCACACATGATCAATGTAGGTGAGGCTAAAACACAAAAGAAAATGGTCAAATAAAATGTCAAAATGGTCAAACCAAAATAAGAGACCAGGAATAAGGATTTACATGGTTTGACAATATGCTAACTCCATGGGACAATAACACAGAGCTTTCTTCTTCACCAGAAATAAGAAAAATAAAAATGCATGATTTACCTTTCTCCCACTTGTACAAGGAATCCCACATCAGGGAATACCCTGAAAGTTCACTTATGGCGTAATGGGACCACCATAGCTACGCGTACGGAAGCTTGATGGAGCTAAAGAATGAAGGTTATGTCCTAGAGGGGAGGGTGATTAGGACCAATTTAAAAATTATGCCTTTTAAAATCATAATTACCTAACTTGAACTAATTAACAGTTAAATTAAGCAAGGTAATTTAACTATAAGGCTTCCAAGCCAATAGAGAGTCCAATCACGTAAACTACAAATGATTTGCATATAAGTAACAAGTTTATAACATGAAAGAGTACATGTGTCTGTGGGATGTGCTAACTATCAACACTTAGCATTGATCTAATCATGCATGAATATAATTAAGCATTCAACATATAAGCATAATTAAATAGATACGCCAATAACAATCCCAAACACAATCATGTATAGTGGTTTGGCTACTTGCCTACTCCACTTTTGGCAGATGTAAGCAACCATAAGTGTACCCAATTTCACTATTGGAGGTTTTAAATCAGGTTATCCTCTAACTTTTATAGCCCTACCTAAGGACTCTAAGATTTAAGCCCTACACAAAAGCCAAGGTCTTACACAAGAACATGGTATGTACACTCTCACCTGAGGCCCCTCGCAAGAGGCTTTAGTTGGTTTTCCTTAGGCTAACCAATAACCTTAGTCCTACACAAGGCCCTACGTCTACTCCCGTCGGAGGCTCTCACAGAGACTGACACGCAAACACTCGTGGCGAGTGGCCTACATAAGGACTTGATTTAGGCCCTATATAAGAGCCAATGTCCTACACATGAACCTAAAATTTAAGCCCCACACAAGATCCAAGGTCCTACATAAGAACCTGGTTGAGTTTGGATCACAAACTATTACTCTCAATCCTACACAAGGAAAGAGGGTAGATAAACTCTTACACTTGGTAACTTACTTGTCGGATTGAGCCCATTTTACCCGACACTTGAGTCCATGTGTAAACTTTGCACATTTTTCATCTTCTAGGGTATGTTAGTGCACTGATTTATGCATCCTGCTTTGTCAATCACTTAAGTCCATGTGTCATGTAGTCTGCTGAGCCTTTGAAAGCTGCAGACCGAAGATGCAAGAGGACAAGAGCATCAAGTAGTAAATAACAGGGTAAAAGAGGTGCACAAAAAATGTGCAAAGTTTCCATCATGTGTTGATTTGAGGAGAAGAGAAGAAAGAATAGCTTAGTATTGCGCCGGACTGCACAAACAGCAATATTGATTGCGCGGGACCGAGTAAGAGATATTGATTGCGCAGGATCGTGCAAGAGATATTGATTGCGCGGGACCGCGCAACCAAAATACCAGTTGCGCAGGATCGCTCAACTGACTTACAGGGTTAGTTCTCTAAGAAGGATCTGAAGTAGTGGAAGGTGGTTTGCGCGGGTTTGCATAACCGATCTCCATTACACGGGTCCACGTAACCAAAATATATGTTGCGCAGGTACGCGCAATGAAATCTAGAACTGGTTCTTTGTAAAAAGACCTAAAGCATTTGAAAGGTGGGTCACATGGCACCAAAATCAAGGTGCCACACGTGCGAAGGCCTATAAATACCCCCTCTCCTCCTTCATTCAAGATGATTAAAGATTTTCAAGAGGAAGCGGAGCAAAGAGGAAGATAAAAGGTGAGAGAGAAGACAATGATGGTTTGCGCGGGTCAGCGCAACCGATATCCATTGCGCGGGTCCGCGCAATAAGACTGCCTTGCAGTCTGTGAAGACAAAAAGCTGTTATGCTGCTAAAATGGTTGAAGTCTTCAAGTTCCTTCTATTCAAGTCTAAATGAGGATAATCAGTAGAAGAACATATTCCTCCTAAGTCCTAGGAGATGACTGAAATTACTGACGAAATGCTGCCGAATTTAATATTTGACTATGATAATTGCACTTATAATATTTCCTTCATTCTAAATAATCTATCTTAGAATCAAGGGATGCTAGAAGGATGTAAATGAACTCAGTATTAATAAAGTGTGATGATCGTTTTAAATACTCTTTCTCTGTTATGTTTAAATAAGATAATCTCTCAAATCAAACACATTTGTTTCTTGTTCGAAACAAAATGGTGACTCTGCTGAGGACTTATTGATCTTATTTAACATTAGCAGTGAAATTGTTATGAAACTTTTATCATTGTTTGGCGTCTTTCAGATGCCAAAATGGCGACTCTCAGTAGGAACATCCTCCCCTTCATCTCTAAGATAGATTATTTAATTCTTCAATCACTAACTACAATCATATTTCGTGATCGAAGTTTTTGCATCCGATTCCAACCTACTACTCATGGCAACTTCTATAAGAACGGTGAACTTCTGATTCACTCTGACCGGGTTCGTAATAGAATACACACCGAATCAAATTTAGAAGCACATGACTCAAATCCCTACGAGTGAAAACAACATGACTCGGGTAATAGCTAGGGTTGTATCTGCATCACCTCAACCATTGGGGGGTGATGAAGGCTGAACTGTCATAATGTCTTGTAGGATGAGAGCACGGAATGTAAGAAGTTCCAGAATGAATCAGCCTTCGCTAAGAGTCAGAGGGCCGATAACACGTAATGCGGTCAGAAGGAATCCCGAACTCACTCCTCCGGCGATATACCCCGAACGAATAACCCCGCTATTGACAGTGCGTGACTTCCCAATTCTGAGTGCCTCGAGAGTTAAATGGACGAGAGAGCAGAAAGGAAAAGTGCTGGTAATCAGATTGCCAATGTCCACGCCTCCCCAGGCAAGTTCACCAGTATCAGTGTCACCCCAATCGATTAATGATGTTGGGAGCATAGAAAAGCCTAATGAAACCCCATCCTCCCCCCTCTTCGTAAGTCCCATTACGTCAGCATATTCTTGTTCTACTCCAACTACCGTCTTGTCAAAGAGTGGAGAAGCTACAGTATATATGGCCGGGACGAATCCAGAATATAGAGCGACTACGAAGGATCATATTAATGAAATGGCAGAAGCCCAAAATGCATTGATGGAGGAATGCAAAAATCTCAGAGAGGCCCTGGCAACCCTTGCACATAATATAGCCAGGATGGCGATCCCCCAGAGTACGATGACTTAACAAGAAAACCAGCCCGATGGCCTCCAACTACAGGGGGCAGGATCATTGGGTCCATCCTAGCAGCAAGAACCGTGACACAGGATGAGGTGAGACAAGTGGTTGAAGAAGTTGTCAGAGTAGAAAGAGAACGCAAAAATACTAGTCGTTTCAGGTATCGAACGTCGTATCCAATGGAGATAGAAGGTATCCCCTTTCCAGCAAATTTCAAGCATCCAGATTTTCAAAAGTTTAACGAGGAAGGATCTCTAAAGGAACATTTAATGCACTTCATCACTAACATGAGAAATTTTTCCACGATACCATAGTATCGGTTACGATTGTTCGGATCATCACTAATACACAAAGCATTTCGATGGTGTTCCAATTTGGCACCAGGGTCGATACGTACTTGGGAACAAATGTAAGAGATTTTCATGTCAAATTTTTCCTCTTCAGAGCACGATGTTAAAATTACGGAATTGACTTCCATACGGTAGAGAGATGGGGAACCGGTAGAAAAGTTTATAGACAGATGGAAGGAACTGGGAACTGTAAGTGTTATAGTTGATAACTTCACTATATTGTCAAATTTGAGGTGCCAAAAGACACTGTATGTATCTTGTTATGAAGCTTGCATATGTGAATAACATAACTCTACACATGATATGTCAAGTCAAGACAAAAGTCTCACAAGATCAGCTTCGATAGTCAAGCAATGTTCACAAGTCAAGAAGACTCGAGAATGTGAGAATGTTCGACTTAGTTCAAGACTCAAGATTTCAAGAAGCTTTCAAATTCAAGCTACACCAAGATCTCAAGTTTCATTATGCTCAAGGTCACTCATCTTTAAGTTTCAATGTCCTTACTTCACTATTGAGGTATGACTGACCATAGGTTGACCTTTAGAGTAGGTCATTTTGGATACATAAGTCATATATTTTATATAAGTGAGTTTGGTCTATTCTAAGACTAGTCCTGGACGTTGTTCGACTAGTCCTAGATCTGCTTCGACCTGTCCTAGAATTGCTTGGACCAGTCGTAAGTTTGTTACAAAAATTTAGAATTTTCTGTTAAGCTTCGACCAGTCCTGGAGTTTGTTTGACTAGTCGTATGAACAGTGTCGACTGCTTCTTCGACCTGTCGTAGACCTACGACTCAAACTACAGTGATGAAATTCGACTTGCTTCGACTAGTCGTGAACAACCTTCGACTAGTCGAAGGTGTCCTTCGACCAGTCGTAGACTACCTACGACCGGTCGTGAACTGCCTTATCTTATCGCGCTCAAATTTTCAAATATCAGTTGGTCCTACGACCAATCGTAATGACTTAAGACCAGTCAAAGACGTGATTTGCTAACCTATAAATAGAACACGAATCTCAGAATAAAATATGAAATTCAAGCTAATTTAATTCGGCCTTCTAAGAGATTTGTCTGCGCTCTATTTAAGCTAAGTGTGCATATTTAATATTTTCTTTCTTTAGCTTTTTAAATTGATTTTGTTTCTTGTATTCCAATCTGATTTGAAAAGAGGAACTGTTGTTTTCCTTTTTCTGGAATCAAAATCAATTAAAGCTAGCCCATTTGTTTTAAGTTAAAATCTATCAAAATTTAGGACCATTATATAATGAGTATTGGACATTGAACTTTGACATTCAAATCTCTACTCTGACTTGGTTCTTCTGGGCTGCTACATCAAAGAAGAAAAACAGGTATTTTACATTTTATGTAATTTACTGTATTTGGTTTTATTTGAGGTTAAGACAGAAAAATCTCAAAATTGTTGGTTATCTGAGGAGAGCCAGAAAACTTAGAATTAAGGGTTTTTTAATTGTGTAAGCCCTTTGAAAAAGACACAATTATGAAGGTTTTGGATGAACTTGTGAAAACCTATTTGATAGTGAACTCTAATATCCCCTGTATGAGGATATTAGGAGTGGAGTAGCATTCTGTGTGGCTGTTATTGAACAGTTGGTGCACACATAGGCGAACCACTATAATTCTTTGTGTTGTGTGGATGTGTGATTCATCTTCCTATCTTTAATTATTCATTTGTAGGATGTATGTGAATGTGAATGTTGTAATCATTTTATATCAAGCTCAGTGGGAAATGTTGTAATAGTTTAGATTTATATTTCCGCAATTTATCCCTTGTTATTCCTTTATTAGTTTGAGCTTCAGTTTCTCTATTTATTCTAGTAAGGTTGCCCTGCCATTTTTATGGTGCATGGTTGTCCTTAGAACAATCAATATTTGAGATTGCATTGTATTCCTCAGTATAGTTTGAATATATTTATTCTTCTTCGGTTTGAGTTCTTGATACAAAGACCTTTTTAGAAATAAGGTTGTCCTACCATAAACTTTGGTTTTTGGTGTAAGGTTGTACTTAGAACAACTTTTGTATCAGCGTCTCAATACTTGATTATTGAGGTTACTTTTTATTTCAGCATTGTAAATTGATTTACTTTATTTGGCTATCTCTTTATTAAATTCCGCTGTAATTATTTTAAATTTGCCGTTGTCCTATTCACCCTCCCCCCCCCTCTTGGACATATAGCTTGGCCATTTCAAGTGGTATCAAAGCTAAATAGCTCATTTTTATTTATTATTCTTAGATTCATTTCCTGAGCTAACGATCTAAGCTATATATAAGATGTCAAATTTTGATAGCCTTTTAGTCACTAGGCCTCCACCCTTTGATGGCTCCAATTATGCCTATTAGAAAGCCAGGATGAGGATTTTCCTTAAATCAATGGATGAGAATGTGTGGCTTACCACAGTGACTGAATGGAACCCACCTACCACTGAAGTGACTGGTATCGATGGTTCAAAATCAATGAGAGTAACACTATTTTTCTCATGGACCACTCTTCAGAAAAGTGAGAGTAGTGCCAATGCAAAAACACTAAATGTAATCACTTGCGCACTATCACCGGATGAGTTTAAAAGAATTATATCTTGTGATACTGCAAAGCAAGCTTGGGATATATTAGAAATGACACACGAGGGTACTTCAATTGTAAAAAAATCTAAAGTCCAACTCCTCACAACCAAATTTGAAGAAATTCATATGGAGGAAAATAAAATGTTTATGGACTTCTACACTAGATTAAATGACATTATAAACTCTATGTGGGGTCTTGGCGATAAAATCTTAGAAAGTAAAGTATGTGCAAAGATACTACGCTCACTTCCTGAACGGTTCAATTCAAAGGTACCCGCGATCTAGGAACTTTATGATACGGACAATATGAGGGTAGAAGAACTAGTTGGTTCGTTACAAACCTATGAATTAAATTTTAAAGCTCCTAAAGGTAAATCAATAACCCTTAAGTCTTCCAAATGTATTTCTCAAGGAAATTCTGATTTAGAAAATTCTGAAGACGATATGGCTCTTTTAACAAAAAAGGTTTACAAGATTTTCAAAAGTAAAAAAAAGGTTGATTTTTAAAAATTGAATGAAAAGAAAAGATCTAAATCTTGGAAATCTTTAAAAGATAATCAATGTTATAACTGCGAAGAATATGGGCATCTAGCAAACAAGTGTCCTAAAAAGCACAAACCTAAAAAGAAAGGAATGTTGGCAACTTGGGATGAATCTTCTAGCACTAAAGCCTCTTCTGAATCAGAAGATTCTGAAACCGAGTCGGACAATGAAGTTAAGGCCCTTATGACTCTAGCCAAGTTCACTTTTTCAGATCATGATGATTCAACCAGTGAAGAAAATCTGAATAGTGATCATAATAATGAAGAAGATCTTCAAGATGCCTAAAATGCCCTATACAAGGAAAGTTGTAAAATTGCCGTAAAAATAAAAATTCAAAAAGAAAGGTTTTTAGGGCTTAGAGAAAGATTTGAGTCTCTTGTTTTAGAAAAGTCTCATCTTTCAGATTATTTTGAAAAATGCAAATGTGATCTAGATTTCAAAACCACCCTTATTGAAAATCTGAAATCTGAAAATGATAAACTTAAACTTGAAGTCTCTTCCCTTTTGAGTTTAAAGGATACATGGAGATATGCCCAAGGTGATCTAAAATTAGAAAAACTTTTAACTGGATCAAGAAAATGTGGTGACCGATCCGGTTTGGGCTACGACAAAAATATTCCTCCTAAACAGAAGAATACTTCTCCTAAGTTTGTAAAAGGAGAATCCTCTAACTCAAAAGAGAAAAGTTCAATTCAAAAGTTTTCTAAAACTTTTCAATCTTTCAAAACCAGAGGTAACCATATCAATTACAAAAATCAAAACCAAAACCCTTTAGCTGAAAAAATAGTTGATTTGCTTAAGGAGCTCTTAAAATCTAACTCAGTGGGTCACTCATACAAAAATCACAAATACATGAAGACCAACTATACTCCTAAACCCAAAACAGTAATGAAATGGGTTCCTAAAGTTACTTGCTTGGTTGCCCACACTGCTTTCAAAGCTACAAGCCATTCGAAGTGGTACTTAGTGGATGCTCAAGGCATATGACAGGCGACAAGGCTTTATTCACCGATCTTAATGATATGACTGATGGGTCAGTCACATTTGGTGATGACAGCAACTACAAGATTATGGGCCAAGGTACGATTCAACTTCATAACCTTCCTTTGTTCAAGAATGTTTTATATGTTGAAGGCCTAAAACATAACTTGCTTAACATATCTCAAATATGTGATAATAATCAGTGTAAGATTTTTTAATCAAAGTTGTGAGATTCTAAATAACAAGGGTTCGGTAATTTTAACTGGACGTAGAACATCTGAAAACTGCTATATTGTAAGTGAATCTAGCTCAACTAGTCAATCTTGTTACATGGTCCATACATACGAGACTGATCTATGACATAAACGTCTTGGACATGTATACTACCAAAATCTTTATAGATTGAGCAAACGAGAACTTATAAGAGGTCTACCCAAACTACGAAAATTTCATAAAATATGTGGTGAATACCAGATTGGCAAATAAATAAGGAACTCACACAAAAGGTGAATTCCAATACCACATCAAGACCACTCGAGCTTCTCCATATGGATCTTGTAGGACCAACAAGGACGGAAAGTCGAGGTGACAAAAGATATATCTTGGTAATAGTAGATAATTTTACCAGATATACATGGGTTGTTTTCTTAAGGGACAAATCAGAAACCCTTAAAGAAGTGAAAAAAGTTCTCAAAAGGATTCAAACTGAAAAAGGTTCTCAAATCAGTAAGATTCGTAGTGATCATGGATCTGAATTTGAGAATAGCAGTTTTAAGAAGTTCTGTATTGACCAGGGAATATTACATGAATTCTCAGTGCCCAAAACTCCACAACAAAATGGTATAATTGAAAGGAAAAATAGAGTGCTTCAAGAAATGAATAATGTCATGTTGAATAACATGAAGCTCTTTAAGAATCTTTGGGCTGAAGCAGTCAATACAGCTTGTTATATCATTAACCGGGTTTACACTAGTAAAGGTAATAATAAAACGGCTTACAAAATGTGGTTCGATAAAAAGCCTACTGTCAAATACTTTTGAGTTTTTGGCAGCAAGTGCTATATTTTACGAGATCGTGAAAACTGGGAAAGTTTGGTACGAAAAGTGATGAAGGGATATTTTTAGGATATTCTTTAAACAGTCGAGCTTATAGGGTTCTAAACAAAAGGACCAGTGTGATTCAAGAGTCCATTAATGTAGTCATAGACGCTCATTTGAGTACACCCATCTCAAGTCCAGATAATGATGAAGTTCTTGTAATTGATAAACCTGATACTCCATTTAATCAGACTAATTTTGAATTGAGGACTGTTAAAAATCATCCAACCACACAGATTCTTGGAAACCCTCTCACTTACCCGTAAACAACTTGAGGATATATGTAATTTTGTATGTTTTACATCCCAGATAGAACCATCTAACGTAAAAGAAGCTCTTGCTGAGGAAAACTGGATAGTTGCTATGCAAGAAGAACTTAATCAATTTGTTCGAAATGATGTCTGGTATCTTGATCCTAGACCTAAAGATAAACATATTATCGAAACAAAGTGAATTTTTAAAAATAAGTCTGACGAGCTTAGGAATATTATTCGAAACAAGGCAAGATTAGTTGTACAAGGGTACACTCAAATTGAAGGTATCGATTATGATGAAACCTTTGCCCCAGTTGCTCATCTTGAATCAATCAGACTTTTTATATCCATTGTATGCTTTAGAAAGTTAAATTTTTTTCAAATGGATGTAAATAGTACATTTTTAAATGGCGATTTACATGAAAAAGTATATGTTGAACAACCTATAAGGTTTGAAGACCCTAAGTTTACTAATCATGTATACCGTCTCAAAAAAGCTCTCTATGGTCTAAAATAAGCTCCTAAAGCATGGTACGAGAAATTGACTAAGTTTTTACTCAGTCATAACTTTCAAATGGGAAGTGCTGATAAAACATTGTTTGTTAAGAAGCATAACGAAGATATTTTAATGGTTTAGATCTACGTTGATGATATTATTTATGGATCTACCTGTACTGACATGACTACTGAGTTTACAGATTTGATGAAATCTCAGTTTGAAATGAGCATGGATGGTTGGAGAATTAAATTATTTCATTGGGTTACAAGTAAAACAACGACCTGATGGAATGTTCATCTCCCAATCTAAATATGCTATGAATTTGATTAAGAGATTTGGATTTGAGAATGGTAAGAATTTTGATACTCCTATGAGTACAACCATGGAACTCTCAATAATTCTGCAAGAAAAAATGTGGATTCGAAATTATATCAGAGTATGATTGGTAGTTTATTGTACTTAACTGCTAATAGACCTGATATTACTTTAAGTGTTGGTATTTGTGTTAGATATCAATCTGATCCTAAAGAATCTCATTTAATTGTTGTTAAATGAATTATGCAATATGTCGCAAGTACTGTTAATCACGGTCTTTGGTATCCTCATGACACTAGTGTTCAATTAGCTAGGTACTCGGATGCTGACTGGGCTAGTAATCTTGATGATAGAAAATCTACCAGTAGTGGTTGCTTTTATATTAGAAACTGTTTAGTTTCTTGGCTTAGTAAGAAACAAAGTTCTATATCACTTTCAACTGCTGAAGCTGAATATATCGCAGCTGGTAATGCGTGCACACAACTTGTTTTGATGAATCGTATGCTAAGTGATTATAAAATTAAACAAGATTCTATGTTATTATATTGTGATAATACCAGTGCCATGAATATTTCAAAAATCCCAATTCAGCATTCTCGTACTAAGCACATTGACATTAGATTTCATTATATTCGTGAATTAGTAGAAGAAAAGGTTATATCTTTGAAATATATCCCTACTGAGAATCAACGTGCTGACATTTTCACTAAACCGCTCGACAAAAGCAGGTTTAACAAAATGAAATTTGATCTTGGCGTGTGCATTCTAAAATGATTACTTACGCCATTTTGTATCATATTGTATATATTTGCTAAGTTAAATTTCATTTTTTTTGTGAAATATGCATGAAATCAGATTTTTGGTGATGTTCGACCAGCCGTGGATTTCCTCGACTTGTCGTGGCACGATTGGTCGAAGATAACCCACAACCAGTCATAAATCGCGGTGATTGGCTTAAATTGAGGAAAATTTTATTTCTTCCTTATTTCATCTTTCCTCTCCGACTAGCCGACGCCCGACCAGTCGAACCCACCTTCCAAATCCTTCGAGGTTAGTGTTCCAGTTGATTATTTCTGGTGGATTTGTGTCAAGTTTGCTTCTATTTCTTTCTTGAAGTTGTCTATTTCTAGTTTTGTTGAGATTTAGGATTTTTCTACTCCTAAAATCTGATTTGAGAAAACTCACTTCTCAATCCTTTGCAACTCTTTGTTTCCTTGGAATCCTTGTTGTGAATGGCTTCTAGAGGTAAAAAGACAACATCCCGTGGTCCATCTTCATCTAGATCAGATTGCGTAATGATCCGTCTTATGTTCGGGACATCAGATTGCGTAATGTTATTGTTGAACATCCAGTTTCTGTTAATCATGTTGCTCTATTTGATATCCTCCCTATTCTTCAGACTGTTGGTTGGGATAACTTATTGCATTAGGGTGGGCCTGCATACCGGTCCATTGCCTAGTCCATGTTCGCATGCATAAGTACTTTTTCATTAGAGAATTTAACTTTTAATATAGCCACAAGAGAAGGATTATTTGATGTTGATCGTCATTTGATTCCAGCTCTTATGGAAATTCCTGTGAATGATGAGGGATTTCCTATCCATACCTTATCTGACAAACCCTCGGTAACTAAAAAACGCATGCTTACTAGAGATTTATGCAATTTGGATGTTCAATGGACTCATAAAGGGAATATGCTTCCCTCAAAGTTTTTGTTACCCAAATACAGAATTATTCACAAGATATTTGTGTCTAACTTGTATCCTCGATCTGGCAATGAATTCGAATTGACGTCCTTCATGGTTCTTGTTCTTCATGTTGTTGCCAGAGGTGCTAATATTTGTTTATCATCCTTGATTTGTCACGACATTATTCAATTTCGACTCCATCCAGGTCACAGTGACATCCCTTTTGCTTATTTGATGACTATGTTGGCTAAACATATATTAGTCAACATGCCTATTGAAGAAGCCCCTATCCATCATTTGATATTTAACAATTCTAATCTTAATAAGATGAAGCTGGATATGCTTCCTGGTCATGGTGATGGTAATGCTGGTGCTGAAGTTGGACATGAGGAAGAAGCTGATGATCTTCCTCATGATGATATTAACATGGATGATATTTTTGAAGAACTTGATTCTGATTCCACAAATGATCCTGATTATGCACCATCTGACTTTGATGTGCGTTTGCGTGATTTGGAGGAGAAGGTTGAAAATATGAATGTTAAGATTGATAACATAAATGTTGCCCATGATTTATAGTTCAAATATATGTGCAAATATCTTAGGCGCTTGAACAAGGGCATGCATCAACTTGATAATTCCATCCTTGCTCCTTCATCTGGCTCAGATTAGTTCATTTTTTATTGGATTGTAATAACTCTATATCTCTACTCTCTCTCTGTTAGTGAGCTTGTTGCTACTTTTGACTTCTTTGCTTATGAATTATATGACTTATCTCTTTTTAACTCCTTAACTATTTATTCATTGCTTCCTTTGTCCATTTGTGACAAAAATGGGGAGAATGGTGGATATTTAATTGATGTATTGACTCAGGGGGAGTTTGAGTGTTGAGGTGAAACATATATTGAATTGATTTGCAGGTTCATGCTATTATATAGTATGAGTGTTGAGGTGAAACATATGTGAAACATATATTGAATTGATTTGCAGGCTCATACTATTATGTATATGTGCCGGTTGATATTAACTGGTGCATGATTCGTTAACCAGATATTTTGTTTTATGAAATATATCTTGTAAGTGTGTTTTGTCACTAATTTGACAAAGGGGGAGATTGTAAGTGCTATAGTTGATAGCTTCACTATATTGTTAAATTTGAGGTGTCAAAAGACACTGTATGTATCTTGTTATGAAGCTTGCATATGTGAAGAACATAGCTCTACACATGATCAGCTTCGATAGTCAAGCAATGTTCACAAGTCAAGAAGACTCGAGAATGTGAGAATGTTCGACTTAGTTCAAGACTCAAGATTTCAAGAAGCTTTCAAGTTCAAGTTACACCAAGATCTCAAGTCCCATTATGCTCAAGGTCACTCATCTTTAAGTTTCAATGTACTTACTTCACTATTGAGGTATGACTGACCGTAGGTTGACCTTTAGAGTAGGTCATTTTGGATACATAAGTCATATGTTTTATATAAGTGAGTTTAGTCTGTTCTAAGACTAGTCCTGGACGTTGTTTGACTAGTCCTAGCTCTGCTTCAACCTGTCCCAGAATTGCCTGGACCAGTCGTAAGTTTGCTGCAAAAATTCAAAATTTTCTGTTAAGCTTCAACCAGTCCTGGGGTCTGTTCGACTAGTCGTATGAACAGTGTCGACTGCTTCTTCGGCCTGTCGTAGACCTACAATTCAAACTACAGCGATGAAATTCGACTTGCTTCGACTAGTCGTGAGCAACCTTCGACCAGTTGAAGGTATCCTTCGACCAGTCGTAGACTACCTACGGCCAGTCGTGAAACTTCCTTATCTTATCGTGCTCGAATTTTCAAATATCAGTTAGTCGTACGGCCAATCGTAACGACTTAAGACCAGTCAAAGACATGATTTGCTCACCTATAAATAGAGTACGAATCTCATAATAAATTATGAAATTCAAACTAATTTAATTCGGCCTTCTAAGAGATTTGTTTGCGCTCTATTTAAGCTAAGTGTGCATATTTAATATTTTCTTTCTTTAGCTTTTTAAATTGATTTTGTTTCTGGTATTCCAATCTGATTTGAAAAGAGGAAGTGTTGTTTTCCTTTTTCTAGAATCAAAATCAATTAATGCTAGCCCATTTGTTTTAAGTTAAAATCTATTAGAATTTAGAACCATTATATAGTGAGTATTGGACATTGAACTTTGACATTCAAATCTCTACTCCGACTTGGTTCTTCTGGGCTGCAACATCAAAGAAGAAAAATAGGTATTTTACATTTTGTGTAATTTACTGTATTTGGTTTTATTTGAGGTTAAGCCATAAAAATCTCAAAATTATTGGTTATCTGAGGAGAGCCAGAAAACTTAGAGGTAAGGGTTTTTGAATTGTGTAAGCCCTTTGAAAAAGACACAATTGTGAAGGTTTTGGGTGAACCTGTGAAAACCTATTTGATAGTGAACGCTAATATCCCCTTTGTGAGGATATTAAGAGTGGAGTAGCATTCTGTGTGGCTGTTATTGAACAGTTGGTGTACACACAGGCGAACCACTATAACTCTTTGTGTTGTGTGGATGTGTGATTCATTTTTCTATCTTTAATTATTCATTTGTGGGATGTATGTGAATGTGAATGTTGTAATCATTTTATTTCAAGCTCAGTGGGGAATATTGTAATAGTTTAGATTTATATTTCCACAATTTATCCCTTGTTATTCCTTTATTAGTTTGAGCTTCAGTTTTTCTATTTGTTCTAGTAAGGTTGCCCTGCCATTTTTATGGTGCATGGTTGTCCTTAAAACAATCAATATTTGAGATTGCATTGTATTCTTCAGTATAGTTTGAATATATTTATTCCTCTTCGGTTTGAGTTCTTGATACAAAGACCTTTTTAGAAATAAGGTTGTCCTACAATAAACTTTGGTTTTTGGTGTAAGGTTGTACTTAGAACAACTTTTGTATCAACCTCTCAATACTTGATTATTGAGGTTGCTTTTCATTTCAACATTGTAAATTGATTTACTTTATTTGGCTATCTCTTTATTAAATTCTGCTGTAATTATTTTAAATTTGCCGTTGTCCTATTCACCCCCATCCCCCTCTAGAACATATAGCTTGGCCATTTCTGGAACTTCATGTCAGCAGCTACCAGGAGAAAGCGAACAAGTCAAGATGTCACTACAACAAACAGTACTTTTAGCGACGGAAATTTTCGTCGCTAAAAGCCAGATTTTCGCAGCTAAATACTTTTAGTGAAAATTTTCGTTGCCAAATTTGTCGCTAAAAGACCGAAGTACAAGGCATTTATTAGCGAAAAATTCAAATCGTAGCTAAATGCAAGCTTTTTAGCGACGAAAATTTTCGTTGCTAAAAAATTTTTCCAGGACCTTTAGCAGCGAAAATTTTCGCTGCCAAAAAAATTTCAAGACTTTTAACAGCGAAACTTTTCATGACATGTCAATGCCGACACATGTGTCTAAACTCTATGAAGACAGAATTCGTAGTCGGACTTATCAATGCCGACACTAGAACTTTTCATGACTTGGCTACTAAGGCTTATGCTTTAGAATTGGTAAATCGGATAGTGCCAGTGTTTCGCTATGATACAGCTCAAGGGGCTTGCAGTAGGATGACAGTAAACACTACTGATCGTGACAATCATTGTAATAATGTAGGAGATTTAAAAAAAGAAAGACCAAAGTGCAAGGAAGAGTCAAATCAGATAAGAAGTTATAAAAAAAACCCAGGATACTCGATTTGCATGAAGGGTTTTCATTCGATAAAGAAGATGTCATTCCAATGATGGGTCAGCTATTGAAGGCCGGCGCGATAAAATTGCCAGAACCCAAACGCCCTAAGAATGTGACAAGAATCAGAGAACGAAATTTTTGTCGCTATCATCGATTGGTGGGACATCCAACAGAGATTTGTTATACATTAAAAAGTATAATCCAACGAATGATAGACAGAGATGAGATAATAATTGGAAAGAAAACAAGCAAGAGGGTCATGAAAAGTATGGGTTTTGATCAAAGAATATACCGGCTTAAATCACAGGAAAGGAACTCGAACTCCTATTGGGGTCGACCAGGAGAGGCAACGAAAATTTCAAGACATGGGGGTAAAATCGTCAGTAAATATGGTTACAACTAAGCGGTCTGCAGAAGAAAATCCTAACATAGTTGAACATCTTGAGGTGGCTCTGATGAGTGTCGAATATTGCATATCAGACCCCAGTTATTGCATGATTTTATGTACATGATAATGCTTAATGGAATATTTTAATCGTGTTTTTGTTGCAGGGTGTAATTAAGAGCATTGACTAAAGAAGAGTATTAAAAGCATGGATTTGATGCTCTGAAGTCACCAGAGCAAGGAACGGACTCCATAGGACTGAGATCAATGGATTTACACGCCAGGGATCCAAGAAAATCAAGCCATTCATGTTAAAGAAGCCCAAAATTGGTCCAGAATGCAAGATCACATGGTTCCAACCATCCATTCGGCTTGAAACTTCATACATTTGTTGGGGGCCATAAATAAACCGTACATATTAAATTTCAGTCATTGGATATCTTGGGAATAAGCCCAACGGACAGATCAGCCCCTTAATTCCTCATTTGGGGCCCACCTGCAATCTGGATATGACTCAATTTTAGTCCTAACTGTTTAAAAGATACGAGAGAAGAGATGGACGAAACGGATCTCTCACATCCATCACCATGGACTCCACCAGAGTTGAGAGTGCACAATGCACAAGTACACTTAATGTGCACTGGATCGCACCGCACATCAAAGTCGGTGTTGACTGATTACAACTCGAAAACGGCAGTTGCCATTTTCTATTTTTAAACAGAGACTTGCGGTCCTCTATTGTGGGCCACCAACGTACATCAAAGGTCCAATCCGGACCGTCCATTGGATTTCCAAGGCACATGTTACTAAAGCTTAAGTGATAATATTTGAAGAAACAAAGAGGATGGGATCATAACCATTCAAACACAGGTTGGACGGTAGAAAAAAATATCTTGTGGGCCTCATCAATAGAAGGTAAAAATTACATATTTCCAACCGAAATTCCAAGAGGAATTCGGTGGACGGATTGGATTTCTCATTAGAATCTGATAATGGGCCCCACCAGCACCACAGCGAAAGACATCCGCGTCCCTGTTCTGCGACCGAACGTAGCCCGACTTTTGCGGGCTGTGGTGCGATCTCGGTGATGACTAGATGGAAGATCTGATCCGTCCATCTAATAGGCCACTCAAAAACGTCCCAAGGATGTTGATCTTTTAGATGAAATGAAAGGAAGGGCGGAGTTGTGAGGCTCTGATTTTTTACTGCGTAAGCTTGGCACCGACTGTTGCTGCGTAAGCTTGGCACCGATTGTTGCTGCGTAAGGAAAGCTTCAGCACAAAGTTTTCCCTCTCCACCGATGGTATCAGCCTATAAAAGAAAGAGAGGAGAGAAAGGGAAGGGGAGGAAGGATCTTCTTTTTATGATTTTATTTTTATTATTTTGCTTTTGTTGATTTCTCTTTTGTGCTGACTCATTTTTATGTTGATATTTTTTAGAAAGCCTCTTGATTTTCTGTCCAGGTACTTCTTTCCATCACTCCTCTTTTATTTTCGTTGTCCCATGTGCATTGCATGCTTATTTCTTTTACATTGAGGACAATGTAGATTTTAGGTTGGGGGTGGGAGATTAGGTTACCTAATCAGTATTTTCTTGGTCTTGAGCAAAATTGTGAAAAACATTTTAAATTTTTCTGGAATTTCTTGAAAATTTGAAGTGATTTTGAAGGATAGTTGTGATTTTAAAATTACAAGATACAGAATGTTGGTACTTTATGACTCTGGGATTCAGTTGTCTGTTAGATTTCACAGTTAAGTTTGAATTGTTAACCCATGATTAGAAGTTGTAAACATTGATTGAGTCATGATTTCACATATCACATCTCACTTACACATTAAGGTTCTGGTCCGATAATTGAATGATTAACTTGGTAATCACTAAGCATGAAAGGAACCAGCCTGAAGAATAAAATTTTTAGCATCAGTTTATAAAGAAGAATTGAAAGGGTTAGGTGTAACATCCCGTATTTTTATACTTTGATATTCCCCTTAAACCACAGGAATTAAAAGATATCATCCTTAAATAATTTACAAAAAAAAATAAATAAAAAAAAAAAAAAAAGAATTTTAATAATAATAATGATAATAATAATAATAATCATAATAATAAGATAAATAAATAAATCTCTTTAATAGTAAAAGATTATATCAAACTACCAAAAATTTAAAAATCCACGTCTAGAATATTTAATTAGACCCTTTAAGAAAGATCAACGGTTTGGATTTCTCGAGGGATCGCATGGGCTCCACTTAGAATTTCCGCATGAACACAGAACCGTGTTCACATGAGGGGTACCGAAACCGTCAGCACGGTTTGACCGTGCTGACCCGAAATCTCTCAAAAAGGAAGCAATTTCCTTTCTTTTTTTTTTCTCTCCCGCTATTTACGGTATTTGAAATTACCGTTGGTATGTGCGTCATTAAGGGTCCACCATCACAGCTCTAACCTAGGATCTGAACCGTCCACATTGCGTAAAATCGAAATTGTACCAGCCACATCCATTTTCAACCGTTGCATAGCCTCGATGCACACACAAACGCGCGTGTTTTCTGACTGTATGCCACCACACTTCCAGAAACGGAAACCGTTCCGCCTTCTGTTGCCAGACTGGCAACCTTATCCCCTTGCAATCTCGGCCGTCGAATGAGTAGCATCCAAACCGTCCGTTTTGAGATATTTCACAGCTAGCATTGAGATTTCCGCCACAGCCGTAGATGGGATTAACACTAATCTAAAACTCTAACCGTCACCTATTCAGTGGGCCCCACAACGATCCTAAGACTCATCCGAACCATCTAAACGTTGCTGATCGTCAGATCAATCGTTCGTGAACGATCCACCATTGACAGCGAGGTCATCTTCACCATTGACCCAGAAAAAACTCATCACCCTTGATCGGACCCATCTGCTAATCTAGACCACGCATCTGGTAACTCATAGACTCAGAAGTTCATCCCCACCATCCGATCGCAACTCTCCCGACACGTCCTAATGAAAACGCCAAAAAAATCTCTCTCAAATAAATAGAGAAAAATAAAATAATTGTGATTAACCGCTGATTTAAAACCGGACCTTCTAGACGTCCAGTAGGCTATATATATAGTTTTTCTTCTTAGGGCAACAGATACAAAAAAAAAATTTTATATAAAAACAAATGGAAAACGGAGAGAGAATGGAGCCGTTTTCGTCTTTACTACTGGCCGAGTCAACTCAGCCCACTGCTACGAGTCGTGGGCCGGGTCTCTGCTCGTGATCCCTCCAGTCGCAGAGAGAGAGAGAGAGAGAGAGAGAGAGAGAGTAATAAAAGAAAATAGAAACAAAAGAAGAAAGAGAAGGAACAGAAAACGTGAGTGTTGGTGCGTGTGGGAGCTGGCTGAAACTCGTTTTCAGCTACCGTCCATTGTTTCCTGCCATGGATTCTGATTCATCGTAAATCTCCGGCCCGGATTCTCCCAGCAACCCGGCAACTTCCCTGACTCAGGTATCTTCACCCGCTCCCTTTCAGTTTTAGAAATCTTTCACCGACTCGGTCATTGGAATCCTCAGTCATTCCCAACTCAGTCACGAGTTGGGGACGTCAGATCCGCACTCTAGGGTGAATACCCTGGTATAAATCCACGGCTAAAATCAATTTCCCTTGAGAAATGACCAGCACCTAAGATAAAGTTGTGGTGGGTTCGTTAGCATTGCTTGCTACTGGCCGAAAGGAACCCGACTGGGTTGACTCACCACTGAATCCGTGACTCAAGACAAATTCTGGCTATAAGAACCTGATTCGATGGGGTTTGGGGAGCCACTTACCCCAGTTACCTAGCCAGTTGGGTGTATTTGGATACTAACCCGACCCGTTCTCCAACTGAGTCAGCTCAATACTCAGTAGTGGGTTGACTCGGTCCATTTGCTGAGTGAGTCTATCTGACCCCATCTGGTTGGGATTAATGATGTGATGTGTTGGGTTCAATAGACCCATATTCTAATCCTGTGGTCAACCAAAACTATTGAAACGAGCTCAACTAATCATCAGTTGAGAACACCAACTGAGTCAACTCGGTACTAACTCACTGAATTCTCTAATATCTCATTCAGGGACTGTATCCAACTGATACACGTGAAAAACATCTTACTTCAAGCGATCCTTAAAATTCAAAATTCATAAATTGCTTTACAACGAGATCCAAGTCTAGGGACGTTCTCAATCAAGGTGAGAAGCATCCCCCGTAGCTTCTTCCCTATACAAATTTCCATGTGAACTCAATCTTTAATGTATGAAATGTTAGTTATAAGTTTACTACCTTGAACTTCTTGTAGAAATCATGCTAGTGCCATATTTCACTTTGATCATGTACACGACGTGTTACCTTCTACGCCACATGTATGAAAAATTGTTTATGAATATATCTCTTATTAGACTTATTGTTAGAGGAAGACTTTTTATATTAGATTCTTTGTGAATTGATTTGTGTCATCCTGTTATTTTCCATACTCAGAAATTTTTAAATTTTGATACTACTACGTGATTAATTCTTATATAGTTCTATCGTTGTTGTGAATTGTATGAAGAACAGGTATGGGAAGAATTATTAAATAAATCAAAGGATATGCTTTATCTCTTGTAGTCTTTTTGAAGTTCACAATTGAATATCTTTTATTTAAAGGTTGAGAGTTATGAAATTTTTATCAATATGATGTATCTAAAATCATGGTGCATAACATCCATGCATGACATGGGAGCTATTCCGGGTGTGCATTTGTACACTTTGGGCCGCTCCTTCCTTTATGAGGCTTTTCCGGGATTTTCATACCTCCTTGGGCGTACTCTAAGTATTTTTCCAGGAGATCGTCCTTGGGCGCACTCATTTTATGGCCTTTTCCATGTGGGTAATCTACCGTGGGTGGTCTGCATGGTCTTTTCCGGGTGTCTAGTTCTTTTTGGACGTACCTGTGCGTACTTTCCTAGAGAACTAGTTCGCTTTGGCGACCTTTCTTTTGACAGCTGGATGTGTATGACCAGATCTGTGTTCTATACATATATTCATACATTCATGAAAATGTATTGTCCTATGAATTGCATATGAATTGTTAATTTGCTTTGGAAGAATGTATTATGGTTGAATCTACGAGGGAGATTCCCACTGAGTTTCACTCACTCAATTGTGCGGTTGCACCAAATAGACTCAGGTATGACGGAGAGTAACGGTGCTTATGACGACATCCCAGAAGTAGTTGGAGAGGAGTGCAGTACAGAAGATCGGTATGACGATGCAGCAAATCCACAGGCGCTCCACTAAATATTTAAATTTCGTTAATTTTATATCATACCTTCAGTCGTTAGTTTAGTTTTGTTTATTTGAAATATGTAATTAAAACTTCCTTGTTATGGATTTTGCTTTATTTCATGTTTAATCTGTATATAATGAACTTGCTCGACTAGTTTATACAGTGGCTATGAATGGTTGTTATGACTTATGTTGATGATTAGAGGAATGGTAAACTTAACTCATGACGTAACCTTCGGGTTCTCGTACTCGAGTGACCATCCTCGGGTAGTGAGAATCAGGGTGTTACATTAGGCGATCAAAGTTCACCATAGGTTTGCTCCCTGCAGGTGTAGATTCAATTCCCCATGATTGACATTTAGAAACAATTAGGCGACAAGTTTTCACCATAGGTTTGCTCCCTATAGGTGAGGATTTAATTCCCCTCTTTGGCGTTACTATTTATAAAGAAAATCAAAGGCTGGTAGAATGAAAAGTTAATCTGTAAAGCAAGTGTTGGTCCTAGTTTTGGTTGTCATGAATTCTGTTGTTATCATGAAATTGACAATTGGATCTCTTAATGATTGTAAGCCGAGATTACACTATACACTCATGGAACTCGATGTTTAGAATGTTCTAATTGATGGATTAATACTTTGAACTTGATTATGAAGTTTACCGTCAGCCTGACTCCAGGAAAAATATTCTACTAACCATTTATGAATCTTAGAATTCACACATCTCAACTATTTGTTCACAAGTCACTCGGGTTTACAGGAATTGTCTTTTATTTCTGAACTTATTTTTTCACATGTTTTGCTCGGGACTAGCAAAATGCTGGTTGGGGGTTGTGATGAGTGTCGAATATTGCATATCAGACCCCAGTTATTGCATGATTTTATGTACATGACAATGCTTAATGGAATATTTTAATCGTGTTTTTGTTGCAGGGTGTAATTAAGAACGTTGACTAAAGAAGAGTATTAAAAGCATGGATTTGATGCTCTGAAGTCACCAGAGCAAGGAACAGACTCCATTGGACTGAGATCAATGGATTTACACGCCAGGGATCCGAGGAAATCAAGCCATTCACATTAAAGAAGCCCAAAATTGGTCCAGAATGCAAGATCACATGGTTCCAACCATCCATTCGGCTTGAAACTTCATACATTTGTTGGGGGCCATAAATAAACCATACATATTAAATTTCAGCCATTGGATGTCTTAGGAAGAAGCCCAACGGAAGCAGATAGAAGACGGGGGGCAACCGACGATAGATAGTTTGCAAGAGGTAAACTTGGGTACGAAAGAGGAGCCACGGACCACGTTCATCAGCGGTGGCCATTTGGAACAAGAATCAGCAAAATACGTTAAGCTTTTTAGAGAAAATAAAGATGTATTCGCTTGGACATATGCAGAGATGCCTGGCTTAGAGCCTTCCGTAGCATTACACCGACTAAATATTTCTAAAGAGAAAAGGCCGGTTAAATAGGCACAAAGGCGATTTCACCCGGACCTAGTTCCCCCAATTAAAGAAGAATTCAATAAACTGATAAAAGTCAGATTTATTAGAGAGATCAAATATCCCAAGTGGATATCAAATATTGTCCCGATGAGGAAGAAAAATGGACAAGTCAGGGTGTGCGTCGACTTTAGAGACCTAAACAAAGCTTGTTAAAAGATGATTTTTCACTCCCAATAACTGAATTACTGATTGATAATATAACTCAGTATGCTATCATGTCTTTTATGGACGGTTATACAGGATATAATCAGATTCGAATGGCCCCTGAGGATGAGGAAGCAACGGCATTCTGAACTTCGCTAGGAATTTTCTATTATAAGGTTATGCCGTTCGAACTCAAAAATGTCGGGACGATATATCAGAGAGCGATGCAAAACATTTTCAAGATATGATGCACAAATACGTTGAATGTTATGTCGACGACTTGGTAGTCAGGTCGGTGGGCCATCAGGAACATCGTGAGCACTTAGCGTTGGTTTTTCGGTGACTTAGAAAGAGACAATTGAAGATGAATCCCGCTAAATGCGCATTTAGAGTGTCTTCGGGTAAGTTTCTTGGTTTTGTTGTCCGGCATAGAGGCATTGAGATTGATCCAGGGAAAGTCAGGGCTATTCAAGATATGCCACCACCGAAGACATTGAAAGAATTAAAAAGTTTGCAGGGAAAATTTGCATATATTCGCCGTTTCATTTCGAATTTAGTAGGGAGATGTCAGCCATTTTCTCATCTGATGAAAATGGGTACAGAATTTGTATGGGATCAAGCCTGTCAAAACGCGTTCGACTCGATAAAGGAATTGATGAAACAGCCACCAGTATTGGCAGCTCCAGTGAAAGGAAAACTGCTTATTTTGTATATATTTGCAGCTGAACATTCTTTAGGAGCTTTGCTAACACAGATGAATGAGTTTGGAAAGGAAACCGCTCTTTACTATTTAAGTCCGACCCTAATGGGGGCAGAATGCAATTACTCCTCGATCGAGAAAGAATGTTTGGAGTTAATATTTGCAGTACAAAAGCTGAGACATTATTATCTATCTCATCATATAACATTCATTTTGAGGGTCGACCCGATAAAGTTTTTAATGACAAGACCAACGTTGTCCAGAAGATTAGCGAAATGGATGTTGTTACTTTCAGAATATACTATTACGTACGAACCAGCAAAAGCAATGAAAGGGCAGGCAATAGCAGATTTCCTCGCAGTGCATCCTGTGGCAGATGAACAAGTTATGTTAGCTGAATCGCAGAGTCCATGGCAGATGTATTTTGATGGTGCTTCTCAAGCATCAGGAGCAGGGGCAGGAGTAATATTCATTACTCCCCAAGGTGACTTATTACCTTACTCCTTTACATTAGGGACTGCATGTACGAATAATGAGGCTGAATATAGAGCCCTGATTATTGAAATGGAGATGGCTAAAGAAATGAAGATAAGAACGCTACATATCTTCAGAGATTCTAAATTGATTATAAATCAATTGACAACTGAATTCGAGATAAGAAAGCAAAAACTTTTGCCATACTTTCGTAAGGCACAACAGTTGTTAGAACAGTTTTCCCATGTCGAAATTAAGCATATCCCTCGGTCAGAAAACACAAAGGCCGATGCTCTGGCCGGCTTGGCAGCAATCTATCTTGTCCAAATCGAAGCCCTCTTCAAGTGACTATAGAAGAATGAAGATTTTTACCATCCTCATAAGTTATTGAAGAAATTGTCGAAACTTTTCCTATATTGTGTCTAGAAATCACCACAGAAGATTGGCGTCAGCCTTTCATAGATTATCTTAAATTTAACATCCTGCCGGAGGAACCCGCGTAGAGATAGCAGATCAGGCAATAGTCGAGTAGATTCATCATATGCAGTGAAGTGTTATATAGAAGATCTTACAACGGAACATTGTTACGTTGCTTAGACGAGCGAGAAGCAGGTCAGGTATTGCAAGAAGCACATTCTGGAGAATGTGGGGCACATCAAGCGGGTCAAAATTTAAGCCATCGAGTACATAGGATGGGGTATTATTGGCCTGCCATGTTCAAAGATGCGATAGATTATGCAAAACGTTGTCATGAATGTCAAATTCACGGCAATGTTATACATGTCCCTCCAGAAGACTTACATCAGTCAGTCGCTTCTTGGCCCTTCTCTGCTTGGTGTTATTGGTCCTATCAATCCACCTTCGTCTAAAGGAAAGCAATATATTTTGACAGCGATAGACTATTTCTCCAAATGGACCAAAGCAGTCGCATTACGCAGTGCTAAAGAGAAGGATGTGGTCAATTTCATCCGACACGCGATAATATACCGTCATGGTATTCCAAAGAAAATTGTTACAAACGATGACACTCCCTTTAAAAATAAAGGCATGGAAAAATTGTGTCAGAAATTCAGCATTCATCATTCATTTTCAACACCTTATTATCCACCGGCCAATGGACTAGCAGAGGTGTTTAATAAAATAATAGTTAAAATACTGAAGAAGACAGTGACAGGTAACAAACGTGATTGGGACGAAAGGTTACAAGAAGCATTATGGGCATACAGAACTACTCACCGGACAGCGACAGGAGCAACACCATATTCACTAATTTATGGTGTAGAAGCAGTGATCCCAATTGAAATACAAGTAGTGTCACTGAGAGTGGCAGTACACCAATCTATAACCAATGACGAAAATGCAAAAATAAGGTTAATAGAGCTAGATTTGCTCGATGAGAAACGTCTGGCTACCCAACAGCGATTGCAAACGTATCAGGCAATAATAGCAGCCGCCTTCGACAAACGAGTCAAATATCGCTCTTTCAAAAAGGGGGATATGGTGCTGATGTTGAAAAGACCTATCGTGGTTACCCATTGAACAGGGGGCAAGTTTAAACCTAAATGGGACGGATCGTACATAATAAAGGAAGTATACTCCAACGGAGCATATAGAGTTATGGATAAAGATGGGCAAGGAATCAGTATACCGGTTAATGCTCGCTTCCTTAAGAGATATCATCCGTAAATTTACTTCTGATTTTGATCCAGAATATCATCATAATAAAGATTCTGAATCAAAAGGGGGCAAGAATAGATCATGGACATGTATCATCTGATGAATAAATAAAGAAAAAGTTCGCAAGCATACCAAGATTATGTAATAGCAAACATTGCAAAAGGAAAGTGAACATCGCCATCATCAAGCAAGCCTCTACAAAATTCTGTCTGAAATTGATACCGTCACCAAGCTGGTATATTATGAATAACACAGACGGGTATAATCGAAGATATTAATAGAAATGGTGATGTGTCAATTTCAAACAGAGATGTCTATCATTCTCACAACAACTGACCATACTTATCATTGTCTTCTAAGACATTTTAAGGCAGCCTAATCAAGCCAATGGCCAATCGCGCATAAGGCCTATCAAGATCGCCATTCAGGCAGCGGTGAGAAGCCAGTGGCCCTAAAAAGCAGGTGAAGGCCATCGTACGCATACCCATGCGGACAGCTGACGGATCCAGTGACCAAAAGTCTAAAAATGTCAAAAGTCCTCAATGGCCGGTCATGTGTAACCCTCATGCCGTCTGTATAGTTTTTCGACAGCTTCACGGGGAATGGAGGAAAATGCTCTCCCTTGAATGGGCTCGACCTTGCAGACGAAGAAAATGAGGGCCACAGTGTGAGCTTTAGATAGGCCAACCGTGCGTAAGTCCCCCCAGGTTTACGGTTTGATTTCAGTACTAACTCATGAGAAATGGCTTAAACCTACTCATTGACGGACTGGTGGCCCTAGACTTGGTACCCCAAAGGTCGCCTTGTGAGCTCTGTGAACTTTAGAGAGTTACCGCGGCCAACCCTGTGCGTAATTCCAACCGAGTTCACGGCCCCAGTAGCTTCACTGGGCCCCTCTGATGGATCACGGTTTGTGAACTCCCTAGGCTATGAGAAGTCTGGTGAACTCTTGAGAGTTACAGAGGCCATCACGTGAGACCCGACTCCACCACTCAAGAGCTTAAACTGTGTGTGTAACTGACTAAATTGAAATTTAGTACCACCAATTAAAATAAAATTCATATAGGAAGTCCCGCACTGATAAGCATAAAATGCTAAGAGTTGTAATTAGTTCCTTATTTATGTTAAGATTGTTGCATAGATAAATATGCTTGAAATTTGCCATGAATTGGAAATTTATGAATACTTCAAAGTTGTCAATAATGTGAGTTAGGAATACTGCTGCATGTAAACGAACATATATACATTCTTATTATTAAAGTATGTTAAGACATGTCAATCATTTGATATAATGACAAGAATCCCAAAGTTTCATATGCAAAATGTATTTCTGCTATAGTAAATAGAACAACAATTGTTTTAAGTTAGAGCAAAATATTCAATGTTTGGTATCCTTTATTCTAAAGCCAAATATTTCAGAATATATTTATTCTTCCGAAGAAGACAAGTCTTCGATAATAATACGCTTATCCTTCCGAGGTGGATGACGATGGTATGACAGTTCCTGCTTTTCCGATGAAGGAGAATTATTGCGCAATATCTGTAAAGGCGGAGGAGAATGGAACAGTGAGGGATCGTCATTCTTCGCAGGGAATTCATGAGTATTCGTTAGAGGAGTACCAAAAGTTATCCATACTTCAAGGGCATTAGCAGGCTTTACTTCATAAATGACATCTTCTAAAGAGATCCTTGTACCAAGTTGATCTGGAAAGGGGGGAGGACTTGTTTATTCAAAATAGCCCATGCCCAGATCTTTTTGATAATCCCTAAGGCAAGGAGGGGGGATCCGCATGACATGATCTATTGGGTGATAATTGTCCACCAAGTAATGTTGGTGAACCCACCATCGCATCCACCAGTAAGAGGTGCTAACTGGATAATTGTAGCCAAGAATCATGAAATGTGATCCAGTCCGAGCGATCAAGAGCTGCTTCCATATCAAAGCCCAATTATATGGCCCAATGACATAACTCCTCATCGCTCTTGTGACAATGTTACGAGTTTTAGGTATGGCTTGATCAAAGCCAAATTGACAAGTAAACCTACTAGGGTAGTACAGTTCACGCTAGAATATGCCACTTTCTCTCCATGGAAGAGTACTGGATCTGATAGAAACAAGGAAAGAACGTTCATTGAATGAGATAGAATTATCATCAACAACATTTACATCTTCAGGATAACTGAACAGTGGAAATTGGTGAAAATCGATGAGATCGCCGCTTTTTATTCTCCTAGAAATCCATCCACTCGATTCCTTAATCATATCTCTCAATTAGAAATGTTGAAGAAGAAGACGATTGGGATTTGAGTATGCCCTTCCAGAGTCAGCAAACGTCCAAGGAAAGTATACTCTTAGCCAACCTACAAAGAAATGCTAAGGAGCACAGACAGAAAAGGCTTCAGGAATAGGATCTTTTGGACCAGAAACGACATCTCCGAAAGCACGATAGAGGGAACACAGAACTGAAGGAGCTAGTGAATATTTCTGGCCTTCCGTCATTGCTCCTACGACTACGAAGAGCGAAGGCCTAATGGTATCCGCTTAATCAGGATCAGAGAATATCACCAAGCTCAACCAGTAAGCAAGGAGGGCGGCTAATTCGTAAGAAGGACTGTATTCCGGAGCATGCTCTGTGTTCTTACAAATGTCTTTAAGTTTTGAATGATTGTGACCTACAAAGCTGTCAAAATATAGATGCAATACCTCAACAAAGACAATGAAAAGAAAGGGATTATAAAGAAAAGAAGGTAAGAGGAAAGGAATATACCGCAGTTTTCAAGAAAAGTGAACCAACCATTCAAGAGAAGAGATGCGATCCGGATGAGGGAAGGCAGTCAGTGCACTAAAGAGTTCAAGAGTAGTTCTAGAAATTTTGGAAATACCTCCTTCCACAGATGTAAGAGTAAGTTCTTCATTGAAGGGTATATATGCGTCGAAGATATCGCCCATAATGGGAAGACCGGCTATACAAAATAGATCTCATAAGTGATGCTCATTTTACCTAGGGGAAGGTGAAATGAATTGGTGATTGGAGACCAATGATTAAGAAGACATCTAAGGATAGTAGCATCCGTGCGAAAGTGTTCTGATGTGGCTATGATTGCGTCAGAAAGCATAATCTGCTCCAGTATGACGGTATGTTTTCGGACGACGGCACGAGCCCAGGTACTGTAAAAATCACAAATGGACAGCAGGACTGTGGCTGTAAATCTCCATATGAGCCTTCTAGTCTTCTGGTCAAGAATGATCATCCAGTCGTCCTTCAATTGCAATTCATTCAAGTTCTTCGTGCGGAGGAAGATCGATCCCCCATTTGATTTCGGGAATCAATCAAAGAAGGATTGAGGGGGCATCTGTTAATGCACAAAAAAATGTGCAAAGTTTCCATCATGTGTTGATTTGAGGAGAAGAGAAGAAAGAATAGCTTAGTATTGCACCGGATTACATAAACAACAATATTGATTGCGCAGGACCGCACAAGAGATATTGATTGCGCAGGATCGCGCAAGAGATATTGATTGCACGGGACCGTACAACCAAAATACCAGTTGCACAAGATCGCTCAACTGACTTACAGGGTTTGTTCTCTGAGAAGGATCCGAAGTAGTGAAAGGTGGTTTGTGCAGGTCCGCGCAACCGATCTCTGTTGTGCGGGTCCATGCAACCAAAATATATGTTGCGCGGGTACGCGCAATGAAATCTAGAACCGGTTCTTTGTAAAAAGACTTAAAGCACTTGAAAGGTGGGTCCCATGACACCATAATCGAGGTGTCACACATGCGAAGGCCTATAAATACCCCCTCCCCTCCTTCATTTAAGAGGATTGAAGATTTTCGAGAGGAAGCGGAGCAAAGAGGAAGATCGAAGGTGAGAGAGAAGACAACAATGGTTTGCACGGGTCCACGCAACCAACAACCGCTGCGTAGGTCAGCGCAATTAGACTGCCCTGCAGTCTGTGAAGACAAATGGTTGTTATTCTGCTGCATTGGTTGAAGTCTTCAAGTTCCTTCTATTCAAGTCTAAAGGAGGATAATCAGCAGAAGAACATATTCCTCCTAAGTCCTAAGAGATGACTAAATCACTGACGAAATGCTGCCGAATTTTATATTTGACTATGACAATTGCACTTATAATATTTCCTTTATTCTAAATAATCTATCTTAGAATCAAGGGATGCTAGAAGGATGTAAATGAACTCAGTATTAATAAAGTGTGATGGTCGTTTTAAATACTCTTTCTCTATTATGTTAAATAAGATAATCTCCCAAATTAAACACATTTGTTTCTTGTTCGAAACAGTATGTGTTTAATCCATACTGTCCATCTATTTTTCCAGATCAATCTAGGGCCAGGGAACAAAATGGAGAAGATCCAGATCTCGGATGATCCAAACCACCGGAAACTGTGGGGCAAGGGATGCCATCCCTTTCCACAGCAGCTACTGACCCACTCGTGGGGCCATAATGATGTATATATCTAATCCACATGTCCATCTATTTTTTCCATATCAAATTAGGGCAGAGGCCCGAAACGAGGCAGATCTATATCTCAGGTGGACCACACCACAGTAAATAGTGGACATAGGGACGTCCACCATTCAAGCTTTCCAAGGCCCACCATGGTGTGTTTATGCACCACTCACACGTGAGAAGCTCCCGCAGACCTACACGAAGTCGAAAACACATATATTAACTCGATCCACAATTTTGTGGGGTCCACGGTGGACCCACCATGTATATTTGTATATCCAGGCCATCCTTGATAGTGAACACCATGTTGTATGTTTCTTATCCACGTCCTCTAGCCGGTGGGCTACCGTAGAGCCCACTTTGAATTATGTATTGTATATTCATGTTGTCCATCTATCTGACCACTCATTTTAAAGCATGGACCCAAAGCAAGGTAGATCCTTGGCAGGTGGACCCCACTTTGGAAGTGGGACTTACCCCTGTCGTCCAACGTGTAGGCCCCACTCGGGTATATTCATTGGACACGCTGTGGCTCAATACCCTGATGTATATTTACTACCCGCGCCATGCCATACATTTGTTTTACTGGTTCATTTCGTGTGTGCAGGTCCAAGTGTGGGGTTGATGCTAGTCTAACATGGGCCGGCCACATAGACCATTACATTGCTAGTGGGTCCGACTCTCTGCATATATTGGGTTATTTAAGGCCGGTTATTATATATGATATGGTTGATAACCTGTTAGTGTACCTAGCTTGATAGGTTGACACTGATAATATGCTTAGTGTAATACATACCATGCCCATTCATATGCCCATATGCATTATTTGTATGCATGTTATGTATGATGATTGATCATAGTATACACCTTTTGGCTTAAGATGCTTGGGGAACACATACGAGATAGGGTCACTTCACATGATCGTGCAGTGTGCGTAGGTTTAATGCATGAATTGGATAGTATGACTCATACATCTCATGTTATTTATGTCATGATCACCTTCACGCCCTAGTGATGTCGGGGTTGTGGCCACCATAGTCATATCATGGCTAGTAGGTATGCGCATAAAAAACTTGGGCACTATGGATGTCATTGGGTGAAAGTCCCTAAACATCATGGTACTAGTAGAAGCTCCAATGTCTAGACTGATTGGATTCATGATCACACGAGGGCTAAATACCAAGAGATTGTGTCTCCCACTATTTTGGGTTCGGTTGGGAGGTGTGACCTTATCCGCTTAGGTGAAGAGTGTTATATGCTAGGTTAAGTCTAACCAACTCATAAAATGGGTTCGCTATCGTCAAGCCAGGTGGGCATTGCTATATTACTGATGAGGTGGATAGTGAGGTATCTTCCACTCACTTGGTTATACGTGTGATGGATGACAGCCAATGTCGAAAGTATACTAAGCTCTGGTGATGTCCCAGTTGTAAACCATTATGATATGTGGATTAGTTGAGGATTGACATGTTTACATTACATCTCTAGCATATGATACTCGGATATGTCGATTCTTGCATTACATGGCCTTAGTATGGTTGATAGCATTCATGGACTCAGTAGCTTAGCCCTCCATCATTTTCTGCTTATTTTGATATATGTATTATTGTCATATGCATTGCACACGCACTCTACTATGCTTCATCAGAAGCTTATGCATGTTTGTTTACGTTACAAGTTATGCTAGGGTGTATCAACAACATTGAGCTCAGATCGTGGACTTTTGTTACATTTGCATTTCCCTTTCTAACACTATACTCAAGCAAATTTTATAGTGGATATGTGATGATGTTTTGTGGTTTTGGTACACTTATGATTATGCTCCTTTACCAAAAAAAAATCACCCTAAAAATTCTCCTTATGAAATCCCAGGATCGGAACCTAATATATGGAAGCTAGGGAACCGAGAATGGAGTACTATAAAGGTTGTCGACACCAGATTCAATGAAAAATTTAGTGAGCATAGTTCCCAAGTTTGGGGCATGACAACAACTTTCTCCAATCAATGACCATTGTGTACAATCTCAATTTCCCATGGGCCAAATCATTTGCTCCATATATAACTCAAATGATAATAAGTTTAAGCCAACCTTGGGTATTATTTAGAGTATTTTAGTGTGAACGCCCTCCCCCGTCATGCGTGCGCTACTGATGCGACGTGATAGAAAAATTGCCTTCACTAGATGTGTATTCATTATGCGGTTGGGATCTTGGGGTGACAATGGCCAGATATATATATGGTTTGTTTGGCTCACTTTAGCTCTTGGTTGTGCAATATTTCATTTAAAAGTCTAGAGTCACCACTAACCATTTAGCTTGTCATGTATCCATTATCGGCTAGAGTTCATGGTATTACCTTAGGTTGGGGAATCGTGAAATTCTCATGCCTGAATGAATCCGGTATATGGCCCGCGCTTTGGGTGAGGTTCTTGATTATGATGGAGGAAGGGGTTAGGTACCCTCTCTCGACTGCATTTACATACAGTCTATACTTTAAGAAGCTTGTGATTTTCATAAAAATTTTATATCTTCAAAAATGGTTAGTCATCTAGCCATGCTTCACATAACCTTACGAGAGCATCGGGCATGCAAAAAGAAAGATAAATAAATTCTAGCCTTACTTTGCAGGGCCAAGCGACCGAGGGAAGGCAAACAGAATTAAGTAAACTAAATGAAAAATGTTGTAAAGGGAAATAAGGTAGTGATTGCTATGAGTGGGTGTGTAAAATGGACCATGTGTTAGGCTTGATATAGATGTAAGAAGAAGAAAAAAAAAAAAAAGGAAATCAAATACTCTCTTTTTTTCTCGAAAAGGGATGGTTGACATCCTTAAATCTGACTCTACTCTTAATTGACCAACTTTCTTAATTGACCAACTTCTTCTGATGAGTTGACTTTTTCATGGCTAGCTTGTAATGGGATAGAGCCTAGGCATATGTAAGTTCTTTATATATATATATATATATATATATATATATATATATATATATATATATATATATATATATATATATATATATATATATTCTAGGTGGCAGGCTTTCTTACAATTTAACAGGGGCTAGGGTAGGAGGGGATTTTCTATAGCTTGCTTGAATCTTTTTTTGGCCTGATACCTAACGGTCACTCTATCTCTTCCTTCTTTATCGTCTGTCTTCCCTTGGCCGAGCGCCTTGGGCATGAATTTATAGCCTTGGAAACTGTCGGCCATCCAAAATCCGACGGACTCTTGGCACATTTTTACCATATAAGATCTATCAAGGAGAATCAAAATCTCAGGGTAAGATAAAGTTTCGGCGCAAGCTGGCCGATGGCCAACACTCAACCGGCGGTTTGATTTTTTTTCACTTTAAGGCAGCATTCATGTTTTTCCTTTTATTCTTTTGATTCCTAGTACAAATAGGTAAATTTTCCTAGTTTTATACAGGTCACTTCAAACCATCGAAACGTGAGTCAATGACATCAAACACTTGTCTTCGATGACATCGAACTTGGCTCGATGACATCGAAAAGTGAGCCTCATATGTCCAGCAACCACAGATATCGATGGTGATTCGATGTCATTGAAGAACTTCGCAAGCTTCTTAGAAAAATATTTTGGAAATTCTCGAGGAATCGAACTAGTTTTAATGTCATCGAGATTCAATTTTCAATGACATCGAACCTGTTTCGATGACATCGAAAAAGGACAAGAAAATGTCTAGCGAGCTTCCAAGGAAAATCTTCTAAAAAGTTCGAGGAATCAAACTATATTCGATGACATCGAGATTCAAACCTCGATGACATCGAATCAGCTTCGATGACATCGAAATAAGGACATGAAATCGTCCAGCAAGCCTTGAAGAAAAATCACATATAAATTCAAGGAATAGAACTAGATTCGATAACATCTAAATTCAAATTTTGATGACATCGAATCAAGTTCGATGACATCAAACGCAGTCAGATTCTGACAATTATATTACCATTGGACTTTTTGCCTTTATAAACAAAAGCTTGATTCTAGTGGTGATTTGAGAAAAAGAGTGAGCTCTGAGAGAGTTGTTGCTTATCTAACATCCTTTACCGTTTCTCACAGGAGTTTGTCCTTCAATCCTCTTAATCATTGATACTCAATAGATTGGATTAAAGAATGAATTTCGCCATTCAAGGATTCTCCAGCTACCTTCTTAATGGCATATCATTAAGCTGGAATCTCTTGAATGCATAAACTCTGGAATCTCTCTGTGTGTCTTAAATGATCGACATTCAATAGAGTAGATTCCACAATATACCTTGACCCAACCCCGGTTACTTATATTGGCACATCTTCAAGTGTTATGGTTCAAGAGAGCTGAAGAATCTCCGACATCAAGCGAGATCATCTTCATCAAGTGCAGAATGGGGCTAATCTACTTACAAGTAAGTCATTAGAGTCCAGAGATCCTGTAAATTATTCCTTGTGTAGGATTGGGTCGGAGGTTGTATCTCAAACTTACCAAGTCCTCAGTGGAGGCCTCCGACGGGAGAGTACGTTTAGGTTCTTTATGCAGAACCTTGGCCTGTGTGACCTAAACCTAGGTTCTTTGTGTAGAACCTTGGCCTGTGTGGCCTAAACCTAGGCCCTTGTGTAGGACCTTGACCTGTGTAGCCTAAACCTAGGTTCTTTGTGTAGAACCTTGGCCAATGTGGCTTAAACCTAGGTTCTTTGTGTAGAACATTGGCCTATGTGGCTTAAACCTATGCCCTTGTGTAGGACTTTGGCCTATGTGGCTTAAACCTAGGTTCTTTGTGTAGGACCTTGGCCTGTCTGGCCTAAACCTAGGTTCTTTGTGTAGAACCTTGGCATGTGTGGCCTAAACCTAGGTTCTTTGTGTAGGACCTTTGCCTGTGTGGCCTAAACCTAGGCCCTTATGTAGGACCTTGGCCTGTGTGGCCTAAACCTAGGTGCTTTGTGTAAGACCTTTGCTCTTGTGTAGGGCATAAACTGTTGAGTCATTGTAGGATGATTTACCTTGTGTAGGCATCCTTAGGTACCTTGTATAGGTCCTAGTGTCCACCTTGTGTAGGTTGTAACACCCCGGGTTTTCAGGGGACGTGTAGGAACTCGGATCCTGAATTCCCAGGTATCATGGGTGCCCTAATGGGCTTCAGATTTTAATTACATTTGGATGATCTCATAAACAATGGAGAGTTTAGCAGGGCATGAAGCATAAGTAAGTCATAAAGCAGTCTCAAGTGTCACTAAATATAAAAATATCCAAACCACAAATCCAAAATCATCTAAATAAGGAACTAGTCCCACCCATATATGACCCAAAGTGACTAGAGCCTTAGCCCATACACTGCGTTAGCCCGAACTCAGATTAGAAGGATCCGCCGAAAGTCTGGAAGCAGGGAAGCTCCTCTTCCTCATCCATACTCACCCCGCTCAGCTCGTCGAGCTCTGCTTCACCTGCATCTAATGACGTGCCTGGTTGGTGTTTTAAAACACAGTCCCAAAGTGGGAGTGAGTAGCTAACTCAGTGGATGTCATTAGCCATAAGTTACATCAAAAATAATTCCATGACGAATTTAATGAAAAGCACACATTCATAAATCACTAACTAGTCTTTGTTAATGCATATGCATGAGTTGTGTATGATGCATGAGTTCCCTGACGAACCCAGGAAATGGGTTGTATTCTATAACACTTCTAGTAATTAAGAGTTCATCTTCTAGTACAGGTGGAATCATGCGTACAATACATCAAGTATAAAATTTTAGGTTATTAAAATGAATGCAACTACTCATAGTACAGATAAACATAACAAGAAATAATGCAACCATACATGCTACAGAGAAGATCATGGAAAAATCAAAGGTGTAAATGAACATACAACACCAATTTCATGCCCAAACATGATGAAGGCCAATCAACAACAATTAATCATTGCATTCAAGTTGGGTGGACCTATCATGTAGGTTCTTAGCTAGGTTTTCTCTAGATTACTCATGCACTTCACTCTAACATCCATAATCATTAAATTCAACCTAAAATTGGCACTTGGCCACCTAAGGATAATAGTCTGCACCTTGTGACGTTTTGCCCCACTCATGACGCTCCTTGGGTTAGAAAATTAGGGAAAATGGTTCCTATACCAATTTAGAAGCAATTAGGTAAGATTCATGCAATTCATTTTAGAAAAACCTAGGTTGGGAAGTAGGATTTGTTTCTTACCTTTCAATCGCGAAGGCGGATTCGGCGGAGGAAAATGATCGATGCTTTGATTAGAGGAAACCGATGAAGGAAAGCACTAAAGCCTCCCCCACTCCTACTCTCTCTTCTTCTCTTCTTCTTTCTCTTCCTCTTTCTCTCTTTCTCTCCTTTGAAAATGCAATTTCGTATGGGGAGAGGGGGTGGCCAAATGAAGCTCTTATATAGTGTCATATTTTGTGTAAATGGCCCCAAGGGCTAGGTTTTTACTATACTAGCCCTATGGGAGGGTCTTTCTAACCTCTAAAGCCCATTATGGGGCGTACATGTCCGTATACACCGTAGGATAGTTAGCCCTAATGATGATCTACGTATGGGCATGATCGGCCTTCCATTTGGATGCGCTGATCAACAGATATGATTAAAAGTTTGTTCAAAGGTCACCGATAGTCGATCAGGGTCACAGCTATACGGATATGAGCAGGAAAATATCTTTACTCCACGTGTGAAGTTTGGACATAAACCGACGGTCCGAAATCCTCAACTTTGTATAAGAGTGGATGACCCAATTCACTTAAGTTTCAACTTCTTCCTTTAGGGTATTTGCACTTCTTATACACTCGTCCTTTGGCTCAAGTTGAGCGGTTTTGAATACTACCCAAGTCCGACTTCCGCGATGGTCGCCAAACCTAGTAAGAAGGACATTATTCTATAGTTTTGGAACTAGTGGTCCACTAACGAGCAGTCTAGAGTTTGTTCAGAAAATTGAGGCATTTTTTGAATGAATTAGGTATTGAGATTTCTCGTGGGCAATGATTAGGGTTTGGGTTAACTATGTTTATAGTGTGGCCTATTTATAACTAGTGGAAGTGGAGATTTGGTCATGATTACTCTAAATCGTCGGTTTTAAGCTAAAAGAGTAACGGGGTTAATTTGGTCTATTAGTCAAGATCCGGGCCTTATCTAACTCGGCTTCGATTAGATCTTTAATTTAATTATGATTGTCTTAATTAGTTAGTGATGAGTCGGCTAGATTTGGGCCCTATGTGAGTAAATCATGGGCTAAACTTAATGTTCAAGTGATCGGGCAGATTCGTTGGCTTCCTACGGTTAATTAATCGGACTTGTACGGTTCTTTACTGGTACCAACCATATATAAACTAACATTGAGTGTTAATGGTCCATAAGTGATAATATAAGTTAATTACATTTTTTTAAAAAAATCAAGGATTTTTGGAAATCCAAAACAGTGAAAATCCAAGACGTTACAATCTACCCCCCTTAAAAATAATTTCGTCCCCGAAATTTCTTAAGGGTAATAAGTAAAGATTTCATTATTTCATTTGCCTAAGTTTTGTTGATTTCAAGTTTATATGCGTGGTAGGGTGTATACTATCTATGCTAGTCTAGCTCATTTTAGTCTACCCCCCTTAAAACTTTTTCACCCTGATGGTTTACTATAATTTATTTATTTATCTATTTATTTTTAAAGATTTGGATTCATGACGACGATTTTCCTCTATCTAAAGTAAAAATATTTGTTTTCAATGTTCGACAAACACAGAGAGACGGTTCTAGTGGGCATGAACCCGATATGTTGATCATCAACCTGACTAAGGTAGAAGGTTTATTATATTCCTTCTTCGTCCTGGTGGATCCTGGTATTCTACTCAGTCAAAGGAGCGAGTCCATTGGTAGTCACCCAGGATTGAGAATTGGGTCAAGCCACGAATGCTTCGCAGGTGTATACTTCTGTAATTCCGTAATCCGATCAATCTAAATGTTTAGGGAATGTCCATCATTGAAAAGTTCAAATCTCCTATTTATAAGGTCGTTCTTTGGGTCTTGGTCTAAGAGAGTTCTCATTTTAATTCTTGTCTATCTTAGTAATTAATAAATCTCTCACTACGCCTATGGTCAAATGATTATCCTGGATGGTGTCTAATGGCATAAAATTTTATATGTATTGCTATTTCGATCTTATGGCTAATGAGCTATGAGAAAACTGCACTTCAGTTTCATTAGTCTCAAGGGGGAAGGAATGATCGAACGTTCTAAGGTATTCTAGAGTTTTAGAGTTCTAATAGCGCTAATAAGGACGTACGAAAGGAAAGATGAAGAATATCATCTTCTCAATGTTGTTTGAACCTCGAGTCCATAAGAGAATAAGAAAACTTAAAACATGTTACTGTAGTCCGCCTCTAACACGAGCTTACAGAGTATTAAACTATGAAACTCAATCCTACTTAAGGGTCCTAACTTTATTACACCAAAACAACTTAAACAAATATTATATATATATATATATATATATAATCAAATTTAATCACGGGATGATTCCTAGCACGATTATAAATAATTCCTAAACAGACACCCAATGCTAAACTTTAATATGAAAAGACATGACTAGTCTATTGGCAACTTGAAGTTGTAGAAATTTTTGTTTTCAACCCTTCTATTATTTGTAACATATTCGTCACCTTTGGTTAGTATATTATTTTTATAATTTTTATAGTAATTCATCATTAAATTTACCTTTATTTCACAAAATTTTATTTCATTTGAAGTTTCATAAGAATTATAAAAATTCAAGAAGTATTAGTTGTCCAAAACCAACAATTTTCATTTATCTATAAAATACCATTACTTAAAGTAACTAAATTATTATTGTTATTTTTTTTTTAAATTTTTATTGTGATTCTTCAATAAGTTTAATCTCATATTTTAAAAAAAAATTATCTAATTTTGAATTTTAAAAAAAAAAAAAAAAATTATTAAAATTCCAGAAGTGACAGTTGTCTGAACTAATGATTCATCATTAAGTTTAAAAATGTCCATATTTATTGTAACGTTTCTTAGGCTTTTAGTACTTGAATTATTTTAAAAAATTTTGTAATGATTCATCATTAAGTTTAAATCCATCCTACAAAATTTCATCTCATTTAGAGTTGTAGATAAATTATTAAAATTCTAGAAGTAACCACTGTCTAAAACTGACGATTTTTGAACAGTTGTCAAATCCTTCTAAATTTAACTATATTATAATTTTATTTTATTTTTATATGAAACAATGCTTATTAAGCTTCAATTTGGCTTTTGAATCACCTAAATCGGAGTTATATCGAGGGAGATGATTTTTTAAAATTGATGCAATTAAAGTCACAAAGGGGGCCACCATTGGCTGCCAGGGCAAGGGCCACATGGTTCTCTGGTCCCCTGGGTGGGGGCCCCTTCGAAATAGGCTCGCCGAGCGGAGCACCTTACGACATGCATATCTCGCAAGCCAGAATGAGTTATTCAACGTGCCATATATGAATTTAGGGTAGAAGAAACTACTCTATTCAAATAACATGGTTATTTCACAAGATTCCATCAGGTTAATTATCAAAAATCTATTTTACTTATACTTTTACTATTTATGCAAATTTTTGTTTAATTATAGTTCTTCATCCTTGAGCTTTAGGATTTGTGTCTAAAATGAAAGCATGTAGAAAAATTAGAAGAATAAAGTGGTGGAATGTGAGATTTTTGAAGAAGATGAGTTGGAAGGGGAGGTTCTAAAGGTTAATGGGCCTGGGAGGAAGTGAGATTTGAAAGATTAGCCTAGAGAGGAGACTTCTCATGGAAAAAGAATAGATTTGGAAGAGAGAGTTGACAACGGCCCTTTTTGGGTTCAAGTGGCCATTCACTTGGTGGTCTAGGTAGGTCAGAAGTTTCTCAAGCTCAAGGCGAAGACAACTCGGCCTGTTAAAACTGAAATGAGAGTATGTCCTACCTCAGATCGGATTATTGGATGTGCAATGCACGTGTCTGGGGAAACGCGTGCTACTTCAGCCGCTTGACTCCTCGACATTGGGTCGTATTGTGTAACGCCCCAAACCTGAAAATCGGATTCATAGGAATCCCGATCGTCGAATCCAGTGCCAACAGCCTCCGTAGTACCCTGTTCTCAGATCCCAGCGCTCATATGCCAGGTTACGATTCTGAGATCTTACAAGGAGGATTTTCCAACATACGTTTATCTCGTAAGAAGCATAACCACAAGTTTACCCAAATCACAAAAACAACATCATCATCACATATCCACTAATATAATTATTTGATTACAATACTAAAAATGAAATACATGCATATAATAAAATCTCCAGAAGCTCTGCTGCACACTCCTGCCCCAGTTCGACCATGTCCTATCGTCACCTGCATGCATCTATTGTGCATAAGCTTATAGAAAGCTTAGAGGGTGGTGTAAGTGTGTGTACAAGATAAGTGCCAAGTATTCAATACAATGCCTTAATCATACAATATCGGTATTACTAGCATGAATCATACAATATCAAAGTAAGCGAAAATACCACAAGTCTATAAAAAAATCATCAACCTCGTCCAGGATATGGGATGAAAAGATATAGTAAGTCAATATCATATGCCGCAGATGTAATACAATATGCGATGCGAATGGAATGACCATGATAGAGTGTGAAGCCGGGATGATAGTACGTAGTATCGCAGGCTATGGGGTCCATCACAAGGGACTTCTATCCAAACTAGTCCCATACCTAAATTTGAATAGTCAGACTCAATGTGGTAGACTCCTGATTTCAAGTTAGTCGCGCGCCCTAACCGAAATCCTGACCATTGCGAAGGTACCCGTAACAAATAGTTGCGCATCACCAGCCCGAGTGGATAGTGAATGAATGAATGAATGAGTATGCAACTCCTGCTCAATAAGTACACATATCAGTATGATTCCTCTCTAGGATAGTCACCGGGGTCTAGTACACTCTACATGCAAATCGCCGTCCACTGACGCACGACCATGCAAGTGGAAGAGACCTCACTATCTGCCTGGCCAATAGTCAGCCAATATCTACCCCGCACGTCGATAGAGGACCCATTCACGAGCTGGTCAAACTCAGTCTAGCTATGCCCCTACCCTCAGACAGGTAAGGCCACACCTCCTCCCAACCAACCACGACACAGTGGGAGACCCGGCCTATTGGTATTTGGTACTCGGGCGCTCATGTATCCACTTGGTCTCGACGTTGGGGCGTCTCCTGGCCTCGGAGGTTTAGGAATTTTTACACAGGGACATCTATGGCGGCCGTATGCTAGAACCAAACATTTTCAGTATCTCATCTAACCATCCACGGCATGCCTATAGAGGCTATGGCCCTGATGTCGTTAAGGCATACAATAATCACAATACACAATGCAAGATACATGAGTCATACAATCCAGTCAGGCATCAATCTTGTGCATACCGTGCACTCATGTGAGATAACCACCGCCTATCAGGGAGTCTCATAACAACCTGTCCAATGACATATGCAATGGTCAACCACATCTTATAACAAACATGCATATGATGCGTATGGGCCTGTATCATGATGCTATGCAGACACATACTCATAATCGGTATCAATAACCGGCATCGATAATCGACCTCGACAATGTGGACATTTAACCAACATTGTCCCCCAAGGAATGACCCACATGGAGCCTAACATATAGTGGACTCATGGCCTCACACAAGGGCTAAATATACAACACCATGGGCCTCACTCAAGAGCTTAATACACATCACGATGGGCCTTTCTCATGGGCCTAACATACATCGCAATGGGCTCCATCGCCTGGCCCTCAAATGCATCATAATAGGCCTCATCATATAGGCCTCATATACATTGCATTGGGCCTTAAACACGGGCTGAATACACATCACAGTGGACCTAAAATATGGGTTGCATATACATCACATTGGGCCTCAAACACGAGCCGCATAGACATCACGCAGGCCAAATACACATCACAATGGGCCTCAACTATGGATCGCATATGCATTGTATAGGTCTCGACAATCGGCCTCGACAATCGAAATCGGCCTCGACAATCGGAATCGATACTCGGAATTGGCCTTGCTACTCGGCCTCGACAATCGAAATCGGCCTCAACCATCGGAATCGGCCTCGATACTCAGTCTCGACACTCGGAATCGGCCTATACAATCGGAATCGGCCTAAACAATCGGTCTCGACAATCGGAATCAACCTTGATACTCGGCCTTAACAATCGAAATCGGCCTCGTCAAACGAACTCGGCCTCGACAATCAGCCTCGACAATTGGAATTAGCCTCATCAATCGGAATCGGCCTCTACAATCAGAATCGATCTCATCAATCAGACTAGGCCTCGACAATTGGAATCGGCCTCGACAATCGGACTCGGCTTCGATAATAGGAATCGGCCTATAAAATCAGCCTCGACAATCAGAATCGCCTCGTCAATCGAACTCGACCTCGACAAACGGAATTGGTCTATATAATCGGCGTTGACAATCGGAATCAACCTCGATACTTGGCCTCCACAATCAGAATCAGCCTATACAATCGGAATCGCCTCGTCAATCGGACTCGACCTCGACAATTGGAATCGGCCTCAACAATCGGCCTCGTCAATTGGACTCGACCTCGACAATCGGACGAACAAGGCCTAAAGGAAGGTCACAATGTGGACAATAAACCATCATTGCCCAACAATGTGGACATTCAAGCAACATTGCTCCCAAGGAGTGGCACACATAGAGGCAAATGTAAAGCACAAGGTCCCAATACACATCACTATGGGCCTCACTCGTGGACTGCATGTACATCATAATGGACCTCGACACATGGGCCATAAATACATCACATTGGGCCCCAACACATGGGCTGGGTATACATCATATTGGGCCTTAAACATGGGCCTCATATACATCGAGTGGGCCGTATTACATGGGCCGCACCAATGGGCCAATATACATCAAATGGGCCGTATTATATGGGTCGCACCAATGGGCCTCATATACAATAAGTCGAGCCGCATCACGTGGGCCTCAAATACATTAAATCGGGTCACATCGTGTGGGCCATAAATACATCAAATCGATCCGCATCATGTGGGCCATAAAGACATCAAATCGGGGCTCATCATGTGGGCCTCATATATATCATAAAGGGGCTCTCGAATGGGCCCAACAAACATCACATCAAGGTGGGGCCCACACATCAATTAAAGGTCATTTTAGAGCATTATCAAAAATAAATCCTATAGAAAGATCATCTGGGCCATACCACAAAAATAATGGAGATAATGATTTTCACCGTTTAAATTTGCAGGGCCCACCATTTTATTTTCCGTCCAACCTGATCATATGATCACAAAGACCTGAGTTGAATGGAAAAACAAATATCATACTGATCCAAAACTTCTGTGACCTAAAAAGGGTTTCATTGGTGGACGTTCAATCTCCACTGACTTTGCGGTGTGGTCCACCTGATAGACGATGTGCATAAAGCACATACACTATGCGGGACCCATGGAACTTGCTGACATCAAAGCAGCAGCAGCCGCATACCACGTGGGGCCCTCATAGATGAACGGTTGGATATAACACATGCCTATGATCAGGCCCACCTACCTTGCTGATGTCATTCCAGTAGATGGCTACGACCCACTGATGTCAATACAACAGCGGGCTGGAGTGAGGTGCACCAGCCAATTAACTCCCATCAGGTGGGTCCCACGTGGGGCCCACCATAGTATAATATTATATTATAATATATATACATATAGAGAGAGAGAGAAAGAGGGAGGGGGCTTCAACGTCCAGTGTCCAATTTGGACGGACGGCTTGGATGATAGAATGCATACATAGATGTGGGCCCCACCATCACACGTATAACACGTGTGGGGTGGGTCCCACAGTTTAAAATGGGTGGACGATATAGATGTGACACCTGCACGCATCATGTGCCCACCTAACTTGCTGACGCAAGTGCAGCAGCAGAGCTGCTATAGTCCCCATCACATTAACTCCACGTGTGGGGCCAGCAGCGTAGATAAAATGCTTAGATCACGGTGGATCCCACATCCTCAGATAGACGATGTGGATTACATCATCCACGTGGGGTCCACACACAGTAGGTGGGGTCCAGTCCACGTCCAGGGACTGGACGGTTTGATAAAACATGTATATTAGGTGGGACCCACAGAACTTCTGACGTCACACATCAGCTATATAGCTTCTAAGGTAAACTGGCCAATCGGCTTGGTGGGTCCCACGTCAGTTGGATGGACGGTGTGGAATTAAAGCACATACATCATTGCGGTGTCCACCGTCCAGATCACTGGACGGTGGAGGTAAGGCACGTATATCACAGTGGGTCACACCGTCCCATATACACGTGGACAGTGAGGGTGCATGATACATACAGCAAGGTGGGACCCACCCCTACACATGTGGGGCCACGGTGGCAAAACAAATGGACGTTGTGGATATCAATCCTACAAGATTGCTAACGCCTGTACAACAGCTATATAGCTGGTGTGGTGGTGGACCATCCAATCCACTTCCATGGTCGATGGGTCCCACGTTGGTGGGCCATCCCACTTCCCTCTCTTTATATAAATAATATTATTTTATTTAATCTGAGGAGCACCAACGTCCTGGATGTGAGACACATCCATCATGGGTCCCACATGGACGGTCCATATAAAACTCATACAATGCAGTGGGGTCCACACGTCCCACGTCCTGGAAACTGACGAACGGTGTGGATCTCACGTCATCAAGGTGGGTCCCGTGTCCAGTCCGGCTAGACGATGTGGACTGTCATGCACACAGTATGGTGGGTCCCAGGACCAAGTAGATATTTGTATTTTTCCATTCACCAGGACCTGCTAGACAGTACCAGCAACTGGACCGTCCGGACTTGCTGACCCACACCAGCTCACGGTGCAGATCATATGGGTGGGCCACATGATCAAGAGAGAGAGAGAGAGAGAGATCGGTTGGAGGGACCCCGCCACTATGGGTCCCTCTTCGATATAATAAATACATAAAGATGGGTCCCACATATGTGGGCCTTCAAATCACTAATCAAATAAATGAAATCACCCACCTTCAAAACTACTCCTTCCGCACTAGGGTGATCTAACTCCAAGGAGAAAGAATCAATGGTTAAGATTGGATTTTAGAGGTTGGATGATGGGGTATGAAGCTTCATAGTGGGTGGAAAAATGGAGGAAAAACTTGGACATTGGGAGTTCTTGGGATTACTTGGAGAATGAGAGAGATGAGAGAGAGTGATGTAAGAGAAGTGATGGGAGAGAGGGATGGTGAGGTGATGGGAAAGTTGACTTTTTGGGGTTGCTTTTGTACTTGGGAATGGGAAGAGTAATGGGTTGAGTGATAGGTGTACTTTCGACAAGTGAGGTGATTGATGTGATGGATTCTCATGAATTTTGCAACGCGTGGAGTTTTTTCTCGAACTGAATGCGGGTCCACATCTCTTGTCCTACATATCACATCGGCGCGCAAGATGCGGCGTCGGAACCGCAGCGACGGCGTGGTCGCAAGGGTACAAGTTTTGAGTTGAGTCGAATCTATAATACGGGACACGACTCAGGGCTACGTGCAAACGCTGATAACAGATCACGGGTCGCCGGAATTCAACCGGGAGGACCGCGGAAGCCTAAGGAATAGTACGAGTCTCGTAACTCTCCCCGCCTAATAAAAATTTCATCATCAAAATTTACAGAACAGACAAGGGAAGACGAAATATCATCAAGTATATATGTCAAGGCTCAATCAATCTCCAAAAGGATGAAGATAGCGCTCTCTAATCTCAACCTCGCCCTCCCAAGACGCATCATCAACACTATGGTGATCCTACTGAACTTCGGATCCCAGATCATAAACGATCGAAATTGGAATGCTATGCAGCCTCACAATCTTAACAGTCGGGAGCTATAATAAAAAATCTCTAAGTTATTCAAACGTGGGGATCTAATCATTTTAAGTTCTCAACAATCATAGAGTGTAGGGTAGCTATCAACAGATATGTGATGTTATCTTCAGGTATTCCCAAGTTATGCTCCTATACCATCTTCTATAATGCCCCAAACCTGAAAATCGGATTCACAAGAATCCCGATCGCCGAATTCGGTGACGACAACCTCCATAATACCCCGTTCTCAGCTCCCAGCGCTCATATGTCAGGCTACGATTCTGAGATCCTACAAGAATGATTTTCCAACGTATGTTTATCTCGTAAGAAGCATAACCACAAGTTTACCCAAATCACAAAAACAACATCATCATCACATATCCACTAATATAATTATTTGAGTACAATACTAAAAAGGCAATACATGCATATAATAAAATCTTTAGAAGCTCTGCCGCACACTCCTACCCCAGCTCGACTGCGTCCTATCGTCACCTGCACTCATCTATCATGCATAAGCTTATAAAAAGCTTAAAGGTGGTGTAAGTGTGTGCACAAGATAAGTGTCAAGTGTAAGTGTTATAGTTTATATCCCTTTCTGTTGTCAAATTTTTGGTGCCAAAGACACTGGTATGTAACTTGCTATGTGAAGCTCTACTCAAGATCAAACAAAGATCCACTCAAGATCAACCTTGATGAACAAGCAATGCTCACAAGTGTAAAGAAGAAAGTTCTACTCAAGTTCAACTGTGATTAACAAGTATTGCTCTCAAGTCAAGACATTGCAAGATATCAAGAAGCTTACAAGTTCGATCGTAAAGAACTCAAGATACTCTCAAGGATTAGCTACAACAAGACTTCAAGGTTTACTACTTTCAAAGGTCACTTGTCCTTAAGTTTCAATGTCCTTACTTCACGATTGGGGTTTGACTGACCTTAGGTTAACCTTTAGAGTAGGCCATTTTGGATACATAAGTCATATGTTTGATTTACGTGAGTTTGGTTAGTTCTAAGACTAGTCTTAGACTTTGTTCGACTAGTCCTAGCACTGCTTCGACCTGTCTAAGAAATTTCTAGATCAGTTGTAAGTTTGTTACAAAATTCGGATATTTTCTGTTAGGCTTCGACTAGTCCTGGGGACTGTTCGACTAGTCAAAGGAACAATATCGACTGCATCTAAGACCAGTCGTAAACCTACGACTCAATGTCCAGCGATGATCTTCGGATCCTACGACCAGTCGAATGGAACCTACGACTAGTCGAAGGAGACCTACGACCAGTCGAAGGATACCTTCGACCAGTCATGTAACATCCCAGATTTTTGCCAACCTGGGATTAGACGTCCTTAGGCGATGAGTCGCTCCTAACACCTTATTAACCTGTCAGAACTGAATCCCAAAGTCTAAACCCGCTTTTGAACCCATTTCCTTCACAAATCCCACCCTTCACCACCTTGTTCTTTAAATTTTCTAAGTACTTTCATATTAGACACTATCTGAAAGTTTAGGTGACGAAGAACAATACTTAAACTAAACATTGCTACAAAAGACTAAGTACCACCTCAGACCGAAATCACCGAGGACTAAATCCTTTAGAAATTAGGCGAGAATTAGCTAGTGTTAAACTAGAGTGCCTGTGAAATTAGCACCAATCGCTTTAAATACGATCTGCAAGACCCAAAACTTGTAGAATCATTGACGCTAAGTTACCCTAAAATCTAGGATCAATCTCATTACTACCCGGCTGCTCTCGGGCGCATCTCGAAACTCTGTTTCAGATCTGGACCGCACGTCGGAAGTCCGATTAAACACGAATTTAAGGACTTACGACCGCCTCGCTGGGCTTGACAACCATCTCGGAAATCAAATCCAGATAGTGTCCCAGCGTTATTCGCTTGAGCTCGGAGTGAAGAGTGTGAAAAATGTGAAATTAATTCAAAAAAATATCTTGAATAGTAATCTGGCACCTCTCGCTTGCGGATCAGTTTTAAAGCAACCAGACCATCAGAATCAGACCAAATTACACCCCTCGGATCAGGAGAAATTTCATACACATTTACATGTACTCGGAATCTCCGATCGAGATCCGCTGACCGTTGAACTGAAACTGTCCGCCACGCGTGATCTGGAATCCCGACCGAAACGAAAACTTAATAAAACGTAGATCCGGTGTCTGTGAGCTTAAGTCCGACCTTTGGCTCAAGGAGGCCCGCCAGAAGTCCTCCGTTGAGCTGAAACAGATGCCTTTTGGACAAAACCCAAGTATACCTTGTTCCCAAGTCTATTTCGGTGAGTTTTTAGACTATATAAGGACCTTAGAACCCTCTCTCTCACAGCCATACGAATTTGAGATTTAAGAGAGAGAAAAGAGAGAGAAAGTGTGGGAGCAGTGGGAGATTCTTCCTGCCACTCTTCCCTGCCGCTATACGAGCTACACCACTTCGTTCTAATCGCTTTCCCGGCGATTCCAGCTCCGTTTCTAGGTAAGAAACCCTAACCCTAATCTGATTTAGGGCTTGAGTGGTTATAGGTTATGAAATAGCTAACCTATTTCGTTCTATAGGTTGTCAAACTGCCGAATACGGAAGCTTAGCAAACCTATCGACTTCGTTACGATTCTACGACAAAAGGTGAGGACTTTAGGTGTATAGGTTACGGTTTTCAACGGTTTCAATGTCAGATAATGATAGATTCATGATCTGCATGCAATTGCACATGTACAAAGTGCTATCTGTTTTTCATTTCGATTAAAGATGAAAAAAATGGAATTCTACATACTCTAGGTATTTGAAGAAAGTACCGTATACGTACAAATTTTGGAAATGTGTATGACATAATTATTTGTCGTATAAATATATTATATGTGGATAAATTACCTGTTTGGCGAAAGGATCCGCCCTAATACTGTTTTGCTTATATACCTATGTATGTTGAAATTGTGTGTTCTAGAAAATACCGTATACGTATAAATTTTGGAGATGTATTTATCATGATTATTTGCTGTATGAATATATTATACATAGATAAAATACTCGCTTGGCTAAAGGATAGCCCTAATACATGTTTTGCTAACATACACCATGTATCTTGTAATAGTGTATTCTAAGTGTTTGTGAAAATGACTGAATGAGTATAGAATTCTCATTCGTGCTCGTCATGACTAATTGTCATGGATTCATGATTGTTGTATTAGCGATACCCCCTTTGACAAAAGGATTTTCCCTAAATCACGCCACGGCCAATACACACTATATATGCTAAAATGTGTGGCCCAAGTGTTTGTGGAAATGACTGAATGAATATGGAACTTGGATTCCTGCTTGCCATGACTATCCGTCGTGGGTGTATGCGTGTTATGATTGGGGTAACTCCCTAGTGAAAGGATTTGGCCTTATACCTATGTGATCAACACATGTCATGTATGTTGATACATGTATTTTTAAAGTGTTTGTTGAAATGTCTGAATGAGTAGTAGTTAGTAAATTGTAATGTTTAAGGGTGTTGAGATATGATGCTCAACTCCTTTAAATATGTGTATGATTTCCTTGGGTAGCTGTGTGATTAGGAATTGAATATGTACAAACTCATGCTTGTGTTGTGCTTCATAACATGCTCATCTGCTTTTATGATTTTATCTAAGTAATGCATATGTTAAATTCATGTTTACGTTGTATGATCCGTCATGAGTGATGGGGGAGTGGAGCAACGAATGCGTGCAACAGCCCTGATAGCCCTAAACAGATAATATCAGACTTTGATTGTATGATTTGAACCTTGATCCATTACTGCTTTACTATTTGAAATTGATTGTGTTTGGGGCTATGATTATAGTCCAGACAATCGGTACCAGAATTGAATTCGTGGCTGTGATTTTTTGCCACGTGTGATGTGTTCGACGAACTCGAGTCGTACTTCGGTTGGCGATAGTGGTTGGCCATGCGAAGTGCTTATGCACTTCATGTCGTTCAACTTGTTGTACGCTCGAGCTAGTCGAGCTCGTCAGGCAACCCGATCTGTCTTATGTATGTTCACCATGTTTGGACGCTACTGCTTGAACCTAGGGCACCAAACTTACCAGTGGAATCCCTTTTAACCATGGTACCTCGATCCGCTAAGACTCATGAGCCGGGCATGATGGTATGGGACACCGTGGTCGAGCTGTCGGCCTACGCTGGGGCCACGTGCCTCCTCATAGTGACCAGTGAGCAACCAAACTCGTGAGCCGATTATGGTGGTATGGGACACTATATTCTTGCTGTCGGCCTACATTGATAAGGTGATGGGGGAGTTGTGCAACGAATGCGAGCAACAGCCCTAGCAGCCCTTTGTAGTGACCTCGAGCATACTCTGAAATCGCGGTGAGCCTTAGAGTTTACCGCGGTATATCGAGTATGAACTAGGCCTATTTCTGTATTGTGATGAATCGTTTAAGAGGTGATGGGGGAGTGGTGTAACCTTTGTACGTAACAGCCCTGACAGCCTTTGCAGTGACCTAGAAAACACACCGTCATCTGATATTAACTAGGACTGACGACCCTAGAATGGATCATGTTTGGGAATGATACAAGGAGGTACCTTAGTTTCCCAATCCTGCTGTTTGAAATGGACTAATTAAAAACTCGTAATCATGTTTCATGCATTGCATGTGCCTGGAAGATGTGAAGCACTGAGGGATGAAAGCATGCCGCGAACGTGAGAGGGTGTGGTGAGGGCATCCATCATACTCGCATCCATACTTGCATTAATAAGAGTAGTTAGAAGTGTTTGATTTTACTGCTTTATCATTACTGCTTAACTGTATTGATAACATGTTAACCTATGCTTTATTGTTCCACTGAGTTAGCTACTCACTCCCACGTTACGGGATGGTGTTTCGAACACCCACCAGACATTGTCTGATTTCAGATGGCGACGCTACTTCTGAGGCGGAGTTGAACCTCTGCAATGACTATGATGCCTGCTTGTATTAGTTGTCTTCTGACGGCTTCCAGTGAGCCTGTGTCCCTGATCGGCGGGGCTTTCTGGGATATTGACTAGAGAACCTTATACATTTAGTATATTTTAGGATTTTACTTGTAATTATTTAACTTGGTAATGTTATCACACTCAAAGAGACTCATCTGAGTTTATATATTTTTATCTATCTATCACAGTCTTCCGCTTGCAAATTTAACTGTCTCTGGAGTATGATATGCTGTTTGGCTTAATCTCACTCATGTTCACTACTCTAATACAGTCAACATTTAATCATCATTATCTATGTTACATAAGTGATGTTCTGGAAACTCGAGAGTTGAGTTACAACTCGACCCTCGATTTTTCGGGATGTTACAAGTCGTGAAACGGTCAAATCTTATCGCGCCCGAATTTTCAAATATCTGTTGGTTCTACGACCAGTCGAAGAGCTCCTTAGACCAGTCGAAGACGTGATTTGCTCACATATAAATAGAGCACGAATCTCAGAAGAATTAAATTAATTCAAGCTAATTCAATTCGGCCTTCTGAGAGATAATTTGGTGCTCCATCAAAGCTAAATGCGTTTATTTAATATTCTCTTTCTTTAGCTTTATTTGATTGATTTTGTTTCTTGCATTCCAATCTTATATGAAAAGAGGAATTGTTGTTTTCCTTATTTTGGAATCAAAATCAATTAAAGCTAGCCCGTTGTTTTTAATTTAAAATCTATTAGAACCTAGAACCATTATAAAGTGAGTATTGGACATTGATCTTGGACATTCAAATCTCTACTCCAATCTGGTTCTTCCGGGCTGCTACAACGAAGGAGATAATCAGGTATTTTACATTTGTTGTAAATTCTGTTTGGTTTTCTTTTGAGATTTTTCAGAAAAATCTCATTGTATTGGTTATCTGAGGAGAGCCAGAAAACTCAGAAGTGGGGTTTTTTTAATTGTGTAAGCCCACAGATAAAGACACAATTGTGAAGGTTTTTAGGTGAACCTAGGAAAACCTATTTTTGTTAGTGAACGCTAATATCCCCTTTGTGAGGATATTAGGAGTGGAGTAGCTGTGTGGCTGTTGTTGAACAGTTGGTGTTCACACAGGTGAACCACTATAATCCCTTGTGTTTTGTGGTTGTTTGATTTTCATTTCATATCTTTAATTATTCAGTGTGGGATGTATATGTGGATGTGAATGTTGTAATCATTTCATTTCATGCTCAGTGGTGAATGGTGTAATAGTTAGATTTATATTTTTGCAATTTATTGCTTACTATTACTTTATTGGTTTGAGTTTCTGTTTCTATATTTGTTCTAGAAATAAGGTTGTCCTACCATAAACTTTGGTTTTTGGTGTAAGGTTGTCCTTAGAACAATTTTTGATTGCTTTCCATTCCTATTGTAATTCAAGTTTAGTGATTTAAATTCTTATTCTTTATTCCACTGTATCCTTTATTTAAATTTGACATAGTCCTATTCCCCCCCCCCCCCCCCCCCCCCCCCCCCCCCCCCCCTCTAGGACATATAGCTTGGCCATTTCAAGTGGTATCAGAGCCTAATAGCTCATTTTTATTGCTTTATATTTGGATTTATTTCCTGAGCTAACATCTAAGCTAATTATATATATATATATATATATATATATATATATATATATATATAATATGTCAAATTTTGATAGCCTATCAGTCACTAGGCCTCCACCTTTGGATGGCTCCAATTATGCCTATTGGAAAGCTAGGATGAGGATCTTCCTCAAATCCATGGATGAAAGTGTGTGGCTAGCCACAGTGAATGAATGGACCCCTCCTACCACTGAAGTAACTGGTATTGATGGTTCAAAAACCACAAAAATAACGGCTTATTTTTCTTGGACCACACTTCAGAAAAGTGAGAGTAATAAAAATGCTAAAGCACTAAATGCAATTCCATCTGCACTATCACCGGATGAATTCAAAAGAATTATATCCTGTGATTCTGTAAAACAAGCTTGGGATATATTGGAAATGACACAGGAGGGTACTTCAATTGTCAAGAAATCTAAGATACAAATCCTCACAACTAAATTTGAGGAACTACGTATGAAAGAAAATGAAATATTTATGGACTTCTATACCAGATTGAATGACATTGTAAACTCTATGTGGGGTCTAGGCGATAAAATCACAAAAAGCAAAATATGTGCTAAAATACTACGCTCACTTCCTGAACGGTTCAATTCTAAAGTAACCGCAATCCAGGAACTTCGTGATACGGATAATATGAAGGTTAAGGAATTAGTTGGATCTTTACAGACTTATGAGTTAAACTTTAAAGCTCCTAAAAGTAAATCCATTGCTCTCAAATCTACTAAAGGTATTTCTCAAGAAAACTCGGATTAAGAAAATTCTAAAGACGATATGGCTCTTTTAGCAATGAAATTTTACAAGATTTTCAAAAGCAAGAAAAGGGTAGATCTTTAAAAATCAAACGATAAGAAAAGATCTAAACCTAGATCCAAAAACTGGAAGTCTTTGAAAGATAGTTAATGTTACAACTGCCAAGAGTATGGACACTTAGCAAACAAATGTCCTAAAAAGGACAAACCAAAAAGAAAGGGTATGTTGGCTACATGGGATAAATCATCTAATTCTGAAGCTTCTTCTGAATCAGAAGATTCTGAAACTAAGTCGGGCAATGAAGTTAAAGCCCTTATGACTCTAGCCAATTCACATTCTCAGATAATGATTCAACAAGTGAAGAAAATTTGAATAGTGAATGTGAAAATGAAGAAGATCTTCAAGATGCTTATAACGCCCTATACAATGAAAGTTGTAAAATTGTTGTCAAACTTAAACTTCAAAAAGAAAAAAAAATTTAACTCAAAGACTGTTTTGAATCACTTGTTTTAGAAAAATTCCAAATTTCAGATTGTTTTGAAAAATCAAAATGTGATTTAGAATTCAAAACCTCCCTGATTGAAAATCTGAAATCTGAAAATGAGAAACTTAAAAATGAAGTATCTTCTCTTCTGAGTTTAAAGGACACATGGAGATATACCCAAGGTGATCCAAAGTTAGAAAAATTATTATCCGGATCAAGAAAATGTGGCGATCGATCCGGGTTGGGCTATGACAAGAATATATCTTCTAAACAAAAGTATACTTCTCCCATGTTTGTGAAAGGAGAGTCCTCAAACTCGAAAGGGAAAAGTACTTACCAAGGTTTTTCTAAAACTTTTCAAAAACCTAAAAGCAGCTATGTTAATTTTAAAAATCAAAACCGAAACCCTCTTGCTGAAAAGATAGTTGATTTACTCAAGGAGCTCTTAAAATCTAACTCAGTAGGTCATTCTTACAACAACAGACAGAAGAAGAGCAACTATACTCCTAAACCCAAAACTATTTTGAAATGGGTTCCTAAAGTTGCCTGCTTGGTTGCTCACACTGCCTTCAAAGCAACAAGCCATTCAAAGTGATACCTAGATAGTGGATGCTCCAGGCATATGACTGAGGATAAGGGTTTGTTCACCGATCTCAAAGACATGACTGATGGATCAGTCACATTTGGTGATGACAGCAACTGCAAGATTATGGGCCAAGGTACGGTTCATCTCTATAACCTTCCTTTGTTTAAAAATGTTTTATATGTAGAAGGTTTAAAACATAACTTGCTTAGCATATCTCAAATATGCAATAATAATTATAGTGTACGATTTTCTAATCAAAGCTGTGAGATTCTAAACAGCAAGGGTTCAGTAATACTAACTGGACGTAGAACCTCTGAAAACTGCTATATTGTTAGCGAATCCAGCTCATCCAATCAAACATGTTACATGGTCCATACAGATGGGACTGAATTATGGCACAAACATCTTGGACATGTACACTTCCGAAATCTTTATAGATTGAGCAAACAGGAACTTATAAAAGGTTTACCCAAATTACAAAAATTAGATAAAATATGTAGTGAATGCCAGATTGGCAAACAAACAAGGAACTCACACAAAAAGGTGAATTCCAATACCACATCAAGACCACTCGAGCTTCTCCACATGGATCTAGTAGGACCTACCAGGACGGAAAGTCGAGGTGGCAAAAAATATATCTTGGTAATTGTAGATGACTTTACCAGATATACTTGGGTAATCTTCTTGTAACAGCCCGGATTTTTCCCAACCTGGAATTAGACGTCCTTAGGCGATGGGTCAATCCTAACACCGGTTAACTTCTCAAACACTCGATTAAAGCCTCAAATCCCTTTTCAAACCATTTTCTTCACAAATCTCACCCTTCACCACCTTGACCTTTCAATTTTTCAAAGTACTTTCACCCTAGATACTATCTTAAACTAGCTAAGTAGTATTACTTGGATCACTTTATATACAAACTACAAAGGACTACGTACCACCTCAGACCAAAATCACTCAGGACTAAACCCTTTAGAAATTAGGCGAGATTTAGCTAGTGTTAAGCTAGAGTGCCTGTGAAATTAGCACCAATTACTTTAAATACGATCTGCAAGAACCAAAACTTGTAGAATCATTGACGCTAGGTTACCCTAAAATCTAGGATCAATCTCATTACCCAGCTGTTCTCAAGAGCATCTCGAAACTCCGTATCAGATCTGGACTGCACGTCGGAAGTCCAATTAACACGAAGTTAAGGAATTAGGACCGCCTTGCTGGGCTTGACAACCATCTCGGAAATCAAATCCAGATAGTGTCCCAGCGCTATTCGCTTGAGCTCGGAGTGAAGAGTGTGAGAAATGTAAAATTAATTCAAAATAAAATATCTTGAATAATAATCTGGCACGTGTTGCTTGCGGATCAGTTTTAAGCAACCAGACCATCAGAATCAGACCAAATTACACCCTCGGATCAGGAGAAATTTCATACATATTTACATGTACTCGGAATCTCCGATCGAGATCTGCTGACCGTTGAACTGAAACTGGTCCGCCACGCGTGATCTGGAATCCCGACCGAAATGAAAACTTAATAGTATGTAGATCCGGTGTCGGTGAGCATAAGTCCGACCTTTGGCTTAAGGAGGCCCGCCAGAAGTCCTCCGTTGAGCTGGAAAAGGTCCGCTTTGGTTATAACCTAAGTAAACCTTGTCCAGATGTCTGTTTTGGTGAGATTTGGGGTTATATAAGGACCTTAAAACCTCTCTCATTTCAGCCATCCGAATTTGAGAGAAAACCTAGAGAGAGAAGAGAGAAAAGAGAGAGAAAGTGGGAGAGTAGTGGGAGAATCTTCCCTGCCACTCTTCCCTGCCACTCCACGAGCTCCACCACTCCGTTCTTATCACTTTTCCGGTGATTCTGACATCATTTCTAAGTAAGAAACCCTAACCCTAAACTGATTTGGAGTTTTGATAGTTGTAGGTTATGAAATAGCTAACCTATTGCATTCTGTAGGTTGCCAAACTACCATATAGGAAAGCTTAGCAATTCTATCGACTCCGTTACGATTCTACGATAAAATGTGTGGACTTTATGTGTATAGGTTATGGTTTTCAACACTTTCAATGTCAGATAATGATAGATTCATGATTTGCATACAATTGCACATGTACAAAGTGCTGTCCGTTTTTCGTTTCGATTAAAGATGAAAAATATGGAATTCTACATACTCTAGGTATTTGTAGAAAGTACCGAATACGTACAAATTTTGGAAATGTGTATGACATGACTATTTGTAGTATAAATATATTATATGTGGATAAATTACTTGTTTGGCGAAAGGACTCGCCCTAATACATGTTTTGGTTATATACACTATGTATGTTGAAATTGTGTATTCTAGAAAATACCATATACGTATAAATTTTGGAGATGTATTTGTCATGATTATTTGCTGTATGAATATATTATACATGGATAAAATACTCGCTTGGCTAAAGGATAGCCCTAATACATGTTTTACTCACATACACCATGTATGTTGAAATAGTGTATTCTAAGTGTTTGTGAAAATGCTTGTGAGAGTAAGTGCTCGGATGTTAGTGCCTTAGGTAGGTGTTGAGATTGGGTTCTCAACTACCTTAGAGACATGTATGATTTTCCTCCATGTGGTTGTTTACTTAACCACTTATTTATGAAATATATGTGTTTGTATTCCTATTTATATAGTGCTTTATAATATGCTTTTGTAACGACCTGAAAATTTCCGTACATTGGGCCGAGTACCACCTCGACCAGAAATCACATAGGATTAAATCCTTTAGAAATTTAACAAAGTTAACTAAGTACTAAACTCGGTAAATCATGAAATCCGTTGGGATCGCTTTAAATACGATCTGCAAGACCCAAAACTTGCAGAATTGGTGACTCTAGGTTACCCTAAAGTCTAGAGCCAAACTCATTACCCGTCTGCTCTCGGGACTGAAACGAAACTTCGTATGAGGTCTAGATCGCACATCGGGAGTCCGATTAACACGAAGCTAAGGAACCAGGACCGCCCCACTGGGCTTGACAATCATCTCAAAAATCAGATGATTCCGATGTCCCACGGCCATTATTTTCACTCCGGAGCGAGGGAGTGTGAAAAACACTATTTCCATTCAAGAGAAAATATCTGGAATAGTGATCTGGCACCTTTCGGTTGCACGTCAGTATTAAGCAACCTGACCGTCGGAATCAGACCAAATTACACCCTCGGATTAAGAAAAATTTCAGGAACATTTACATGTACTCAGAAATTCCGATCGTGGCCCACGGACCGTTGAACTGAGAGTGGTCCGCCACGTGCGATCTGGGAATCCGATCGAGCCGAAAACGTAATCCCACGTGGATCCGCAGTGGGTGAGCTTAAGTCCGACGTTTGGCTCAAAGAGGGCCACCAGAACACCCCTTTTGAGCTTGGAAATTGGCGAAATGCCTATGTAAGCAGTTGCCCTTGAACCTGAGTCTAATTTGGGAAGGTTTGTGGCTATAAAAGGGGCTTAGAACAGCCCCTCTCACAGCCATACGAATTTGGGTTAAAACCCTAAGAGAGAAAGAGAGAAAAGAGAGAGAACTTGTGGAGATCGAAGCCGATCTTCCTCCTGCTGCTTCCACCTCTCCCACGGCCTACACCGCGCTATTCCAAGTGGTTTCCCGGCGGTTTCCACCCCATTTGAAGGTAAGAAACCCTAACCCTAGGTCTGATTTGAGCCTAATTAGTGATAGGTTAAGGAAAGACTAATCGAATGCGATCTTTAGGCTAAGAAACTCCCGTATACGGAAGCACCAACCTTCTTGCTGATTCGTTGGAATTCCAAGGGCTGAGGTGAGGACTTTAAGCGTATAAGTTACGGTTTTCAACGCTTTCAATGGCAGCTAATGATAGATTCATGATCTGCATGCAAATGCACATGTACAAAGTGCTTTCCGTTTCCTGTTTCGATTAGCGATAAAGATTATGGAATTTTACATACTCTTGATATACGTAGAAATACCGTATACGTATTTTTGTTGAGAAAATGTTTGACATGTTTATTTAATGTTTGATTATATCATGTGTGGATAAAATACTAGTTTGGCGAAAGAGATCGCAAAAATATATGTTCATGTGTAAATGCCATGTATGTCGAAATTGCGTATTCTTGAAATCCCGCATGCGTGCGGATTTTGGTTATGTAATTGTAATGATTATTTGTTGTATGAATACGATATACGCGGGAAAAATACTCCCGGGGCTTAGGGACAGCCCAACCACGAACTTGCCTAACATACGTCGTGTATGTTGGAAACGTATATTCTAAGTGTTTGTGTATGTGCATGTAGGTGTACATGTACATGTACTAGTGCCTTAGATAGGCGCTGATATGGATTCTCCAACTCCCTTAGAGACATGTAGGATCCCCTCCATGCGGTGGTTCACCGCAACCACTTAATTGTAGTGCACACACAATTCTATCCCTATGGGGATAGTGCTTCAGTACATGCATTACAATATGCTTTGTAACATGCTTCTCAACATGCTTTGTAACATGCTTTACTTCATGTCTTACTTTATGCTTTATAACATGCCGACTAACATGCTTGTATTGCTTGTTTACCATGCTTTACCTCACATGCTAGCGATGAAAACTGTTTGAGTTTGGGACTATGTTTATAGTCCAAGCACTCGGTACCAGACTTGTGATTGTGGCTGAGATTCATGTCGCCACAAAGGACGGGTCCGGCGAACCCGAGTCGTACTTCGGTTGGCGATAGTGGTTGGCCACGCGGAGTGCTTTTGCGCTCCATATCGCTCAACTTGTGGTGCGCTCGAGCTAGTCAGGCTCGCCACTTGAACCGAAGTGTCGTTGTATGTTCACCTTGTTTGGTCGCTACTGCTTGAACCTAGGGTACCAAACTTACCAGTGGTGATTCCTGTTTAACCATGGTACCTAGATCCGCTAAGACGCATGAGCCGAGCATGGTGGTATGGGACACCGTGGTCGAGCTGTCGGCCTATGCTGGGGCCATGTGCCTCCCCATAGTGACCATTGCGCAACTATCTCGTGAGCCGAATACGGTGGTATGGGACACTGTATTCGAGCTGTCGATACTTCGGCGAGAGCCGAGTACGGTGAGATCTGTGCTCGTGCTGACGGGCGACGAGTCCTCCGTGGTATCATCGAGTGTACTTTAAGTATCTGTGATTGGCCACGAGCCTTTCACAGTAACTAGAGTGTGAGTTGAGCCGAGTACGGTGAGACCTGTACTTGAGCTGACGGCTAGTGAAGCGGTGAGACCTGTACTCGAGCTGACGGCCAGCAATTGAGCCGCATACGGTGAGATCTGTATCCGCGCTGACGGGTGACGAACCTGTTGTGATGCCATCACTAAGCTTCTCAAACCATAACATCGTATGAGAATAACTAGGACTGACGACCCTAGAATGGATCATGTTGGGAATGATACAAGGGAGGTACCTTAGTTTCCCAATACTGCTGATTGAAATGGACTAATAATAACTTGGCAATCACGAGCATCATCGCACCGCATGTGCTTTGTAGATGTGGCGCACTGAGGGAGTTAAGCATTCGCGAACGTAAGATGATGTCGCTTGAGGGTGGTTTGGCAAGGGCATACAGCATCATGTCATATCATTTTTTGCATTTAACAAGAGTAGTTAGAAATGCTTGATTTGTACTGCTTTATCATTACTGCTTGGTTGATTTGATAACATGTTAACTTATGCATTATTGTTCCACTGAGTTAGCTACTCACTCCCACGATACGGGACGGTGTTGTACACACCAACCAGACTCTGTTGCAGGATTAGAGGGCGCCTTGGTTCAGGAGCCAGAGCCCGACGTTGATGAGGACCAGGAGGAGTTCTCTTTCATGCAGTATTCTGACGGCTACGCCTAGGCCGGCTGCATCGCGGGACTTTTGGGGCCTCTTTTGAGGATGTATTTTGGGTTTTTAATTTACAAACTTTACATGTATATTGGTGCTCAGCTAGTGCTCATACCCTGAAGTTCAGAAAATTTTGTTACTTTACATACTTGTATATAAAATTTCAGTCTTCCGCTGTTTTTAAATGCAATTGAACTGGGTATGAATTACTGTTTTGGTTTAATCTCATTCATGTTTATTGCGCTAACTCAGACAACATTTAACCGACATTGTGTATGTTGCATAAGTGATGCGTTGGAACTCGGGAGTTGAGTTCATACTCGACCCCCGAATTTCAGGGCGTTACAAGTTGGTATCAGAGCATGATTTTGATTAAAACCGGACCTGAGTTATGTCCCCACTACGTACGCTGACGCATTATACTTAGGAGGGTGCGCAAACGTGTAGAAACAGTCCTAGGGTCTCCCGATTTCACCGTTCGGTGAAATTCGTTGAAAATAGACGCGTTGATCGAGTTTGTACTCGATCCTGACCGCACACGTGGACTCCAAATCACCCCTTGACCGTCTATCGACGTGTCATGGTCACACTGCACCAAAAAGAATCCCTTAAAAATCGGGAAAAATCAGATTGATTCTGAAATTTCCGAAAACTGCCCGTTTGGGAGCCGAACGGAGTTCGTGGGCCCCCCACGTCAGCCCATTAGGAATTTCGACCAAGCCAGGGTGCATTCAGCACCCTGGGCACGTGCCAAGTGGTCCAGGCCGCGGCAGCGCGGCTCCGGCCAAGTCCGGCCGCGGCGCCGCCGCGGGTCGGGCGGCGCGCCGCCGGCCGGTCGACTTTCCGGCGGTGGGTCAAGTGTGGGCTCGGTCGGTTTGACCCCCCCTACCCCATGGCACGTCCCATTTGGGTCTTTGATTAGAATAAATAGGGTTGGAAGCACCCCCTTTGCATTTCACCCCTCTTTTCAAGCATTTTCAGCCATTTTCGATTTTCTCCAAAAACCCATCCCTCCAACCTCCAAATCTTCCATTTTCCTTCCATTTCTCACCCATCCCAACCTCCCACGACAGCCCTAGCTTCCCCTTTCCCCATTTTCTCAAGTTGGAGCTCTCATATCCCTCTTTGGAGCTCAAAATCGGGTAAGATTCAAACCCATCCCACTTCCTTCTTGTTTCTTCTTCATTTTCTACCTCTTGGGCTCCTCCCACACCCATTGCATTGATTATTTGTGGTGGAGCAAAGAGATCAGCCCTTAAATCCCATTTTGGGCAAATTTCCATGGCCCTCCTTGGTGTGGTGGCCACCATTTTCTCTCTTTCCTCCATCCTATCTTTCATGGGAAAGAGGAAGACCGTGGCTGATGATGCCGGCCCAAGTAGGCCAGCCCATTCTCAAAGAAGATCCGACGTCGGGGCCGGCCCAAGCACCGTGCGAGAATTTAGGTCAAAGCGAGACTTGGATCCCGACCATCCCGTCAGAAATGCTTACCCGATTGGCGTGGAGTATGGGCGCTTTGCGGGCCGCAAAGTTGTGTTTGAAGCCCATGTAGATGAAAGGATGTTCGGGTTACACCCACTGATGGACCACCTGGTGGACATCGGTTGGAATTCGATATTTGATGGCCAGTCGCCTGCATGTGATAACACGGTCCGCGCCTTCTATGCTCACATCGTGGATGCATCTGTTGAGCCTCTTCAGTTTACTGTTTCTGTGAGGGGCATTAGACGCACGATTACAGTGGATGAAGTGGCTCGGATCACCAAGCTGCCGCGTGGTCAGGTACACCCCAGTGGTAGCTTTTCCAGAAGTGCGCGGGAAAGGGATCGCCGCGCGCGATATCTCTGTGGTCGCCGGGTTGCTTGGAGGAGAGGAAACAGCATTGCGTCGACAACAATGGCGGAAGACTACCGGTTACTCCATCATATTTTCACCTACAACGTGTACCCACGAATGGGTAACCGCACGGAATGTACTCGGGTGATGGTAGACTTCTTGTACAAGATGGGACATGGAGACGATATATGCCTTCCTACGTTCATCCTATCTCAGATAGTGCATGCCGTTCGTTCTACGAGGCACGATCTTTCGCTTCCATTTGGCCGTCTGATCTGCAGGATGGCTCGTGATGTAGGCTACAGGCTGAACATGGAGGATCTTGCACCGGTCCGAATCATAAGTGAAGCGACACTCAGGAATATGAGATCGGCCCTCAACAGCGGCAAGCCCGACTCGACGACTCTGGTGATGAGTCGGATAGTGCCGGCGAGGAGAGTGATGAGGAGGGCGATGATGATATACAGGAAGAAGAACCTGAGGCTCAGGACACCGAGGAGAGTTCACCTCCTGTGGCTCAGGAGCCTGGTATTGATCGGGATGCTTATGACGCGCGATTTGCCCGTCTTGAGGAAGGGCAAGCCGCCCTGCAGCAAGAAATTGGTCAAGTTCGAGCCAAGCTTGAAGAGACTGACGCTTATATAAAGAGAAGCTTCAAGAAGATGTCCCGTACGTTGAAGGCCATCCTGTGCTGTGCGCAGGATAAGAATGCTCCTCCTCCACCGCCTACTTCGGATGCTTAGTCATCCATGTGTTGTGTGTTGTTGCTTATGTTGGTTACCGCGATAGGCGGTTTATGTTTTTATGTTGTTGATGTAGTAGGTAGTAGCATGCTTTGTATGTTTTTATGTAACGAATGTAATGGCTATCATGTGATGTTCTGTCGTGATTCATGTAACTCTGTGTCCATGTATTATGACAATTTTGAGTAAATGAAAAGCATGTAGCCTCTTTATATTGATGATGTGTGGAATGCGTAAGTGCCTCATGATGTGTTTTGTGCTATATCTCACGAATGATCTACCCTATGTTGTATAGGGCATGCCGCGGCAGTATACGCGGAGCACGGCACATCTACGTTTGACCGGCTCTATGGACCAGACTCCTTCTGGTAGTGGCGGTCCTACTGACCGTGGATTGGGATCTGATCAGCCTTCTGCTGGTCCTAGTGGTGGACAGCCACCTTACACACCCCCGGTCAGAGAGCAGTACCGGCCGTCATCTGCTGCACATCATGATTCCCAGGCTGCTCCACAGCCTGATAGATTTGAGCAGCTGATGATGATGATGCATCAGCAGCAGATGCAGCAGCAGCAGCAGATGCAGCAGCAGCAGCAGCAGATGCAGCAGCAGCATGAGCAGATACAGCAGCAGCAGCAGATGCAGCAGCAGATACAGCAGCAGCAGCATCAGGATCTGATGGCCACTATTGCTGAGGCCTTGTCCCACGGAGGTGGTGCGGCTCCACCTACTACGTCTGCGCATCCTGAGGAGTATTCTGAGCCTCCTGCGCGATGTGAGGATGCGCCTCTGCCTGCACCCGTTGCACCTCCTACTGGAGATATCGGTACGCGAGGGCTACTCGAGCGATTTCAGCGCTTGAGGCCTCCTTCATTTGCGGGTTCTCACAGACCCGAGGAGGCAGAGTTCTGGTTGGACCGCATCTCCAAGATGCTACGGATGTTACATTGCTCTGAGGCAGAGCAGGTTGAGCTGGCTACCTTTATGTTTGAGAGGGAGGCCAGTTTATGGTGGGACAGTGTGCTGCGCACGGTCGCAGTGGACTTCGTGTGGACTTGGGAGGCTTTCGAGTCTCGGTTCCACGAGAAGTATTACCCGCAGACATATCGACATGAGCGGGAGGACGAGTTTTTGCGCCTCAGGCAGGGAGGCATGACGGTGACGGAGTATGAGCACCGATTTACCGAGTTGGGCCGCTTTGTCCCGACCATCCTCGTCAATGAGCAGATGAGGATGCGACGATTTACTGGAGGCTTGCGACCTGACATACGGTCGAAGCTTTGCTGCCACACTATCCCTACTTATGCAGCGCTGGTCCACATGTCTATGACGGCCGAGCAGGATGTGGACCGTCTGGCTCGATCACGCGGTACTATGGTTGCGAGACCGCGACAGGATACACAGAGCAGGCCTATTTTAGGCAAGAGGCCTCGAGCCGATTCTCCCCCCAGGGCTGCAGCGCCAGTGCTTCCCATGAGACGCCCGTTGGTGACCTGCACGTTTTGCGGGAAACCAGGACACCCTGCCGAGAGCTGCTTCTCGCGCATGCGGGCTAGTGGATTTGCGCCACCGCAGAGATTGGGTCGCTCTTATCCCCAGACCATTTCAGCTCCGCCGCTACAGACCGCTCCTGCACATCCTTCATTCCGACCTCCTGTGCCGTTCTTCAGACCGCCACAGCGACCCCAGGCTCCTCAGCCGAATCGCCAGCAGCAGGCCCGTGTGCATACCCTTGTTGCTGAGGCACCGAGGCGTCGATATCGGCACCGACGGCCTTCGAGGGCACGGCTCATATCCATGGTACTCCCGTTTCTCTACTGGTGGACACTGGGTCCACTATCTCTATCATTTCATGTGGGGCGGTGAAACGCCTATCTTTGCATTCTGTTCCCACTAAGGGAACGAGACTCACTACGGCCACCGGGACCTTCTCGGATGTCACGCGTTTATGCGAGAGTTGCGCGATAGATTTGGGTAGCAGCACGGAGCACGTCGACCTTATTGTTGCTCCGCTATGGCACTACGATGTTATACTTGGCATGGATTGGCTCGCCAAGATGAGGGCGGAGATAGATTGCGATGCTCGGATCGTGACCGCCTATGGACCTGACGGCACAGCGTTCACGTTCTCTGTACAGGTCAGTTGGCCCTGTCGAGTTGATTGTTATGCTGCATTACTTGTGCCGATTGATGGTCCGACACTGGAGGGTACGCCAGTGGTTAGGGAGTTTGTTGGAGTCTTTAAGACTATCCCTGGTTTACCTCCTCGGCGCGAGATTGACTTTACGATTGACCTTACGCCTGGTGCGATGCCCATCTCGTTGCCGACCTATCGTATGCCTCCATGCGAGATGGAGGAACTGCGGAAACAGATTGACGAACTTGTAGAGAAAGGCTTCATTCGACCTAGTGTGTCTCCTTGGGGAGCACCTGTGTTGTTCGTGAAGAAGAAGGACGGGTCGCTACGGTTGTGTATTGATTACCGTAGGTTGAACCAGGTCACGGTGAAGAACAAGTATCCTTTGCCCAGGATAGATGATCTGTTTGATCAGTTGAGGGGGGCGAAGTATTTCTCGAAGATTGACCTTCAGTCAGGGTACCATCAGTTGCGCGTGAGAGAGGAAGATATACAGAAGACAGCCTTCAGGACGTGCTTCGGGCACTATGAGTTTTTGGTGATGTCGTTCGGTCTGACGAACGCACCAGCCGTGTTCATGGATCTGATGAACCGGGTATTTCGACCCTTCCTTTACCGATTCGTCATCGTTTTTATCGATGATATTTTGATATACTCCACGAGTCGGGAGGAGCACGAGGAGCACCTGCGAGCAGTGTTGGGTACGTTAGAAGGAACCAGTTGTTTGCGCAATACAAGAAGTGCGACTTCTGGCAGGAGGAAGTCAAGTTCCTGGGACATGTGGTGTCCAAGGATGGGATAGCAGTGGACCTTGCTAAGGTAGCCGCGGTTCAGGATTGGCAGCAGCCTGAGTCGGTTACTGAGGTGAGGAGTTTCCTTGGTCTGGCTGGGTATTACAGACGTTTCATTCGGGATTTCTCGAAGATCGCCAGGCCATTGTCGCAGTTGACTAGGAAGGACCTGAAGTTCGCCTGGAATGAGAAGGCGGAGGCAGCTTTTAAGGAGCTGAAGGACAAGTTGACGTCCGCCCCTGTGCTAGTATTGCCAGAGCAAGGGGTGAAGTACACGGTATATACTGACGCGTCTCGCGTTGGTTTGGGTTGTGTGCTGATGCAGAAGGATAGGGTGATTTCGTATGCCTCGAGACAATTAAGGAAGCACGAGGAGAATTACCCTACACATGACCTGGAGTTGGCAGCAGTCATCTTTGCATTGAAGCTCTGGAGACATTACCTCTATGGAGAGGAGTTCGAGCTTTTCTGCGACCACAAGAGCCTTAAGTATATATTCACGCAGCGAGACTTGAATATGAGACAGCGCCGATGGATGGAGACCTTGAAGGACTTCAAGTTCGAGGTTTCCTACCATCCTGGCAAGGCGAACCTTGTGGCAGACGCGTTGAGCCGCAAGAAGATGATTGCATTTGCGGCACCGCTGATGATAGCCGAGTGGGACATGATGGAGTTTGTGCGCGACTTCGAGCAGAGACTCACTGTCGAGGAGCCTTTTGAGTGTGTTGCGCACGTTCGGGCGCGGCCACTTATTGACGACAGGATTGTTGAGGCCCAAAGGGGCGATATACGGCTGTCTGAGCTTCGAGAGCAGGCTAGCGACGCCGTGGATTCCGAGTGGAGAGTTGGTTCTGATGGGGGTTTACGATTCCGTGGCCGCCTATGTGTTCCTGATGTGGCTGACTTGAGACGCGAGCTTCTCGAGTCTGCCCATAACTCGAAGCTTGCGATGCATCCTGGTAGCACGAAGATGTACCAGGACATGAGACGGACTTACTGGTGGGACAACATGAAGGCCCACATCGCTGGGTATGTATCTCGGTGTCTGACGTGCCAGCAGGTCAAGGCAGAACATCGCCGACCTCCTGGACTGCTTCAGCCCATGCCTATAGCGGAGTGGAAGTGGGACTTCATCTCCATGGACTTCATATCTGGGCTGCCGAGGACGAGGAAGGGACATGATTCTATCTGGGTGATTGTGGACCGGTTGACCAAATCAGCCCATTTTCTCCCTATCAGAGTTACGAACTCTGCAGACGAGCTGGCGAGACTGTACATCAGAGAGATCGTTCGTCTGCATGGAGTTCCCTTAGAGATCGTGTCGGACAGAGACACGCGATTCACATCCATCTTCTGGACTCGTATCCAGGAGGCGATGGGTGTGAAGTTGAAGTTCAGTACAGCGTTTCATCCTCAGACTGATGGGCAGACAGAGCGGGTGAATCAGATTTTGGAGGATATGTTGCGAGCGTGTGTGTTGGACTTCAAGGACAGCTGGGATGACTGTCTTCCGTATGCAGAGTTCGCCTACAATAACAGCTTCCAGGCGACTATTGGTATGGCGCCTTATGAGGCTTTATATGGTCGACCTTGTAGGGCACCGCACTGCTGGGCAGAGGTTGGCGAGCGCAGCCTGATTGGCCCAGAGTTGGTCCAGACGACTACAGAGAAGATTGATATCATCAGGCGTCGATTACGCACAGCGCAGAGCAGACAGAAGAGTTACGCCGATACGAGGCGGCGACCGCTGGAGTTCGATGTCGGGGATCATGTCTTCCTTCGAGTTTCCCCTATGAAGGGAGTCCTTCGGTTCGGGAAGAAGGGGAAGCTCACACCGAGATTTATCGGTCCATTTCAGATACTGGATCGAGTGGGTGATGTGGCGTATCGTCTCGCCTTGCCTACGCCGCTTGCTTCTGTACACAACGTATTTCATGTCTCTATGCTGAAGAAGTACGTTCCTGATCCTACGCATATCATCAGATGGGAGCAGGTACAGTTGAGCGAGGATGCTACGTACGAGCTGCGCCCGACGCGTATCCTTGATAGGAAGGAGCAGGTACTACGTAGCAAGGTCATCCCACTGGTAAAGGTGCTGTGGACACATCATTCCGAGGAGGAAGCTACCTGGGAGACTGAGGCCGAGGTCAGAAAGAACTACCCTCAGATTCTCGAGGACTACGAAAAGGTATAAATTTCGAGGACGAAATTTTTTGTTTAAGGGGGGTAGATTGTAACGACCTGAAAATTTCCGTACATTGGGCCGAGTACCACCTCGACCAGAAATCACATAGGATTAAATCCTTTAGAAATTTAACAAAGTTAACTAAGTACTAAACTCGGTAAATCATGAAATCCGTTGGGATCGCTTTAAATACGATCTGCAAGACCCAAAACTTGCAGAATTGGTGACTCTAGGTTACCCTAAAGTCTAGAGCCAAACTCATTACCCGTCTGCTCTCGGGACTGAAACGAAACTTCGTATGAGGTCTAGATCGCACATCGGGAGTCCGATTAACACGAAGCTAAGGAACCAGGACCGCCCCACTGGGCTTGACAATCATCTCAAAAATCAGATGATTCCGATGTCCCACGGCCATTATTTTCACTCCGGAGCGAGGGAGTGTGAAAAACACTATTTCCATTCAAGAGAAAATATCTGGAATAGTGATCTGGCACCTTTCGGTTGCACGTCAGTATTAAGCAACCTGACCGTCGGAATCAGACCAAATTACACCCTCGGATTAAGAAAAATTTCAGGAACATTTACATGTACTCAGAAATTCCGATCGTGGCCCACGGACCGTTGAACTGAGAGTGGTCCGCCACGTGCGATCTGGGAATCCGATCGAGCCGAAAACGTAATCCCACGTGGATCCGCAGTGGGTGAGCTTAAGTCCGACGTTTGGCTCAAAGAGGGCCACCAGAACACCCCTTTTGAGCTTGGAAATTGGCGAAATGCCTATGTAAGCAGTTGCCCTTGAACCTGAGTCTAATTTGGGAAGGTTTGTGGCTATAAAAGGGGCTTAGAACAGCCCCTCTCACAGCCATACGAATTTGGGTTAAAACCCTAAGAGAGAAAGAGAGAAAAGAGAGAGAACTTGTGGAGATCGAAGCCGATCTTCCTCCTGCTGCTTCCACCTCTCCCACGGCCTACACCGCGCTATTCCAAGTGGTTTCCCGGCGGTTTCCACCCCATTTGAAGGTAAGAAACCCTAACCCTAGGTCTGATTTGAGCCTAATTAGTGATAGGTTAAGGAAAGACTAATCGAATGCGATCTTTAGGCTAAGAAACTCCCGTATACGGAAGCACCAACCTTCTTGCTGATTCGTTGGAATTCCAAGGGCTGAGGTGAGGACTTTAAGCGTATAAGTTACGGTTTTCAACGCTTTCAATGGCAGCTAATGATAGATTCATGATCTGCATGCAAATGCACATGTACAAAGTGCTTTCCGTTTCCTGTTTCGATTAGCGATAAAGATTATGGAATTTTACATACTCTTGATATACGTAGAAATACCGTATACGTATTTTTGTTGAGAAAATGTTTGACATGTTTATTTAATGTTTGATTATATCATGTGTGGATAAAATACTAGTTTGGCGAAAGAGATCGCAAAAATATATGTTCATGTGTAAATGCCATGTATGTCGAAATTGCGTATTCTTGAAATCCCGCATGCATGCGGATTTTGGTTATGGAATTGTAATGATTATTTGTTGTATGAATACGATATACGCGGGAAAAATACTCCCGGGGCTTAGGGACAGCCCAACCACGAACTTGCCTAACATACGTCGTGTATGTTGGAAACGTATATTCTAAGTGTTTGTGTATGTGCATGTAGGTGTACATGTACATGTACTAGTGCCTTAGATAGGCGCTGATATGGATTCTCCAACTCCCTTAGAGACATGTAGGATCCCCTCCATGCGGTGGTTCACCGCAACCACTTAATTGTAGTACACACACAATTCTATCCCTATGGGGATAGTGCTTCAGTACATGCATTACAATATGCTTTGTAACATGCTTCTCAACATGCTTTGTAACATGCTTTACTTCATGTCTTACTTTATGCTTTATAACATGCCGACTAACATGCTTGTATTGCTTGTTTACCATGCTTTACCTCACATGCTAGCGATGAAAACTGTTTGAGTTTGGGACTATGTTTATAGTCCAAGCACTCGGTACCAGACTTGTGATTGTGGCTGAGATTCATGTCGCCACAAAGGACGGGTCCGGCGAACCCGAGTCGTACTTCGGTTGGCGATAGTGGTTGGCCACGCGGAGTGCTTTTGCGCTCCATATCGCTCAACTTGTGGTGCGCTCGAGCTAGTCAGGCTCGCCACTTGAACCGAAGTGTCGTTGTATGTTCACCTTGTTTGGTCGCTACTGCTTGAACCTAGGGTACCAAACTTACCAGTGGTGATTCCTGTTTAACCATGGTACCTAGATCCGCTAAGACGCATGAGCCGAGCATGGTGGTATGGGACACCGTGGTCGAGCTGTCGGCCTATGCTGGGGCCATGTGCCTCCCCATAGTGACCATTGCGCAACTATCTCGTGAGCCGAATACGGTGGTATGGGACACTGTATTCGAGCTGTCGATACTTCGGCGAGAGCCGAGTACGGTGAGATCTGTGCTCGTGCTGACGGGCGACGAGTCCTCCGTGGTATCATCGAGTGTACTTTAAGTATCTGTGATTGGCCACGAGCCTTTCACAGTAACTAGAGTGTGAGTTGAGCCGAGTACGGTGAGACCTGTACTTGAGCTGACGGCTAGTGAACGGTGAGACCTGTACTCGAGCTGACGGCCAGCAATTGAGCCGCATACGGTGAGATCTGTATCCGCGCTGACGGGTGACGAACCTGTTGTGATGCCATCACTAAGCTTCTCAAACCATAACATCGTATGAGAATAACTAGGACTGACGACCCTAGAATGGATCATGTTGGGAATGATACAAGGGAGGTACCTTAGTTTCCCAATACTGCTGATTGAAATGGACTAATAATAACTTGGCAATCACGAGCATCATCGCACCGCATGTGCTTTGTAGATGTGGCGCACTGAGGGAGTTAAGCATTCGCGAACGTAAGATGATGTCGCTTGAGGGTGGTTTGGCAAGGGCATACAGCATCATGTCATATCATTTTTTGCATTTAACAAGAGTAGTTAGAAATGCTTGATTTGTACTGCTTTATCATTACTGCTTGGTTGATTTGATAACATGTTAACTTATGCATTATTGTTCCACTGAGTTAGCTACTCACTCCCACGATACGGGACGGTGTTGTACACACCAACCAGACTCTGTTGCAGGATTAGAGGGCGCCTTGGTTCAGGAGCCAGAGCCCGACGTTGATGAGGACCAGGAGGAGTTCTCTTTCATGCAGTATTCTGACGGCTACGCCTAGGCCGGCTGCATCGCGGGACTTTTGGGGCCTCTTTTGAGGATGTATTTTGGGTTTTTAATTTACAAACTTTACATGTATATTGGTGCTCAGCTAGTGCTCATACCCTGAAGTTCAGAAAATTTTGTTACTTTACATACTTGTATATAAAATTTCAGTCTTCCGCTGTTTTTAAATGCAATTGAACTGGGTATGAATTACTGTTTTGGTTTGATCTCATTCATGTTTATTGCGCTAACTCAGACAACATTTAACCGACATTGTGTATGTTGCATAAGTGATGCGTTGGAACTCGGGAGTTGAGTTCATACTCGACCCCCGAATTTCAGGGCGTTACAGCTTTATAACATGCTTTGTAACATGTTTTATAACATGCTTTATGACATGCTTGTTAACATGCTTGAGTTACTTTATTTATTATACTTTACACCACATGCTATGAGTAAGGATTGATTGAGTTTGAGACTATGTCTATAGTCCAGACAATCGGTACCAGACTGGAGATCGTAGTTGAGAATTCATGTCGCCACGTAAGATGTGTTTGACGAACCCGAGTCGTACTTCAGTTGGCGACAGTGGTTAGGCCACACGAAGTGCTTATGCACTTAATGTCTTTCAGTTGATTGTGCGCTCGAGCTAGTCAGGCTCGTCAAGTAACCCGATGTGTCTAATGTATGTTCACCATGTTTGGTCGCTACTGCTTGAACCTAGGGTACCAAACTTACCAGTGGAATCCCGTCAACCATGGTACCTCGATCCGCTAAGACTCATGAGCTGGGCATGGTGGTATGGGACATCGTGGTCGAGCTGTCAGCCTATGCTGGGGCCATGTGCCTCCCCGTAGTGACCATTGAGTAACCAGACTCGTGAGCCGATTATGGTGGTATGGGACACTATATTCGAGCTGTCGGCTTGCACTGGCGTAACCTGGCTATGGTCCTCAGTCGGGTTGCATCCGGGTCCCATTCTCAATAAGTGGACTAGTCGAGCTTCGAAAATAGACTGCCAGTTGGTAGGACGTTAGTGGAGTGACCTCGAGCATACTCTGAATATGCGGTGAGGCGATGAGCCTTCCCGTAGTAGCAGAGTATAAACTAGGCCTGTATTGATAAGGTGATGGGGGAGTGGTGCAACGATTCCGTGTAACAGCCCTGGCAGCCCTTGCAGCGACCTAGAAACACACCATCGTATGAGATTTTCTAGGACCGACGACCCTAGAATGGATCATGTTTGGGAATGATACAAGGGAAGTACCTTAGTTTCCCAATCTTGCTGTTTGAAATGGACTAATAACAACTCGGTAATCATGCTCATCATGCATTGCATGTGCCTGAAAGATGTGTAGCACTAAGGGATGAAAGCATGCCGCGAACGAAGAAGGTGTCGCATGAGGAAGTATGTCAGTGCGGGCATCCATCATGACTACATTCATACTTGCATTAATAAGAGTATTTAAGAATGTTTAATTTTACTACTTTATCATTACTACTTGACTGAATTGATAACATGTTAACCTATGCTTTATTGTTCCACTGAGTTGACCACTCATTCCCACATTACGGGACGGTGTTTTAAAATACCCACCAGACCCTGTATCAGATGCAGGTATCACTGGAGCACAGGAGACTGAGACCGACTTCTATGACGATCAGGAGGAGTTCTCCTACATGCAGTTCGCTGGAGGCTTCGCATAGGCTGTCCAGTGCTACGGGGCTATAGGGTTGATAATTTCAGTTGTACTATTTTGACATTTTGATTCAAAACCAACATATATATATACGGTGACTCAGTTAGTGTTCATACTCTGGAGATCGAGAATGTTTTGTTTCATATATATCTATATACACCTTTCAGTCTTCTGCTTACGTTTTATACATGGATCTGGAGTATGAATTACTATTTTGGTAGAATCTCGCTCATGTTTATTGTACTAACACAGACAACATTTAATCATCATTATCTATGTTGCATAAGTGATGTTCTGGAACTCGAGTGTTGAGTTACTACTCGACCCTCAATTTTTCGAGATGTTACACTTCTTAAGGGACAAATCTGAAACCCTTGAAGAAGTAAGAAAAGTTCTCAAAGGATTCAAACTGAAAAAGGTTCTCAAATCAGTAAGATTCGTAGTGATCATGGATCTGAATTTGAGAATAGCTGTTTTGAGAAGTTCTGTAACGACCAGGGAATATTACATGAATTCTCAGCACCCAAAACTCCACAACAAAATGGTATAGTGGAAAGGAAAAACAGAGTACTTCAAGAGATGGCTAATGTCATGTTGAATAGCATGAAGCTCTCTAAGAATCTTTGAGCTGAAGCAGTTAATACAGCTTGCTATATTATTAATTGAGTTTACACTAGTAAAAGTAATAATAAAACGGCTTATGAAATGTGGTTCGATAGAAAGCCTACTGTCAAATATTTTCAAATTTTGGCAACAAGTGCTATATTTTACGAGATCGTGAAAATCTGTGAAAATTTGATACGAAGAGTGATGAAGGGATATTTTTAGGATATTCTTTAAACGGTCATGCTTATAGAGTACTAAACAAAAGGACCGATGTGATTCAAGAGTCCATTAATGTGGTCATTGATGATCACTTAAACACACCAGTCTCAAGTTCAGATAATGATGAAATGCTTGTAACAGATAAACCTGATACTTCATCTAACCAGACTGATTCTGAACTAAGGACCGTTAAAGATCATCCAACTACACAAATTCTTAGAAACCCTCTCACTGGTGTTTGTACTCGTAGACAACTTGAGGATATATGTAACTACGCATGTTTTACATCCCAGATAGAACCATCCAACGTAAAAGAAGCTCTTGCTGATGAAAACTGGATTGTTACAATGCAAGAAGAGCTTAATCAATTTGTGAGAAATGATGTTTGGTATCTCGTACCTAGACCTAAAGATAAACACATCATTGGAACCAAATGGATTTTCAAAAATAAGTCTGATGAGCTTGGTAATATAATTAGAAATAAGGCTAGGTTAGTGGTACAAGGTTACACTCAAATTGAAGGTATTGACTATGATGAAACCTTTGCACCAGTAGCCCGTCTTGAATCAATTAGACTCTTTATATCCATTGCATGTTTTAGAAAGTTCAAGATTTACCAAATGAATATAAAAAGTGCATTTTTAAATGGTGATTTGCATGAGGAAGTCTATGTGGAACAACCAATGGGTTTTGAAGACCCCAAGAATACCGATCATGTGTATCGACTTAAAAAGACACTTTACAGTTTAAAACAAGCTCCTAGGGCATGGTACAAGAAACTAACAAAGTTTCTATTAAGCCGTAATTTTCAAATGGGATGCGTTGATAAAACTCTATTTATTAGAAAACATAATGAGCACATCTTATTAGTACAAATCTATGTTGATGATATCATTTATGGATCTACTTGTACTGACATGACTATTCAGTTTGCAGATTTGATGAAATCTCGATTTAAAATGAGCATGGTTGGGGAATTGAATTATTTCCTTAGGTTGCAAGTAAAGCAACAATCTGATGGAATGTTCATATCTCAATCTAAGTATGTTGTGAATCTAATTAAGAGATTTGGATTTGAGAATGGTAAGAATTTCGATACTCCTATGAGTACAACTTTGAAACTCTCAAAAGATTCTGTAGGGAAAAATGTAGATCCAAAATTATATCGAAGTATGATTGGTAGTTTACTATATTTAACTGCTAGCAGACCTGATATTTCTCTAAGTGTTGGTATTTGCGCAAGATATCAATCTGATCCAAAAGAATCGCACTTGACTACTGTCAAGCGGATTATTAGATATGTCGCAAGTACTATTAATCTCGGTCTCTGGTATCCTCATGAGACTAATGTTCAATTAGATGGATACTCGGATGCTGATTGGGCTGGTAATCTAGATGATAGAAAATCAACCAGTAGTGGTTGCTTTTATATCGGAAATTGTTTAGTTTTCTGGTTTAGCAAGAAACAAAATTCTATATCACTTTCTACAGCTGAAGTTGAGTATATCGCAGCTGGTAATGCATGTACGCAGCTTGTTTGGATGCGACGAATGCTAAGTGATTATGGAATTAAACAGGATTCTATGTTATTACATTGTGATAATTCCAGTGCCATAAATATTTCGAAAAATCTTATTCAGCATTCTCGTACTAAGCATATTGACATTAGATTTCATTATATTAGGGAATTAGTAGAAGAAAAAGTTATATCTCTGGAATATATCCCTACCGAGGATCAACGAGCTGACATTTTCACTAAACCGCTCGACAAAAGCAGGTTTAACAAAATGAAATTTGATCTTGGCATGTCCATTTTAAAATGATTGTTTATGCCTACTTGTATCATAGTGTGTATATTTGCTAGTTTGAATTTCAATTTTTTGGTCATTATGCAAGAAATCTGATTTTTTTGACCGGCACTCGACCAGTCGTAAATATCCACGACCAGTCGTAGATCGCGGTAAATCACTTAAAAATTGGGGATTTCACTTTCTTCCTCATTCCGTTTTCACTCTCTAAGGAGCCGAGCCTCGACTAATCGAACTCATTGTTACATTTCTTCAAAGTTAGTGCTCCATTTACGTTTTTCTTGTAGATCTGTGTCTAGATTGCTTTCTTTTCTCTCTTGGAGCTTTCTATTTTGGATTTCGTTGTGATTTGAGGCTTTTCTTTTACAAAATCTGATTTGAGCAAACCCTCTTCTCAAACTTTGCAACTTTTTTCTTTTCTTGAATCTTTATTGCAAATGGCTTCTAGAGGGAAGAAAACAACAACGCGTGGTCCGTCTTCTTCTTCCAGAGCAGCCCCAATTTCTAAACGTCATCTTCAACCTCCCAATGATGATCCATCTTATGTTCGGGACATCAGATTACGCAATGTTATTGTTGAACTCCCGGTTTTCATTGATCATGTTGCACCTTTTGACATCCTTCCTATGCTTAAATCTGTAGGTTGGGATAACTTATTACATTGGGGTGGGCCAGCATACCGGTCCATTGCCCAATCCAAGTTTGCAAGTATTAGTGATTTTTCATTGGATGAGTTAACATTTAAAATATCTACTAGAGAAGGGTCTTTTAACGTTGATCGTCATTTAATTTCTGCTCTTATGGACATTCCAGTGAATGATGAGGGTATTCCTATCCATAATTTGACTGATAAACCCTCAGTTTCTGAAAAACGTATGCTCACTAGAGACTTGTGCAACATGGATGTTCATTGGACTCGTAAAGGGAATACGCTTCCCGCAAGGTATTTGTTACCTAAATACAGAGTTCTCCACAAAATCTTTGTGTCTAATCTGTATCCTCGATCGGGTAATAAAACCAATTTGCCATTATATATGGTTCGTGTTCTTCATGCTGTTGTCAGTGGTACTCAGATTTGTTTACCATCCTTAATCTGTCCTTTCATTCTTCAGTTTATACTCCATCCGGGTCACAGTGACATTCCTTTTGCCTATTTGATGACTGTGTTAGCTACACATATGTTAGTCGATATGCCGGTTGGAGAGGCACCTATCCATCATCTGATTTTCAACAATTCTAATATCAATAAGATGAAGCTGGATTTCCATCCTGACTAAGGTGGTGGTGTTGGTCATGCTGAACATGAGGGAGAAGCTGGTGATCATCCTCCTGATGACATAAATATGGATGACATCTTTGAAGAACTTGAATCTGATTCTACGAATGATTCAGATTTTGTACCATCAGATGTTGATGCATGTCTGAATGCATTGGAGGATAAAGTTGATAATTTAAATGTTCAGATGGAAAACATGTTTGTTGCTCATGATTTACAATTCAAGTACATGCGTAAATATCTTAGGCGCTTGAACAAGGGGATGCATACACTTGATCCATCTATCCTTGCTCCTTCTTCTGGTTCAGATTAGTGTTTAAGTTGTTCAAGTTGTAATTACTTTACTACTATGGTGTTAGCTTTGCTTAAACTCAGAATTTGCTTTCTGTATGTTAATTATGACATCTCTTATCTATTTGTTCCTTGTTTTCCTTTGTCCTCTTATGACAAAAAGGGAGAGAATGGATATGTTTCACTCATTTGGATATGTTTTATTCAGGGGGAGTTTTGTATGTCTTATAAAGACATGTATGGAGAATGGATATGTTGAATATTTGCATATTTCCAGGTTCATACTAACTATGCCAGTTGATGACAACTAGTGCATGATTCGTTACTCAGATATTCCGTTACTCAGATATTTTGTATTCTATGTTTGATTTGTTACTCAGATATTCTGTGTTCTATAAACATATCTTGGTAGTGTGTTTTGTCACTACTTTCAAAGGTCACTTGTCCTTAAGTTTCAATGTCCTTACTTCACGATTGGGGTTTGACTAACCTTAGGTTGACCTTAAGAGTAGGCCATTTTGGATACATAAGTCATATGTTTGATTTACATGAGTTTGGTCAGTTCCAAGACTAGTCATAGACTTTGTTCGACTAGTCCTAGCACTGCTTCGACCTGTCTAAGAAATTCCTGGATCAGTCATAAGTTTGTTACAAAATTCGGATATTTTCTGTTAGGCTTCGACTAGTCCTGGAGACTGTTCGACTAGTCGAAGGAACAGTGTCGACTGCATCTAAGACCAGTCGTAAACCTACGACTCAAAGTCCAGCGATGATCTTTGGATCCTACGACCAGTCGAAGGAGACCTACGACCAGTCGAAGGACACCTTCGACTAGTCGTGAAACGGTCAAATCTTATTGCACCCGAATTTTCAAATATTTGTTGGTTCTACGACCAGTTGAAGAGCTCCTTAGACCAGTCGAAGACGTGATTTACTCACCTATAAATAGAGCACGAATCTCAGAAGAATTAAATTAATTCAAGCTAATTCAATTCGGCCTTCTAAGAGATAATTCTGTGCTCCATCGAAGCTAAGTGTGCTTATTTAATATTCTCTTTCTTTAGTTTTATTTGATTGATTTTGTTTCTTGCATTCAAATCTTATATGAAAAGAGGAATTGTTGTTTTCCTTCTTTTGGAATCAAAATCAATTAAAGCTAGCCCGTTGTTTTTAATTTAAAATCTATTAGAACCTAGAACCATTATAAAGTGAGTATTGTACATTGATCTTGGACATTCAAATCTCTACTCCAATCTGGTTCTTCCGAGCTGCTACAACGAAGGAGATAATCAGGTATTTTACATTTGTTGTAAATTCTGTTTGGTTTTCTTTTGAGATTTTTCAGAAAAATCTCATTGTATTGGTTATCTGAGGAGAGCCAGAAAACTCAGAAGTGGAGTTTTTTTTTTTAATTGCATAAGCCCACAGATAAAGACACAATTGTGAAGTTTTTAGGTGAACCTGAGAAAACCTATTTTTGTTAGTGAACGCTAATATCCCCTGTGTGAGGATATTAGGAGTGGAGTAGCTGTGTGGCTGTTGTTGAACAGTTGGTATACACACAGGCGAACCACTATAATCCCTTGTGTTTTGTGGTTGTTTGATTTTCATTTCATATATTTAATTATTCAGTGTGGGATGTATATGTGGATGTGAATATTGTAATTATTTCATTTCAAGCTCAGTGGTGAATGGTGTAATAGTTAGATTTATATTTCTGCAATTTATTGCTTACTATTACTTTATTGGTTTGAGCTTCTGTTTTTATATTTGTTCTAGAAATAAGGTTGTCTTACCATAAACTTTGGTTTTTGGTGTAAGGTTGTCCTTAGAACAATTTTTGATTGCTTTCCATTCCTATATTGCAATTCAAGTTTAGTGATTTAAATTCTTATTCTTTATTCCGTTGTATCCTTTATTTAAATTTGGCATAGTCCTATTCACCCCCCCTCTAGGACATATAGCTTGGCCATTTCACCAAGTATTCAATACAATGCCTTAATCATACAATATCGGTATTACTGACATGAATCATACAATATTAGAGTAAGCAAAAATACTGCAAGTCCATAAAAATATCATCAACCTCGTCCAGGATATGTGATGAAAAGATATAGCAAGTCAATGTCATATGCCGCGGATGTAATACAATATGCAGTACGAATGGAATGACCATGCTGGAGTGTTAAGCCTCGATGATAGTACGTAGTATCACAGGCTATGGGGTCCATCACAAGGGACTTCTATCCAAACCAGTCCCATACCTAAATTTGGATAGTCAGACTCAATGTGGTAGACTCCTGATCTCAGGTTTGTCGCGCAACCCAACCGAAATCCTAACCATTGCTAAGGTACCCATAACAAATAGTTGGGCACCAATAGCCCAAGTGGATAGTGAATGAATGAATGAATGAGTATGCAACTCCTGTTCAATAAGTCTACATATCAGTACGATCTTCTCTGGGATCCTCACCGGGGTCTAGCACACTCTACATGCAAATCGCCGCCCACTGACGCGCGACCATGCAAGTGGAAGAGACCTCACTATTCGCCTGGCCAGTAGTCAGCCAATATCAACCCAGCACGTCGATAGAGAACTCATTCATGAGCTGGTCAAACTCAGTCTGGCTATGCCCCCTACCCTCGAGCGGGTAAGGCCACACCCCCTCCCAACCGACCACGACATAGTGGGAGACGCGGCCTCCTGGTATTCGGCAATCGGGCGCTCATATATCTACTTAGTCTCAACGTTGGGGAGTCTCCTGGCCTCGGAGGTTTAGGAAATTTCACCCAGGGACATCTATGACGCCTGAATGCTAGAATGAAACATTTCCGGTGTCCCATTTGGCCATCCATGGCATGCCTATGGAGGCTACGGCCCTGATGTCGCTAGGGCGTACAATAATCACAACATACAATGCAAGATACATGAGTCATACAGTCCAGTCAGGCATCAATCCTGCGCATACCGTGCGCTCATGAGAGATGACCACCGCCTATCAAGGAGTCTCATAACAACCTGCCTAATGACGTATGCAATGGTCAACCACATCTCATAACAAACATGCAGATGATACATATGGGCATGTATCATGATGTTATACAGTCACATACTCATAATCGGTATCAATAACCAGCATCGATAATCGACCTCGACAATGTGGACATTTAACCAACATTGTCCCCTAAGGAATGACTCACATGGAGCGTAACATATAATGGACCCATGGCCTCACACAAGGTCCAAATATACAACACCATGGGCCTCACTCAAGAGCTTAATACACATTACAATGGGCCTAACATACATCGCAATGGGCTCCATCGCCTGGCCCTCAAATGCATCACAATAGGCCTTATCATATAGGCCTCATATACATCACATTGGGCCTTAAACACGGGCTGAATATACATCACAATGGACCTAAAATATGGGCCGCATATACATCACATTGGGCCTTAAACACGGGCCGCATATACATTACACAGGCCAAATACACATCATAATGGGCCTCAACTATGGATCGCATATACATCATATAGGTCTCGATAATCGGCCTCGGCAATCGAAATCGGCCGACAATCAAAATCGACACTCGGATCAGCCTCTATACTCGGCCTCGACAATCGGAATCGGCCTCAACTATCGGAATTGGCCTCGATACTCAGTCTCGACAATTGGAATCGACCTATACAATCGGCCGCGACAATCGAAATCAGTCTATACAATCGCTCTCGACAATTGGAATCAGCCTCGATACTCGGCCTAGACAATCAGAATCGGCTTGTACAATCAGAATCGGCCTCGTCAATTGGATTCGGCCTCGACAATCGGCCTCGACAATTGGAAACGGCCTTGTCAATCAGACTCGGCCTCGACAATCGAAATCGACCTTAACAATTGGCCTCGACAATCAGAATCAGCCTCGTCAATCGGACTCATCCTCGATAATTGGAATTGGCCTCGACAATCGGACTCGGCCTCAACAATCGGAATCGGCCTATACAATCGGCCTGGACTTTCAGAATCGCCTCGTCAATCAGACTCGACCTCGATAATTGGAATCGGTATATACAATTGGCCTAGACAATCGGAATCAGCCTCGATACTTGGCCTAGACAATTGGAATCGGCCTACACAATCGAAATCGGTCTCGTCAATCAGACTTCGCTTCGACAATTGGAATCGGCGTCGACAATCGGAATCGACCTCGATAATCAGCCGAACAAGGCTTAATGGAAGGTCACAATGTGGACATTAAACCATTATTGCCCGGCAATGTGGACATTCAAGCAACATTGCTCCCAAGGAGTGGCACACATAGAGCCAAATGTAATGTGGGCCCATGGCCTCACACAAGGTCCTAATGCACATCACTATGGACCTCACTCGTGGACTGCATATACATTACAACGGGCCTCGGCACATGGGCCATAAATACATCACATCGGGCCCCAACACATGGGTCGAGTATACATCATATTGGGCTTTAAACATGGGCCTCATATACATCGAGTGGGCTGCATTACATGGGCCGCACCAACGGGCCAATATACATCAAATGGGCCGCATTATATGGGTTGCACCAATGGGCCTCATATACATCAAATCGAGTTGCATCGTGTGGGCCATAAATACATCAAATCGGGTCGCATCATGTGGGCCTCATATATATCATAAGGGGCTCTCAAATGGGCCCAACATACATCACATTAAGGTGGGGCCCACACATCAATTAAAGGTCATTTTAGAGCATTACCAAAAATAAATCCCATAGAAAGATCATCTGGGCCATACCACAATAACAGTGGAGATAATGATTTTCACCATTTAAATTTGCAGGGCCCACCATTTTATTTTTCGTCCAACCAGTTCATATGGTCACAAAGACCTGAGTTGAATGGAAAAACAAATATCATACTGATCCAAAACTTTTGTGACCTAAAAAGGGTTTCAATGGTGGACGTTCGATCTCCACTGGTTTTACGGTGTGGTCCACCTGATAAACGATGTGAATAAAGCACATACACTATGCGGGACCCACGGAACTTGCTGACGTCAAAGCAGCAGCAGCTGCATACCGCATGGGGCCCTCATACATGAACGGTTGGATATAACACATGCCTATGATCAGGCCCACCTACCATGCTAATGTCATTCCAGTAAATGGCTGGGACCAACTGACGTCAATACAACATCGAGCTGGAGTGAGGTGCACCGGCTAATCAACTCCCATCAGGTGGGTCCCACGTGGGGCTCACCATAGTATAATATTATATTATACTATATATATATATATATATAAAGAGAGAGAGGGAGGGGGATTCAACGACCAGCGTCCAATCTGGATGGACGACTTGGATGATAGAATGCATATTTCGATGTGGGCCCCACCTCCACACATACAAGACGTGTGGGGTGGGTCCCACAGTCTGAAATGGATGGACAGTATAGATGCGACACCTGCACCCATCATGTGCCCACCTAACTTACTGACGCAAGTGTAGCGGCAGAGCTACTGCAGTCCCCATCACATTGACTCCACGTGTGGGGCCAGCAGCGTAGATAAAACACTTAAATCACGGCGGATCCCACGTCCTCAGATGGACGGTGTGAATTACATCATCCACGTGGGGTCCACACACAGTAGGTGTGGTCCAGTCCACATCCAGGGACTGGACGGTTAGATAAAACATGTATATTAGGTGGGACCCACAGAACTTCTAACGTCACACATCAGATATATAGCTGTAAAGGTACACCGGCCAATCGGCTTGGTGGGTCCCACGTCAGTTGGATGGACGGTGTGGAATTAAAGCACATACATCATGGCGGTGTCCGTCCACCGTCCAGATCACTGGACGGTGGAGGTAAGGCACGTATATCATAGTGGGTCACACCATCCCATATACACGTGGACGGTGAGGGTGCATGATACATACAGCAAGGTGGGACCCACCCCCACACGTGTGGGGCCACAATGGCAAAACAGATGGACGTTGTGGATATCAGTCCTACAGGACTGCTGATGCATGTACACCAGCTATATAGCTAGTGTGGTGGTGGACCATCCAATCCACTTCCATGGTCGATGGGTCCCACGTTGGTGGGCCATCCCACTTCCCTCTCTTTATATAAATAATATTATTTTATTTAATCTGAGGAGCACCAGCGTCCTGGATGTGAGACACATCCATCATGGGTCCCACATGGACGATCCATATAAAACTCATACATTGCAGTGGGGTCCACACGTCCCACGTCCTGGGAACTGATGGATGGTGTGGATCTCACGTCATCAAGGTGGGTCCCGTGTCCAGTCCGGTTAGACGATGAGGATTGTCACACACACAGTATGGTGCTAGGGACCAAGTAGATATTTGTATTTTTCCATTCACCAGGACCTACTGGATGGTACCAGCAACTGGACCATCCAGACTTGCTGGCCCACACCAGCTCACGGTGCAGATCATATGGGTGGGCCACATGATCGAGAGAGAGAGAGAGAGAGAGAGAGAGAGAGAGAGAGAGAGAGAGAGAGAGAGAGAGAGAGAGAGAGAGAGAGAGAGAGAGAGAGAGAGAGAGAGAGAGATCGGTTGGTGGAGGGACCCCGCCACTATGGGTCCTCCTTTGATATAATAAATACATCAAGATGGGTCCCACATATGTGGGCCCTCAAATCACAAATCAAATAAATGAAATCACGCACCTTCAAAACTACTCCTCTTTCCGCACTAGGGTGATCTAGCTGCAAGGAGAAAGAATCTGAAATAGCGGTGAAGACCGCTTTAGTTGAAGTAGGAATATGCCAATATGTCCTAGAGGGGGGTGAATAGAACTTTTTAAAGTTTTTATGGTTTATTTAAAATCCTATTACAATAATCCTAACAACCAGCACATTTTAGGATTACTCAAAAGTAGCTCTATTGGCTTCCAAGCTCGGTAGAGGATCCAATCACAAATTATTTAAGAAGTGAACAATATGCAAACTAGTTTATGATAGATATGACTGTTTATGTGTATGAGGTGTGATCTCAAATATTTAGATATGAAAATATTAAAGTAAATCACACAAACAAAGGAATAGCAATCTCAAACACAGTCATTTTTATAGTGGTTCGACTACTTGTCTACTCCACTCCTGGTAACTTCACTCAACCCTTGAGTGTACCATATTTCACTAAGGAGGTTTCACAGCGGTTCACTTCAAACCTAAGGTTTTAAATCAGGTTCACCTTCAAGCTTTACAACCTACACTGAGGCTGACTATTTATGCTCTCACGAGTAAGGGTCAAAACAATGCACCCACTTTTAGGCACATTGGCCAAGGATCTTCCATAAGACCCTAACGGAGGTTTCACTCAGATCGCCTCGAACTTAAGGTTTTAGACAGGTTCACCTTCAACCGGAAGTTTATGCTCCCCACAGAGCAAAGGGTCAACATTACGTACCCATCACGTACACTCCCGCCGGAGGCCTCCTACGAGGACTTGCAAGGGTGAGAAACACCTAAGACCCAATCTTAAAAAGGAATGATCACAAGTGTCCTCTGGACTCTAATAACTTACAAATAAGTGGATGAGTCTCATTCAGCACGTTGACGAAGATCTCCTCCTTGTTGATGAACAATCTTCGGCTTCCTTGATCCGCAACACAGATGATGTACCAATACGAGGCTTCGGGTTGGTTAAGGTTAAGATAGAATCCTACTCTATAAAATGTTTTCCTATAAGGAAGATAGAGTGATTCCGATTATGCATTCAAGGCATCCCAGCTTAATGATTTGCCATTAAGGTAGTAGCTGGAGGATCCTTGAATGCGGAACTTCGTTCCCCAATCCACTCTATTGAATATCAATGATGAGGGTGGTTTGGAAGATGAACTTCCCTGAGAGAAAGGGCTTTGGGTATATGATATAAGGTAAAACACTCAAAAGCACTCTCTTCTTTCTCTACCAGCAACAATAGACAAATCCTCTTTATATAGGCAAAAGGTTCCAACGGATATAAAACGGTCACATTTATGACAGAGTTCGATATCATCGAGCGTATACTCTCGATAGCATCGATGGAACGCTCGATGACACAAACTCAAATGTCATACGCTTTTAAAACCTCTTGCCAGCTGGTCGATGGAATCGAAACATGTGTCGATGTCATCGGATTTCGAACTCTGATTCTATCGATACTAGTGTCGATTCATCGATATTTAAAAATGAGAGAGACTTGACTTGAAATATTTCAGGTTTACAAGAATAATCGAGGGACCTTCGAGATCATCGGAATTTGAATATCGATGATATCGATAACTATGTCGAGGCATCGATAAATCCAATGGATTTCTCATTAAGCTTGTTGGACAGTCTATATTCTTGTTCGATGCCATCAAAACAATACCGATATCATCGATATTTGAATATCGATTATATCGATTGACTCCCGATCATAGATAAAACATCCTAAAATATTTTGCTGGAAGAACATGGCGTCCATGACCGATATTATCGAGGGCCTTCCGATATCATCGAGATTTGAATTTCAATGGTATCGAGGAGGCTTCGATATATTGATGCACATATGATATTCTTAAGGAAAAACAGGGGCGCCGAAGATCTGTCCGTCGATATTATCGAGTCACCTTCGATGGACTCGAGATTTAAATATCGATGATATCGATAGTATATCGATGTATCGATAATTCCGTCCAGATGAGTATGTGGTTGTTGGACATATTTTGTCCTCATATCAATGATATCGTTTAGGTATCGAGGACATCGATAGTACAAGTCGATCATATCGAGATGTGTATCGATAAAATCGACAAAGCAAGAAAACTTAGAGAATTTTTCTATTTTGAAAAAAGTTTTCTTAACTTAAAAACCCTATGATCTTCTAGTTTGTTTTAAGGGTTTTATATACCTGGTGTTTTAGGACAAGGGATGTGAGGCATAGATTTACTTGTGGCGAGCTTGCACACATCCGGTTGAGGCAGACGCTTGAATTGATCTTCCTATGAGGCTCTGCAGTCTGACTAACTCAACACTCATGGTAATTGACAAACCAAGGCACTTTCAATCTCCCCCTTTGTCAATTACGTGACAAAATACCAAAACACCCTATAACAGTACCTAGACAAACACATCCTGAATTGTGTGTACATGTATTTTACACAATTTTACAATTTCTAGTGAAGACATGTACACAACCTAGTATCTGCTCCCCCTGACTTCAAACTCCCCTTATCTTGGTGTAGCTGCTCCCCCTAACACCTGCAAGCACCATTTAAGTAGATATACAATTTTCCATTCGGGGTGTTTGAACTGTTCTCTCCCTTTTTGCCAGTCATTGACAAAGATATAATAGTTGATATTGACTGAAGTTAAAGTAACGTGGGAGAACCGTCATTCAGAGGAATATGCATATAACAGATAGATGTAAAATGTTTAAACAGTTGATTAACAGACATCATTTGCAGTAGGTATGTATGCATAGCAGATTAGATAGAGTAGTGATATAGAAGATATGATAATCATTAAGAGACATCTCATGCATTCCACATATAAACTAGATAAATCAGGGGATCTTAAAGGCATCAATATGGCAGTAAATGTGTGAATTATATCCAACCATATACACAAATATCCAAAAATACGTACTGCCCCAGACAGCAGTAGATTAACAGTTATCCCAACAAAAATCACCAAGCCCATTTAAGGGCACCCAGAAATAACCACTAGTATCTAGCCCAACCGTGGGCATATACAACCAAAAATAAAATAAAAAAACAACATCAGCTTATGCAAGTTAGAGAGTTGTCACATACCCCCATGAGAACGTAGAACATCCAAAAAGATATTAATGTTCATACGTGGAAATAAGAGCGAAGTACATGTGATAACATCCAGAAACCAATGCTTATGGAGCCGAGGAAGACGGTGTCGTGTCGTCGCACCGGCAAGTCATCAGATCTACCAATTGTCGGACCGTCTGCTGCACACCTTGGACCAGCCGTTCCAGGACGGTAAGTGTAACGCCCTGAAAATTGGGGGTCAAGCATAAACTCAACTCCCGAGTTCCAGAACATCACTTATGCAACAAAATGAATGATGATTGAATGTTGACTGTATTCGTGCATTGAACATGAGTGAGATTAAGCCAAAACAGCATATCATACTCCAGAGACAGTTAAATTTGCAAGCGGAAGACTATGATAGATAGATAAAATATATAAACTATGATGAGTCTTCAGAGTGTGATAACATTACCAGGTTAAATAATTACAAGTACAGTTCTAAAATATACCAAATGTGAGGAAGTGTAATGTCTCCTATCCCAAGTACCGTAGCCCCATCAATACAATACCATGTCTTCATAAACCTGTCAGAGATTACATGTAGGAGAACTCCTCAACATCATAGTAGTAGTTCGGCTCTGCTTCATAAGCATCGCCATCACCTGAAACTCAACAAATCTGGTTGGTGTTGCAAACACCGTCCCTTAACGTGGGAGTGAGTGATCAACTCAGTGGAATAATAAAGCATGGGTTAACATGTTATCAATTCAGTCAAGCAGTAATGATAAAGCAGTATAATCAAACACTCCTAACTACTCTTATTAATGCAAGTATGAATGCAGTCATGATGTATGCCCTTGCCAAACCACCCTCATGCGACATCATCTTACGTTCGCGGATGCATACCTCCCTCAGTGCTCCACATCTACCAGGCACATGCGGTGCGATGATGAGCATGATTACCGAGTAGTTATTAGTCCTTTTCAAACAGCAGTATTAGGAAACTAAGGTACCTCCCTTGTATCATTCCCAAACATGATCCATTCTAGGGTCGTCAGTCCTAGTTAATCTCATACGATATTATGGTTTGAGAGGCATAGCGAAGGCATCACAAAGGGCTCGTCACTCGTCAGCATGGATACAGATCTCACCGTATGCGGCTCAATTGCTGGCCGTCAGCTCGAATACAGGTCTCACCGTACTCGGCTCAATCGCTGGCCGTCAGCTCGAATATAGATCTCACCGTACTCGGCTCAACTCATCCTCTAGTTGCTGTGAAGGGCTCGTCGCCAATCACAGACCTTAGAGTATACTCGAAGACACTACGGAGGACTCGTCGCCCGTCAGCATGAATACAGGTCTCACCGTACTCAGTTCTCGCCGTAAGTGTCGACAGCTCGAATACAGTGTCCCATACCACCGTATTCAGCTCACGAGTTTGGTTGTTCAATGGTCACTACGGGGAGGCACGTGGCCCCAGCATAGGCCGACAGCTCGACCACGGTGTCCCATACCACCATGCCCGGCTCATGAGTCTTAGCGGATCGAGGTACCATGGCTAAAAGGAATTTCATTGGTAAGTTTGGTACCCTAGGTTCAAGCAGTAGCGTCCAAACATGGTGAACATACATAAGACAGATCGGGTTACTTGACGAGCTCGGCTAGCTCGAGTGCACAATAAGTTGAACGACATGAAGTGCATAAGCACTTCGCGTGGCCAACCACTATCGTCAACCGAAGTACGACTTGGGTTCGTCGAACACATCTCACGTGGCAAATGAATCACAGCCACGAATGCAATTCTGGTACCGATTGTCTGGACTATAATCATAGCCCCAAACACAATCAAGTGCAGATAGATAAAGTAGTAGTGGATCAAGATTCAACTCATATAATCAAGGTCAGGTATTATCCGTTTAGGGCTGCCAGGGCTGTTACACGCACTCGTTGCTCCACTCCCCCATCACCCAAGACGGATCATACAACGTAAATATAAATTTAAACATATACATTACATAGTTAGAATCATAAAGCAGTTGAGCATGTTATGAAGCACAACACAAGCATGAGTTTGTACATGTTCAATTCCTAATCACACAACTATCCAAGGAGATCATACACATAGTTAAAAGAGGTTGAGAATCATGTCTCAACACCCTTATACATTACAATTTGCTAACTACTACTCGTTCAGACATTTCAAGAAACACTTAAACAAACATACATCAACATACATGACATATGTCGATCACATAGGCATTAGGCCAAATCCTTTCACTAGGGAGTTGCCCCAATCATAACACGCGTACACCCACGACGGATAGTCATGGCAAGCAGGAATCCAAGTTCCATATTCATTCAGTCATTTCCACAAACACTTGGGCCACACATTTTAGCATATATAGTGTATATTGGCCGTGGCGTGATTTAGGACAAATCCTTTCGTCAAAGGGGTATCGCCAATACAACAATCATGAATCCATGACACTTAGTCATGGCGAGCACGAATGAGAATTCTATACTCATTCAGTCATTTTCACAAACACTTAGAATACACTATTACAACATACATGGTGTATGTTAACAAAACATGTATTAGGGCTATCCTTTAGCCAAGCGAGTATTTTATCCATGTATAATATATTACTACAACAAATAATCATGATAAATACATCTCCAAAATTTATACGTATACAGTATTTTCTAGAATACGCAATTTCAACATACATAGTGTATATAAGTAAAACATGTATTTAGGCGAATCCTTTTGCCAAATAAGTATTTTATCCATATATCGTATATCCATATAACAAATAAACATGTCAAACACATTTCCAAAAAATATACGTATACCGTACTTTCTAAAAATACCTAGAGTATGTAGAATTCCATATTTTTCATCTTTAATCGAAACGGAAAACAGACAGCACTTTGTACATGTGCAATTGCATGCAGATCATGAATCTATCATTATCTGACATTGAAAGCATTGAAAACCATAACCTATACACCTAAAGTTCGCACCTTTTATCGTAGAATCGTAACAAATCAGCTAGGTTTGCTAAGCCTTCGTATTCGGCAGTTTGGCGACCTATAGAATGGAATAGATTAGTTATTTCATAACCTACAACAACCAAAACCCCAAATCAGTTTAGGGTTAGGGTTTCTTACCTAGAAATGGAGTCGGATTCGCCGGGAAAGCGACGAAAATGGAGTGGTGAAGCTCGTATAGCGGCAGGGAAGAGTGGCAGGGAGATTCTCCCACTGTTGCCACACTTTCTCTCTCTTTTCTCTCCCTTTTCTCTCTCTCAATCTCAAATTCGTATGGCTGTGAGAGAGAGGATTCAAAGGCCCTTATATAGCCTAAAATCTCACCAAAACAGACTTGGGAACAAGGTATACTTGGGTTTTGTCCAAAGGGCATCTATTTCAGCTCAACGGAGGACTTTTGGCGGGCCTCCTTGAGCCAAAGGTTGGACTTAAGCTCACTAACACTGGATCTACGTACCATTAAGTTTTTGTTCCAGTAGGGTTCCCAGATCACGCGTGGCGGACCAGTTTCAGTTCAACGGTCAGCGGATCTCGATTGGAGATTCCGAGTACATGTAAATGTGTATAAAATTTCTCCTGATTCAAGGGTGTAATGGTCTGATTCTGACGGTCTAGTTGCTTAAAACTGATCCGCAAGCAACACGTGCCAGATTACTATTCAAGATATTTATTTTGTAAAAAAAACAAGTGTTTTTACACTCTCTCGCTCCGGACTCAAGCGAACAGCCGTGGGACACTGTCTGGATTTGATTTCTGAGATGGTTGTCAAGCCCAGCAAGGCGGTCCTAATTCCTTAACTTTGTGTTAATCGGACTTCCGACGTGCGGTCCAGATCTAATAAGGAGTTTCGAGATGCTCCCGAGAGCAGCCGGGTAATGAGATTGATCCTAGATTTTAGGGTAACCTAGCGTCAATGATTCTACAAGTTTTGGGTCTTGCAGATCGTATTTAAAGTGATTGGTGCTAATTTCACAGGTACTCTAGTTTCACACTAGCTAATTCTCGCCTAATTTCTAAAGGTTTAGTCCTGGGTGATTTCGGTCTGAGGTGGTACTTAGTCCTTTGTAGAAATGTTTAGTTTAAGTTTTGTTCTTCATTACCTAAACTTTAAGATAGTGTCTAATGTGAAAGTACTTAGAAGGATTTAAGGAACGAGGTAATGAAAGGTGAGATTTGTGAAGAAAATGGTTTGAAAAGGGACTTAAGACCCTTGAGTTGAGTGTTTGTGAAGTTAAACAGGAGTTAGGATTGTCCCATCGCCTAAGGACGTCTAATTCCAGGTTGGGAAAAATTCGGGTTGTTACAGTAAGCCTCTCATGCACTGAGTGGACATCCCTCTGAATTGTCCTAATCCTATCCAGCTTGAACCATTTGGCATACCGGGTGTTGACGTTGATGGTGCTGGATCGGGTCCAGGAGGTTCATCTCCGGCTATTTCAGTCTCTTCCATGGGAGCAACACCTGCACCTCCTTCTTCTTCTGCTTGAATACCTTCCTCTGGGTCCTCTGGGTACTTATGAAACTTCAAGTCCATTTTACAAATGTTGCTTTTGTTGAAGCTTTGAAGAAGAAGAACCGGATCAGTGGTCGTTGGGAAGCCGATCGCATCGCAAACCATGTTTATGATCCAGGGATAGGGTAGATGAAGGTCCCTAAATGTATGAACAGTGTATACTAACTGATGGACAAACAGAGTCGGAAGACAGACCTTTATCCCTCTGGCGATTGAGTACACTAGCATGGTCATGAAACCTGTGAGATCGGATTGGTTGGTACTTCTGGGGTATATATTTATAGTAAAGATACCGTGCAAAACCCGAAATCTTGGTTCCATGTATCTAGATTTTAACGTATTCCCTTGATACTAAGGGATGTCCCTACCATGACAGAGATACTTAGTCACCATAGACCGAATTTCAACATTTTCGAGGTCCATTTCAGGGAGACCCTCTAGTGCCATTGTCAGTCCAAGGATATTTATCATTGTAGTAGGCGTGATTAGCACATCATCACCGTCTAGAGAAACCATGATAGAGGGAGGATCAGACACGGGTGAGTGACACGCGGTAAGGAAGTTGCGCGTTCGTTCGAGTTGGTATGGCCCACCGAAATCTAGAACGGGTAACTAATCGATTGCAGCAAACAGGGATTCAAGATTGTATGGTTTTAGACAATCTTTGTCTACCTTTCTTTCATGGATGAGCTTCCTACCTGTGTATTTTGGTGGACGTGAAGTTACTCCAGCCGGAGAAGGTGCCAGTATTTTAGACTGGGACCCACCACATGAAGTTTGTTGAGATCTTTGACGAGTGGGGGTCCCTCGTTCGGGAGCTCTTGCCTTTTCTTTTGAAGCAAGGGTCTTTCGTCGAGAGGTTCTGGATGACTCCCCAGGTCCCGACACTGGTTCTTTGTCCTTACCCATAAAGACAGATTTGGGAAAAATGGACAAGATTTCCTCTTTTAAAGAGACTGACAATACCCGACCAAAAAGCAAGATAGACTCGAGAGTGGAAAGAATGGAAGGATAATACCAGATCTCGAGGAGCTTCTGGGACTCACGATGTACCACCAGCTAAGGGGATGAGCAAAAAAATGAATTGGAATGCCCTTTTTTGACAAATAAATTTTTTTGGATCAACCGCCTTTTATCGGGCGTTAGTCTTCGATATCATCAACCAGTGATTCGATGATATCGATGTAACTCCCTCGATGTTATCGAGACCATCTTCGATATCATTCTCGATTATATGACTTTTTACATTCTAAAGAGACGTCGATGAGATCGATCCTTGATCGATTAATCGAGAATGACTTATCGAGGGATATATCGAAGATGAATATTTTTCTTTTTCAGCATACAGATGACCCTTCAAGTATACTCTTAGTATTTCTCTGAATCAATGGTATACTTCAGCAAAATTATGTACAATTACTATACACATCAAAATTATAAACATTCGAATGTTTATATACAAAAGATCGAGGTGAGGTACCTCAGATATATCATTTGAAGTTTAGCAAAATTTGCATCATTTTAGCAAATATCCTGACCTAGATGCATGACATGGACTTGTTCATTTCATGTTTTGACATTTTATAGTTTATGGATAGAGTAAGTTATCAGACAATTCAGTTTTTCTTTTACTATCCATTTTGAGACAAAATTCTTTTTAGTTTTCATGTTTATCTCTCCCACTTGATCCAATGATTTCATTTCAGGTGGTGATGGGTGGGTGTTTCTCCTAGGTGGACTTTCATCATTTCGTATTTTTCTAGCCGGTGTGAATTTACCCTTTTGACCAGAGTTAAGTGAAGTCCTTCTAAGAGTCAAGCATTCAAACTTATAATGACCCATATCACCACATAAATGACAAACTGGAGAAGTTCTCATATTGCTACCTGACGCAGCAGATTTTTCAGTTGTTGGGGATGTATTTCCAGTTTTCCTTTTAGTTTTATCATACCCTAGGCCACTCTTGTCTCTTCCTTGTCTTCCCATTCCTAACAATTTTTTGAGCTTTTCACCACTCTGGGATAATTTATAGTTTATTTCAGCAAATTTTCTGGATTTTTCTAAGTCAAACCGGAGTGTGTGATTCTCATTCTTGAGTTGCTCATTTTCATCTTTTAATAATTCAATTTGTTTAGTAAGATTTGATGAGTTCATTTTTAGGGACAAATTAACTCTTTCCAACTCATCATTGTCTGAATGATATTGTTGTAGATCATTAATTAGATGTGAATTGATTTCCAATGTTTTGTCCAGTTCTTTTTGCAGTAGTTCCTTCTTGTTTTCAGACAATCCAAGTCTTTTAAGAATGTTGATGCTATGAATATAAAGTTGATTGTAAGCTTCTTATAGCTTGTTTTGTTCTTCCTCTTCTTCTCCTCCAGTTTCCTCATTATCAGACGGAAATGATTCAGTGGCTTGTTATTCTTTCTCATTCTCATATTTACTGGGAATGATTGGAGTAGTGGAGATCATAAGAATTTTCAAGGATTTCTGGTTTCCATCACTTTATGAGTCACTAAATTCTAAGTTTGACTCATCTGTATCATCCCATGTAGCGGCCATCACCTTGCCCTTGGTTTTTCTGTTTGGGCATTCAGTAGACAGATGTCCATATTTCTGATAGGCATAACATTGTGGTTCTTTGGTCTTTTTACCAAATTTGCCTGTAGAAGGTCTGTTGTCCATCTTTCTTCCTCTAGTAGGACGGCCACGATTCTTCTGAAAGAATTTCCTGAATCTTTGTGCCAGCAAAGCCACTTCCTCATCTTCATCTTCCTTTTCACTTCCACTGTCCTCATTCATCATTTTCTTTGAAGTTTTTAGGACAGTTGTTTTGGATTTTTGGGTTTGTTTGAAGTGTAGTTCAAAAGTTTGTAGGGAACCTACCAGTTCTTCTACTTTCATTTCATCAATATTCCTACACTCTTCAATAGTTGTTACTTTGGGATTAAACCGTTCTGGTGGTGATCTCAGTATTTTCCTATAGATTTTAAGAACCAGAACCTTTTCTCCCAATCCACCCATGGAGTTGCAAATGATATTCAACTTTGTGAAAAACTCCATAAAAGTTCATACTCTTCCATTCTGAGACTTTCGAACTGTGAAGTCAGGAGTTGAAGTTTGGATCTCTCCACAGTGCTTGTGCCTTCATGGGTTGTTTCCAATAGATCCCATGCTTCTTTGGATGTCCCACACATACTTATTTGATTAAAAATATCTTGGGACACGGCACAGTAGATGACGTTCATAACTTTAGCTTCAGCATTCTCTTTTTCTTTATCGAACGTCATCCACTTTTCTTTGGATTTGAGTTTTGTGATGGTTGTACCACTGTCAAGTACAATTTATTCAGTTGGTGGCACATATCCACTTTCAACTATATCCCAAACATCGTGATCCAAAGATCTCAGAAAGTAGTGCATCATAGCCTTCTAATACGCATAATTTGATCCATCAAATACTGGAGGTTTAGTGACTGATGAGCCCTCTCCTTTGGCCATATTCCCAACTTCAGTCAAGATCACTCTCTAGGCGGTGAAGCCCTTAAAGAAAGACCCGCTTTGATACCAATTGAAATAGCGGTGAAGACCGCTTTAGTTGAAGTAGGAATATGCCAATATGTCTTAGAGGGGGGTGAATAGGACTTTTTAAAGTCTTTATGGTTTTTTAAAATCATATTACACTAATCCTAACAACCAGCACATATTAGGATTACTCAAAAGTAACTCTACTGGCTTCCAAGCCCGGTAGAGGATCCAATCACAAACTATTTAAGAAGTGAGCAATATGCAAACTAGTTTAAGATGGATATGACTGTGTATATGTGTGAGGTGTGATCTCAGATATTTAGATACGAAAATATTAAAGTAAATCACACAAACAGAGGAATAGCAATCTCAAACACAGTCATTTTTATAGTGGTTCGACTACTTATTTACTCCACTCCCGGTAACCACACTCAACCCTTGAGTGTATCGGATTTCACTAAGGAGGTTTCACAGTTCACCTCAAACCTAAGGTTTTAAATCAGGTTCACCTTCAACCTTTACAACCTACACTGAGGCTGACTATTTATACTCTCACGAGCAAGGGTCAACATAACGCACCCACTTTTAGGCACACTGGCCAAGGATCTTCCATAAGACTCTGACGGAGGTTTCACTCGGATCACCTCGAACCTAAGGTTTTAGACAGGTTCACCTTCAACTGGAAGTTTATGCTCTTCACAGAGCAAGGGTCAACATTACGTACCCACCACGTACACTCCCACCGGAGGCCTCCTACGAGGACTTGCAAGGGTGAGAAACACCTAAGACCCAATCCTAAAATGGAATGATCACAAGTGTCCTCTAGACTCTAATAACTTACAAATAAGTGGATGAGTCTCATTCAGCACGTTGACGAAGATCTCCTCCTTATTGATGAACAATCTTCGGGTTCCTTGATCCACAACACAGATGATGTACCAATACGAGGCTTCGAGTTGGGTCAAGGTTAAGACGGAATCTTACTCTATAAAATATTTTCCTATAAGGAAGATGGAGTGATTCCGATTATGCGTTCAAGGCATCCCAGCTTAATGATTTGCCATTAAGGTAGTAGATAGAGGATGCTTGAATGCAGATGTTCATTCCCCAATCCACTCTATTGAATTTCAATGATAAGGGTGGATTGGATGATGAACTTCCCAAGAGAAAGGGCTTTGGGTATATGATCTAAGGTAAAACACTCAAAAGCACTCTCTTCTTTCTCTACCAGCAGCAATAGACAAGTCCTCTTTATATAGGCAAATATAAAATGGTCACATTTATGACAGAGTTCGATATCATCGAGCAACTTTGATATCATCAAGCGTATACTCTCGATAGCATCGATGATTCGCTCGATGACACAAACTCAAATGTCATATGCTTTTGAAACCTCTTGCCAGCTGTTTCGATGGAGGTGTCGATGTCATCAGATTTCGAATTCGGATTCTATCGATACTAGTGTTGATTCATTGACATTTGAAAATGAGAGAGACTTGACTTGAAATATTTCAAGTTTACAAGAATGATCGAGGGACCTTCGAGATCATCAGAATTTGAATATCGATGATATCGATAACTATGTCGAGGCATCGATAAATCCAATGGATTTCTCATTAAGCTTGTTGGACAGTCTATGTCCTTGTTCGATGTCATCGAAACAATACCGATATCATTGATATTTGAATATCGATTCTATCGATTGACCCCCGATCATAGATAAACAATCTTGAAATATTTTGTTGGAAGAACACGACGCCCATGACCGATATTATCGAGGGCCTTCCGATATCATCGAGATTTGAATTTCGATGGTATCGAGGAGGCTTCGATATATCGATGCACATATGATATTCTTAAGGAAAAATAAGGGCACCGAAGATCTGCTTGTCGATATTATCGAGTCACCTTCGATGGACTCGAGATTTAAATATCGATGTTATCGATAGTATATCGATGTATCGATAATTCTGTCCAGATGAGTATGTGGTTGGTGGACATATTTTGTCCTCATATCGATGATATCGTTTAGGAATCGAGGACATCGACAACGCAGGTCGATCATATCGAGATGTGTATCGATAAAATCGACAAAGCAAGAAAACTTAAGGAATTTTCTTATTTTGAAAAAAGTTTTCTTAACTTAAAAACCCTATGATGTTCTAGTTTGTTTTAAGGCTTTTATAAACCTGGTGTTTTGGGACAAAGGATGTGAGGCTTAGATTTACCTGTGGCGAGCTTGCACACATCCGATTGAGGCAGACTTTTAAATTGATCTTCCTATGAGGCTCTGCAGTCTGACTGACTCAACACTCATGCTAATTGACAAACCAGGGCACTTTCAGAATCAATGGTTAAGATTGGATTTTAGAGGTTGGATGATGGGGTATGAAGCTTCATGGTGGGTGGATAAATGGAGGAGAAACTTAGACGTTGGGAGTTCTTGCGATTGCTTGGAGAATGAGAGAGATGAGAGAGAGTGATGGAAGAGAGGGATGGTGAGGTAATGGAAAAGTTGACTTTTTGGGGTTGCTTTTGTACTTAGGAATGGGAAGAGTAATGGGCTGAGTGATGGGTGTACTTTTGACCAATGAGGTGATTGATGTGATGGATTCTCTTAGGTTTTGTAACGCGCGGAGTTTTTTCTCGAACTGAACGCGGGTCCACATCTCCTAGCCTAGATATCGTATCAGTCCGCGAGACGTGGTGTTGGAACCGTGGCAACGGCGCGGTCGCAAGGGTACAAGTTTCGGGTCGAGCTGACTCTGTAATACGGGACAGAACTCAGGGCTGCACGCAAATACCGATAACAGATCGCTGGTCATCGGAATTCAACCGGGAGGACCGCAGAAGCCTACGGAATAGTATGGGCTAGGATACGGGTTTTATAGCTCTCTCTAACTAATAAAAATTTCATCCTCAAAATTTACAGAATAGATAAGGGAAGAGGAAACATCATCAAGTATATATGTCAAGGTTCAATTAATTTACAAAAGGATGAAGATAGCGCTCTCTAATCTCAACCTCGCCCTCCCAAGATGCATCATCAGCACTATGGTGATCCTACTGAACCTCGGATCCTAGATTATAAACGATCAAAATTGGAATGCTATGCAGCCTCATGATCTCAACGGTCGGGAGCTATAACAAAAAAATCTTTAAGTTATTCAAACTTGGGGATCTAACCATTCTAAGTTCTCAACAATCATAAAGTGTAGGGTAGCTATTAGCAGATATGTGATGTTATCTTTAGGTATTCCCAAGTTATGCTCTAATACCATCTTCTGTAACGCCCCAAGCCCAAAAATTGGATTCACAGGAATCCGGTGCCGACAGCCTCCGCAGTATCCCGTTCTTGGCTCCTAGCGCTCATATGCCAGGTCATGATTCTGAGATCCTACAAAGAGTATTTTTCAATGTACGTTTATCTCGTAAGAAGCATAACCACAAGTTTACACAAATCACAAAAACAACATCATCATCACATATCCACTAATATAATTATTTAAGTACAATACTAAAAAGGAAATACATGCATATAATAAAATCTCCAGAAGCTCTGCCGCACACTCCTGCCCCAGCTCGACTGCGTCTTATCGTCACCTGCACGCATCTATCGTGCATAAGCTTATAGAGAGCTTAGAGGGTGGTGTAAGTGTGTACACAAGATAAGTGTCAAGTATTCAATACAATGCCTTAATCATACAATATCGATATTACTGGCATGAATCATACAATATCAGAGTAAGCGGAAATACTACAAATCCATAAAAATATCATCAACCTCATCCAGGATATGTGATGAAAAGATATAGCAAGTCAATGTCATATGCCGCGGATGTAATACAATATGCGGTGCGAATGGAATGACCATGCTGGAGTGTGAAGCCGGGATGATAGTACGTAGTATCACAAGCTACGGGGTCATCACAAGAGACTTCTATCCAAACCAGTCTCATACCTAAATTTGGATAGTTAGACTCAATGTGGTAGACTCTTGATCTCAGGTTAGTCGAGCGCCTCAACCGAAATCCTGACCATTACGAAGGTACCCATAACAAATAGTTGCGTACCACCAGCCCGAGTAGATAGTGAATGAATGAATGAATGAGTATGCAACTCCTACTCAATAAGTCCACATATCAGTACGGTTCCTCTCTGGGATCGTCACCAGGGTCTAGTACACTCTACATGCAAATCGCCGCCCACTGATGCGCTATCATGCAAGTGGAAGAGACCTCACTATCTGCCTGGCCAGTAGTTAGCCAGTATCTACCCGGCACGTGGACAGCAGACCCATTCACGAGCTAGTCAAACTCAGTCTACCTATGCTCCTTACCCTCGGATGGGTAAGGTCACACCCCCTCCCAACCGACCACGACATAGTGGGAGACACGGCCTCCTGGTATTCGGCACTCGGGCGCTCATGTATCCACTTGGTCTCGACGTTGGGGCGTTCATGGCCTCGGAGGTTTAGGTATTTTCACCCAGGGACATCTATGGCGCCCGTATGCTAAAACCAAACATTTTCGGTGTCTCATCTGACCATCCACTGCATGCCTGTGGAGGCTATGGCCTTGATGTCGCTAGGGAATACAGTAATCACAACACACAATACAATATGCATGAGTCATACAATCCAGTCAGGCATCAATCATGCGCATACCGTGCGCTTATGTGAGATAACCTCCGCCTATCAGAGAGTCTCATAACAACCTGCTCAATGACATATGCAATGGTCAATCACATCTCATAACAAACATGCAGATGATGTGTATGGGCATGTATCATGATGTTATGCAGTCACATACTCATAATCGGTATCAATAACCGGCATCAATAATTAACCTCGACAATGTGGACATTTAACCAATATTGTCCCTTACGGAATGACCCACATGGAGCCTAACATATAATGGACCCATGACCTCACACAAGGGCCAAATATACAACACAATATGCCTCACTCAAGAGCTTAATACACATCACGATGGGCCTAACATACATTGTAATGGGCTCCATCGCCTGGCCCTCAAATGCATCACAATGGGCCTCATCATATAGGCCTCATATACATCACATTGGGCCTTAAACACAAGTGAAATACACATCACAATGAACCTAAAATATGGGCCGCATATACATCACATTGGGCCTCAAACAGGAGCCACATATACATCACACAGGCCAAATACACATCACAATGGGCCTCAACAATGGATCGCATATACATCATATACGTCTCGACAATCGGCCTCGATAATTAAAATTGGCCTCGACAATCGAAATCGGCCTCGATACTCGGTCTCGACAATCGGAATCGGCCTATACAATCGGCCTCGACAATCAGAATCGGCCTATACAATCGGTCTTGACAATCGGAATCAGCATCGATACTCGGCCTCGACAATCGGAATCGGCCTCGACAATTGAAATCGGCCTTGTCAATCAGACTCGTCCTCAATAATTGGCCTCGATAATTAGAATCGGCCTCGGCCTCGACAATTGGAATCGGCCTCGACAATCGAACTCAACCTCGACAATCAGAATTGGCTTATACAATCGGCCTCGACAATCAGAATCGCCTCGTCAATTAGACTCGACCTCGACAATCGGAATCGGCCTATATAATCGGCCTCGACAATCGGAATCAGCCTCGATACTCAGCCTCGACAATCGAAATCAGTCTATACAATCAGAATCGGCCTTGTCAATCGGAATCAGCCTCGACAATCGGAATCAGCCTCAAAACTCGGCCTCGACAATCGGAGTCGATCTATACAATCAGAATCGGCCTCGTCAATCGGAATCAGCCTCGACAATTGGAATCTATCTCGTCAATAGGACTTGGCCTCGACAATCGGCTGAACAAGGCCTAATGGAAGGTCACAATGTGGACATTAAACCATCATTGCCGAGCAATGTGGACATTCAAGCAACATTGCTCCCAAGGAGTGGCCCACATAGAGCCAAATGTAAAGTGGGCCCATGGCCTCACACAAGGTCCTAATACACATCATTATGGGCCTCACTCGTGGACTATATATACATCCCAACGGGCCTTGGCACATGGGCCATAAATACATCACATCAGGCCCCAACACATGGGCCGAGTATACACCATATTGAGCCTTAAACATGGGCCTCATATACATCGAGTGGGCCGCATTACATGGGCCGCACCAACGGGCCAATATACATCAAATGGGCCGCATTATATGGGTCGTACCAATGGGCCTCATATACAACAAGTCGGGCCGCATCATGTGGGTCTTAAATACATCAAATCGGGCTGCATCGTGTGGGCCATAAATACATCAAATCGGGTCGCATCATGTGGGCCATAAATACATCAAATCGGGCCGCATCATGTGGGCCTCATATATATCATAAAGGGGCTCTCGAATGGGCCCAACAACATCACATCAAGGTGGGACCCACACATCAATTATAGGTCATTTTAGAGCATTACCAAAAATAAATCCCATAGATAGATCATCTGGGCCATACCACAATAACAGTAGAGATAATGATTTTCACCGTTTAAATTTGCGAGGCCCACCATTTTATTTTCCATCCAACCAGATCATATGGTCACAAAGACCTGAGTTGAATGGAAAAACAAATATCATATTGATCCAAAACTTCTGTGACCCAAAAAGGGTTTCAATGGTGGACGTTCAATCTCCACTGGTTTTGCGGTGTGGTCCACCTGATAGACGACGTGAATAAAGCACATACACTATGCGAGACCCACGGAACTTGCTGACATCAAAGCAGCAGCAGCTGCATACCGCGTGGGGCCCTCATAGATGAACGGTTGGATATAACACATGCCTATGATCAGGCCCTCCTACCTTGCTGACGTCATTCCAGTAGATGGCTGGGACCCACTGACGTCAATACAACATCTGGCTGGAGTGAGGTGCACCAGCCAATCAACTCCCATTAGGTGGGTCCCACGTGGGGCCCACCATAGTATAATATTATATTATAATATAAATATAGAGAGAGAGAAAGAGGGAGGGAGCTTCAACGTCCAACGTCCAATTTGGACGGACGACTTGGATGATAGAATGCATACATCGATGTGGGCCCCACCTCCACACGTACAACACGTGTGGGGTGGGTCCAACAGTCTGAAATGGATGAACGGTATAGATGTGACACCTGCAAGCATCATGTGCCCACCTAACTTGCTGACGCAAGTGCAGCAGTAGAGCTGTTGCAGTCCCCATCACATTGACTCCACGTGTGGGGCCAGCAGCGTAGATAAAACACTTAGATCACAGTGGATCCCATGTCCTCAAATGGACGGTGTGGATTACATCATCCACGTGGGGTCCACACACAGCAGGTGGGGTCCAGTCCACGTCCAGGGACTGGACGGTTTGATAAAACATGTATATTAGGTGGGACCCACAGAACTTCTGACATCACACATCAGCTATATAGCTTCTAAGGTACACCGGCCAATCGGCTTGGTGGGTCCCACGTCAGTTGGATGGACGGTGTGGAATTAAAGCACATACATCATGGCGGTGTCCACCGTCCAGATCACTGGACGGTGGAGGTAAGGCACGTATATCATAGTGGGTCACACCGTCCCATATACACGTGGACGGTGAGGGTGCATGATACATACAGCAAGGTGGGACCCACCCCCACACACGTGGGGCCACAGTGGCAAAACAGATGGACGTTGTGGATATCAGTCCTATAGGACTGCTGACGCCTGTACACCAGCTATATAGCTGGTGTGGTGGTGGACCATCCAATCCACTTCCATGGTCGATGGGTCCCACGTTGGTGGGCCATCCCACTTCCCTCTCTTTATATAAATAATATTATTTTATTTAATCTGAGGAGCACCAGCGTCCTGGATGTGAGACACATCCATCATGGGTCCCACATGGACGGTCCATATAAAACTCATACATTGCAGTGGGGTCCACACATCCCACGTCCTGGAAACTGACGGACGGTGTGGATCTCACGTCATCAAGGTGGGTCCCATGTCCAGTCCGGCTGGACGATGAGGATTGTCATGCACACAGTATGGTGGGTCCCAAGGACCAAGTAGATATTTGTATTTTTCCATTCACCAGGACCTGCTGGACGGTACTAACAACTAGACCATCCAGACTTGCTGGCCCACACCAACTCACAGTGCAGATCATATGGGTGGGCCACACGATCAAGAGAGAGAGATCGGTTGGTGGAGGGACCCCGCCACTATGGGTCCCTCTTTGATACAATAAATACATCAAGATGGGTCCCACATATGTAGGCCCTCAAATCACAAATCAAATAAATGAAATCACCCACCTTCAAAACTACTCCTCCTTTCGCACTAGGGTAATCTAGCTCCAAGGAGAAAGAATCAATGGTTAAAATTGGATTTTAGAGGTTGGATAATGTGGTATGAAGCTTCATTGTGGGTGAAAAAATGGAGAAAAAACTTGGACATTGGGAGTTCTTGGGATTGCTTAGAGAATGAGAGAGATGAGAGAGTGATGTAAGAGAAGTGATGGTGAGGTGATGGGAAAGTTGACTTTTTGGGGTTGCTTTTGTACTTGGGAACGAGAAGAGTAATGTTGAGGGTCAAATATTGCATATTAGACACCAGTTATTACATGGATTTATGAACATGACATTGCTTAATGAAATATTTTAATCAGATTTTTGCTGCAGGATGTAATTAGGAGCGTTGACTGAAAAAGAGTATTAAAGGCGTGGATTTGATGCTCCGAAGTCACCAGAGCAAGGGACGGACTCCAGAGGACTAATATCAATGAATTCACACACCAGGGATCCGAGGAAATCAAGGCGTTCACGTTAAAAATGGCCCAAAACTGGTCCAGAATGCAAGATCACAGGGTTACCGCTATCTGATTGACACGAGACTTCATACATGAGATATGAACCATAAATTAACCGTACATATTAAATTTCAACCATTGAAGATCTCGGGAAGTGGGCCAACGGACAGATCAGCCCATTAATCTTCAATTTGGGGCCCACCTGATATCTGGAACTGCCTTAACAGTTGGCCTCAACGGTTTAAATAAGATGAGAAATAGGATGGACGGATTGGATTTCTGAAGAACATCAAAGTGGACTCCATATGTACAGCGTGTGTACATAGTGTACACACGCCCGCCGAGCACCACGCCACCTTCCAATTTCAAACAGCGCCCGCCAGCATCTTCTCCAGAAACGGTAGTTGCCGTTTTTGGCGTTCTTTGTAACGGACGAACGAGTCCATTTTTCGGACGATTGTGGGCCCCACACATGCCCCGTACGGCAGATCCAAGCCGTCCATCTTCTAGAGGGCATCGAAAGGATCGAACCCAAGCTGATATTTTGCTCCCATGCATACACACGTGTGTGATACAGAGGCCACAAAAGGACTGCTCTGCGACGTTTAAAATTGATTTTATTGAGATTTCTTCTCTGGGCCGCGTCAAAGGACATTCAAAACTGCCCATTCTTGACTGAAATTTTGTTCTGAATGCAATGGACGGGGTGGATTTCCCAGAAAACACTTCTACGGGGCCCACCGATCACTACAGCGAAATGGTGCGAAAGGTTTCACACATATTAAGAAATCCGGTTTTTCAGGCGGTTGTGGGCCACCATCTTTGATCATATGGTAGATCTGAACCGTCCATCATGTAGAGGATCCAAGAAAGTCCTAAAGAACGGTGTTGTTTTGGAATTTGAGCGAGGAAAGTGTCGTGTTTCGAGGCCCCAAACTTGGCTGCGAAAAAACTTTCGCTGCGCGTGCGACAGCTTTCCAAATCTAATTTTCTCCACTCCAGCAGCTATAAAAAGGGTTTTGGATGTGGGGAGCAAGCATCGAAGGCCTTGGACGAAGAATCTCACGTGAGAGAGAGAAAGACAAGGAGAGAAGAAAGAGTTTGTGTTGTTTTTCCTTTGGTTATGCTTTTCTTCTCAAATTTCTAATGAGATCTAGCCCATCCATGTGTGGCTAAGCCTCTTGGCTAGGGCCAAGAGGTGAAGCTTGTAGTGTGATGGGACCGATTCTAAGGTTTTGATTCATGTTATGGACTGATTTGATTCTAGTTTGATTTATAAGAATGCTTTTAGTTTTTAATGATTTGTTGTGACTAAAATTACAATAGATCTGCGACGGCTTAAAGTATTCTCTCCATAATTTGATTGTGAAATCAGGAAACCCTGTTGTTCACCATTGCCCCTTGGACATGGTTGGATGATGGAATCCATCCTAACCTTCATACATCGTCTGATTGATTGTGGATTGATTTGAGTTGTGTTGTTTACCTTGTTTCATGGGCATGGATTTGTGATGGAATCGACTCTAATTCTCATATCTTTCATCTCTTTGAAAATGTTCACTCCCCAAGTATAGGGTTGTGATGTAGTAATAAACTCGGTAAGACCGAGGTCGAATCCACAAGGACTGAAACCTGTACGTATTCTGAAACTAACTAGGGCTAGAACTAGAATGAGATGAATTCTAAATCAATTGTGATTTGCGAAATAATTGTGAGATTATTATCTAAAACTTAGGAGAAATTCAGAGGAAGGGAACTAGGGATTCAGAGGATCCACTTGTAGAGATCAGGGAGATCTTATGCCTGCTTGAAAAATCATGGAATTTAAACTGAACTTATTTGATATAGTGTTTAAAAAATGAAAGGTGTATAAATTAGAATGGATTCCATCACCAAACCATGCCCAGGAGACAAAGCAAACAACAGAATTAAACTAATTACCAACCAATCAACATGTCATGAAGGTTAGGAAGGGTACCGACATCCAACCATGCCCAGAAGACGATGGTGAACAACAGGGCTTCCTGACGTCATAAACATCAAAAGGAAGAAGAAATACTTAAAGCCATCGCAGACCTATTGTAATTTCAGTCACAACAGACCATTAAAAACTAAAAATATTCCCATAATAAAATTAAACTAAATCAAATTCATTTAATGAATTAAATTAACAGTATAGAGTCTCCCATCTCATTACAAGCTTCACCTCTTAGCCCTAGCTAAGAGGTTTAGCCCGACATGGATGGACTAAATCCCTTAAAAAAACAAAATAAAATAAAATAAAATAAAATAAAACAAACTCTACTCTTTTTTGTCTCGCTGCTCCACGTCCTCCAAGCCCAGCTCGTCTCTCCTTCTTCTCCTTTTATAGAGCTGTAGAAAGATTCCCCCCTACAAGAGTCGGTGTAGCCCCTTTTTAGAAACTCCTCCACATAGCTTTACGCAGCCAGCAGTCAGTCGGTGCGTCAACCTTGGGAACCGACTTGCGTCGGGTCATCTTGCCGCCACCAAACGATGACTCTGAGACATCCACACTTCTTGGCTTCAGTCGACACGTCCCTGGAGACATTTTGAACGGCCAGGATCATTGGACCGATCCTGGCCCTGGTAGCTCAATGGCCCAGATCAATCGGGTCTCCGTTACGCGTGCGCCACAACCTCTCTTACGCTGAAGTGAAGGTGGGGCCCACTTCAGTTGTCGTTTGGGAAATCCCCTCCGTCCATCTTCTGAACCTCAAAATTTTGACTAGAGGGGAACGGTTTTGGATGCATGTTGGTGCGACTCAGGTACAGAATTCCGCAGAAATTAGTGCAGGGTCGTCTATTTGTGACCGTTGAACCCAGCACGTGTGCGAGCATGAATGCTCAGGGTCAACATGGATTTGACCAGCTTGCGGCCCTCTGAATGATGGATGGTTCAGATTAATTGCTCGAGCCATGATGATGGCCCACTCAGATCGTCCGCAGCCTCTGTTTTGCGAACGGAAAAAGAGGACGTGATTTGCTGTGATGGTTGATGGGCCCCACCTTGATGTTTATGGAGAAATTCATTCCGTCCATTGGGATCCCCACGGAAAACCATCCAGGAAGACCCACTTCTGTCTAATTTGGATATGGTCCCACTGAACTTTGATTGTTGCCATCCATCCTACGATTTACGGTGTAAGTTACCTAAGCACATGCATGGGACCAAAATTCCACCGTGGCTGGGGTATTTTGGGCCTCCTGAGTCCATTGGACGGTCCAGATCTTTGTTATAGGTGATGCGTGGGGCCCAGGATCAAAACTCAAGTGGCCAGCGTCCGTCCCTGGACATTTGGCATGGCTTGGTTTGGATGGTTTGCAAAAAATAGGTGGGGTCCACTATGGTATTTTCTCGGAAAATCTGCTCCCTTCACCGTTTTCATCACATCATGATAGCCCATGGTCCCAAGTTTGAAATAGATCTGACTTCAGGGTGGGCCGCACGACCAGCTGCTATGCAGATGATATTCACCATCGAAAACATAATTTGCTTCACGTATGATTGATGCCATGCATGGCTTGCCATCTATTTACAAATTTGCCATTCTCGTTTGTTATAACTTCTGCCGTCCGTATCTCTTGACTGCACCATGCAAATGAGACGAAATTTCACCAGTACTTGTTATTTTTCATGCTCTTTCCATCGATTCAATTTGGGTCCCAATCTCCCATGGATGTCCAAGATGTTTTCTTAATGGTTATTGTCTGATCTTGTCCATCGGGTCACTTACACACTGATCCAAGGGCTGAATTTTGACGTGTACGGTTAATTTATGGTCCTCAGACCATGTATGACATTTCGAACCGAACGGATGGGGGAAACCCTGTGATCTTGCATTCTGGCTGACTTTCAGGCCACTTGAGCTTCAGTTTCTCGATTTTCTCGAATCTTTGGCGTGTAAATTCATCAATCTTGGTCCCCTGGAGTCCGTCCCATGCTCTGGTGAATTTTGAGCGTTAAATCTCATTTTTAGCAACTTATTTCGATCCAGGCTCGTAAATACACCCTGCATCACAAACATGATTAAATCGAACCTTTAAACAGTATCATGTTCGTAAACTCGGATAATAACGGGGGTCTAATATGCAATATTTGACCCTCAATAGAAAACTAGATCAATGGAAGTTCAGATCGAGCTTTAGTGACATATCTTCCAACTGGATGAAGATGGGACTCGAAGTCCAGTTGAGTTCGTGAATCAAGCGTAGATCTCCCTGATCTCTACAAGTGGATCCTTGGCACCCTAGTTTCCTACCTTTAAATTTCACCAGCTTTAGTTTCGTACTTCACAATTATTCACTCATATTTACTCGATTTGAATTTCATCTTGTTCTAGTTCTATTTCTAGTTAGTTTCAGATCACGTACAGGTTTCAGTCCCTATGGTTTCGAACTTGGTCTTACCGAGATTATTACTACATCACAACCCTATACTTGGGGAGTGAACAAGTTTTTGGCGCCGTTGCCAGGGATTGACGGCTACGTTTCCTGAAGTTAACTGGTTTTAGGATTAGTTTAAGATTAGGACTTTTCTGATTTTTAGGGTTTATTTTTAGAATTTTTTAATTCCAGGTTTTCCTTTAATTTTTAGAAATTTTCTTTCAAGTAACCTTCTATTTTTAGATAGTTCTCCCTTTTAAGAAACTAACCCAATCTTCTCGTTTTGTAGGATTCTGAGATAAGCTTCCAAATTGGTAATTTCTTTCTAATTTCTCTACTTTTTCTACTTTTAGAATTAGGATTTTAGTTTTAGAAACTTTCTTATTCTAGGTTTCCTTTTTAGAAACTAACTTTCTATTTTTAGAAATTTTCTATTTCTAGGCTTTTATTTATTTTAGAATTTTTTTCCTTTTTAGAAACTAACATTACTTTCCATTTTAGGATTAGGATTTTTAATTTAAAACTTTCTAACTTTAGGCTTAGAACTTTCCTAATTATTTTTTTAGCATTTATTTTATTTTATTTTTAGGAACTAATTTATTTTTAGAACTTTCCTCTTTTGTTTTTAGAACTTAGGTTAGTTATTTCCCTTTTAGAGACTCTTTCTAATTTTAGAAACTAACTCATCTTTCCTTTATTTTATTTTTAGAAACTTTTTAATTTTTAGGTTTAAATTTTCTATTTTAGAAACTTTCAAATTTTAGGGAACTTTACTTTTTAGAAACTAACTTAGCTTCTAGGTTTAGGGAACTTTCCTTTTTAGAAACTAACTTTCTATTTCAATTTTAGGAACTTTCTAACTTTAGACTTTCTATTTTAAAAGCTAATCTCTTTTGTTTTCTTCTGCAGGATTTTAACATAGGAACTTCTCAATTGGTACCTTCCTTCTAACTTCTCCTCCTCTTACTTTCCATACTGCTGTAGGATCTTTTCTTTTATTTTTCTTAAGATTAGATTCAGATTGAGGGTTTCACCATGTACATGCACGAATGGGAACGTCAATATGCTGAGATAGCTTTTAAGCATGCGAAACAGTGCGAAGGGATGTATGATGATTATGATAAAAATCAACCTATGTCTCGAAATTCTCCTAAACCAATCATCGAGAACCAACCTAAGCATAACATTCCATCGGTTAAGAAGTCCTTACGCGATCATATACGGGAGAACAATTCCACCCCATGGACAGTACGCGAGTGTTGGGGTTATCATAACTATGGGAGTGGGAATCATTATCACCCATCTGCGAAAAAGAAAACAATGCATGATTATATTATGAGTGATAATAAGTATTACCAACCATCAGATTCTCCCACCTATGATCCGTATGACTATAACCAGTGGAAACATCAATGTCGGGAAGCTGAACCAGCTATATATCATGGTGATAATTCTCTTGGGTCATCTACCTTTGAAACCCAATCAGAAACAATTCAAGAGGATTCACTTCAGAAGCTCATAAAAGCACAAGAGCAATTCAATCAACTTGTCATACAATCATGCGAATTGCTCAAATCATCAATCCCAATCATTCAGTCACATCTTATGGAGAAGGAAGAGGCTAGGTTATCCCAGTCTCATCTCAATCTAGAAGCACAATGTGAAGAAGGTTATCATAATTTGCTTGTGGCAGAAACTGAAATTATGAATAAGCAATTGGATTCCATTAATGAGCAGATGGTTCGATTTCTCGATGAGTCGATCTCGATGACTGTCCAAAGGAATGATCAAGAGATGTGGGTGTCTTTCAAATATAATGATAGTGACACACTTCACTCACATGACACACATGATTACACTGATGAGGTAGAGGTTAGTTTATTCGAACCTCAACCCAATCTAGGAACAGAATGTGAGGAATGTGATCCCATCCTAAGTTCACACTGCACGGAACTGGATGATGATGAGTATTGGAATTCAATCTCAAGTGTGGCCCTTGCCAATGATCAAGAGGTTCAGGAAGTTGCCAACCATAATGATGTACTCCACCTGTCTGAAATGACTGATTTGAATGTGGAAGATGAACCACTTTCACCTAACCCTTCCAACCTTTGTGATGCATGTTTGGACCACTCCCCTGAATTGAATGATGATAGGATTCGAGAGATGGACACTTTACTTGACATGACTCTGGAATTTGAAACTATCCAGTTGAGGCTACAATCTGAGTTATATACTTTAGACGATTCAATGCCTCCACTAAGAAGCTTCAATGACCAGAGTCTTCATATCGATGCTCCCCCTATTGATCTCCAACTTGTCTGTGTAGGGTAGAAGCAAGAGAGCATGCGTTCATCCGCTTCTAGAGACGATAGAATCCTTGGGCAAATCATCACACACTTCGATGCAGGAGAAGAGGCACTCTTAGCTGAATTTTCCAATTCTTTGGACGATTGCGTGGCACACTTTTCAGATTCGAATGATCCTATGATTAAAGAAATAGTGGATGCCTTACAAGAGACTATCTTGGTAGTTGTTACTAACCGAGAGAACCCGTACTCTGAAGCCCCTCTTTCCCCAGACCCTGAATGTTTACCATTAAAGGAAGAAGAGCTGAAAATTGAACCGAAGTCTGTAACGTCGGAATGTGTTGAGACTACATTACTTCCTGAATTTTATCTACCTGTAGTCTTTGATTCACCATGGGATACTAACTTTGAGACTTTTTCTGACACAGGTAAATCATATATACTTTGGATACCTCAGGCGAATCAACGACGAATTTTTGCTGAGGTACATAAGTTTCTCTGGCTATTCATGCTCTAGGGCATCAAAGCCTATTACAAAAAGGGCTTTTGGATGATCCTATTGAGAAACCTACTGAGAAACTTATTAAGATATTGGCCAGAAGAGGAACCTTGCAGCATGATCGAGTAGTTTTTCCCTGCTTTCATAGGATTAGGGTAGTTTGCTCTATGTTGTTCTAGGATAGATGGTTTTATGTCATTAGGTTAGTTTGCTTTCTGCATTGTTTTAGGATAGTTTGCTTTCATGTCTTCACTCTCGTGCTGACCGGCTTTCATGTTGTGATCTCTATGGAAAAGTCTATCTCAATTCGTTATCTAGGTACTATTTTCCCATCACTTCTCACTTACTTTTGTTGTCCCATGTGCATTGCATGCTTATACATCTTTTACATTAAGGACAATGTAGATTTTAGGTTGGGGGTGGGAGATTAGGTTTCCTAATCAGTGTTTTCTTGGCTTGAGCAAAAATTGTGAAAATTTTTAATTTTTCTGGAATTTCTTATGAATTCGAAGTGATTTTGATGGTCATCAAGGGCATTTAGAATTTCAAGATAAGTGATGTTGGTAATTTATGACCCTTGCATTTAGTTATCTATTAGATTTCACAGTTAAGTTTGAAGTGTTAATCCAGAATTAGAGGTTTTAAACATTGATTGAATCATGATTTCACATGTCACATCTCGCTTACACATGGAGGTTTCAGTCGATATTGAAGGATTAGTTGGGTAATCACTAAGCATGCAAGGAACCAATCTGAGAAAATTGAACGGATTGGGCGAACGGTCGTCACTATAGGTTTGCTCCCTATAGGTGAGGATTCGATTCCCCATGGATGATATGTAAAAAGGGTTGGGCGTACAATCTTCACCATAGGTTTGCTCCCTATAGGTGAGGATTTGATTCCCCTTCTTGGCGTTGCTTTTAATGAAAAAAAAATCAAAAACTAAAAGAATGAAAAGATGATGTGTGAGGCAAGTTTTAGTTATCATGAATTCTCTTGTTGGTTACCAATGATATCCAGAAATAGAGAAGATCTCTTAATGATGATAAGCCAAGATTACACTATACACCTATGGAACTCAATGTTTAGAATTTTTCTGATTGATGGATTAATACTTTGAGCTTGACTATGGAATTTACCGTACACTTGAGTCCATGAGAATGTAATACCCAACATTCACGAATCTTAGACTTCTAATATCTGGATTGTTTTCAAAATCGCTAGAGTCTATAGAAATTGTCTCGTAATTCTCTAACTTATTTTTCGCATACTTTGCTCGGGACTAGCAAAATGCTGGTTGGGGGTTGTGTTGAGGGTCAAATATTGCATATTAGACCCCAGCTATTACATGGATTTATGAACATGACATTGCTTAATGAAATATTTTAATCAGGTTTTTGCTGCAGGATGTAATTAGGAGTGTTGACTGAAAAAGAGTATTAAAAGCGTGGATTTGATGCTCCGAAGTCACCAGAGCAAGGGACGAACTCCAGAGGACTAAGATCAATGAATTCACACACCAGGGATCCGAGGAAATCAAGACGTTCACGTTAAAAATGACCCAAAACTGGTCCAGAATGCAAGATCACAGGGTTACCGCTATCCGATTGACACGAGACTTCATACATGGGATGTGAACCATAAATTAACTGTACATATTAAATTTCAACCATTGAAGATCTCGGGAAGTGGGCCAACAGACAGATCAGCCCATTAATCTTCAATTTGGGGCCCACCTGATATCTGGAACTGCCTTAACAGTTGGCCTCAACGGTTTAAATAAGATGAGAAATAGGATGGACGGATTGGATTTCTGAAGAACATCAAAGTGGACTCCATATGTACAGCGTGTGTACATAGTGTACACACGCCCGCCGAGCACCACGCCACCTTCCAATTTCAAACAGCGCCCGCCCGCATCTTCTCCAGAAACGGTAGTTGCCGTTTTTGGCGTTCTTCGTAACGGACGGACGAGTCCATTTTTCGGACGATTGTGGGGGCCCCACACATGCCCCGTACGGCTGATCCAAGCCGTCCATCTTGTAGAGGGCATCGAAAGGATCGAACCCAAGCTGATATTTTGCTCCCATGCATACACACGTGTGTGATACAGAGGCCACAAAAGGACTGCTCTGCGACGTTTAAAATTGATTTTATTGAGATTTCTTCTCTGGGCCGCGTCGATGGACATTCAAAACCACTTATTCTTGACTGAAATTTCGTTCTGAATGCAATGGACGGAGTGGATTTCCCAGAAAACACTTCTACGGGGCCCACCGATCACGAAAGGTGCGAAAGGTTTCACACATATTAGGAAATCCGGTTTTTCAGGCGGTTGTGGGCCACCATCTTTGATCATATGCTAGATCTGAACCGTCCATCATGTAGAGGATCCAAGAAAGTCCTAAGGGACGGTGTTGTTTTGGAATTTGAGTAAGGAAAGTGTCGTGTTTCGAGGCCCCGAATTTAGCTGTGAAAAAACTTTCGCTGCGCGTGCGACAGCTTTCCAAATCCGATTTTCTCCACTCCAGCAGCTATAAAAAGGGTTTTGGACGTGGAGAGCAGGCATCGAAGGCCTTGGACGAAGAATCTCACGTGAGAGAGAGAAAGATAGGGAGAGAAGAAAGAGTTTTTGTTGTTTTCCTTTGGTTATGCTTTTCTTCTCAAATTTCTGATGAGATCTAGCCCATCCATATGTGGCTAAGCCTCTTGGCTAGGGCCAAGAGGTGAAGCTTATAGTGTGATGGGACCGATTCTACGGTTTTAATTCATATTATGGACTGATTTGATTCTAGTTTGATTTATAAGAATGCTTTTAGTTTTTAATGATTTGTTGTGACTAAAATTACAATAGATCTGCGACAGCTTGGAGTATTCTCTCCATAATTTGATTGTGAAATCAGGAAACCCTGTTGTTCACCATTACCCCTTGGACATGGTTGGATGATGGAATCCGTCCTAACCTTCATACATTGTCTGATTGATTGTGGATTGATTTGAGTTCTGTTGTTTACCTTGTCTCATGGGCATGGATTTGTGATGGAATCGACTCTAATTCTCATATCTTTCATCTCTTTGAAAACTAGATCAATGGAAGTTCAGATCGAGCTTTAGTGACATATCTTCCAACTGGATGAAGATGGGACTCGAAGTCCAGTTGAGTTCGTGAATCAAGCGTAGATCTCCCTGATCTCTACAAGTGGATCCTTGGCACCCTAGTTTCCTACCTTTAAATTTCACCAGTTTTAGTTTCGTACTTCACAATTATTCACTCATATTTACTCGATTTAAATTTCATCTTGTTATAGTTCTATTTCTAGTTAGTTTCAGATCACGTACAGGTTTCAGTCCCTGTGGATTCGACCTCGGTCTTACCGAGATTATTACTACATCACAACCCTATACTTGGGGAGTGAACAAGTAATGGGTGTACTTTTGACAAGTGAGGTGATTGCTGTGATGGATTCTCTTAGATTTTGTAACGCACGGAGTTTTTCTCAAACTGAACGTGGGTCCACATCTCCTGGCCTAGATATCGCATTGGCGCGCAAGACACGGCGTCGAAACCGCTGCGACGACGCGGTCGTAAGGGTACAAGTTTCGGGTCAAGCCAACTCTGTAATACGAGACACGACTTAGGGTTGCGCGTAAACGCCCATAACAGATCATAGGTCGCTGGAATTCGACTGGGAGGACCGCGGAAGCCTACGGAACTGTACGAGCTAGGATATGGGTCTCACATATTGCCTCCAATCTTCGAATTCCTAACTATAAGTGATTTAGATCATTGGTTATGACCTAAGTCCTTTCTTTACCTGAACCCTAGGCTATGACTTCAGTGCTCAGATTAGCCGAATGGCTTGGTCCTAGGGTCCTGTAAGTGTCACTAAGTTCAATCGCTCCCTCCTACATCAACGAATGCGTTATGGCTAGTTCATAATACACAACCCAAATTAATCCAAACCATTGCTTTGATACCATCTGTAACACCCCGGGTTTTCGGGGGCCGTGTAGGAACTCGGCTCCCAAATTCCCAAGTGCCATGAGTGCCCTAATGCACTTCAGATTTTAATTACATTTGGATGATTTCATAAACAATGGAGAGTTTAGCAAGGCATGAAGCATAAGTAAGTCATAAAGTAGTATCGAGTGCCACTAAATACAAAAATATCCAAACCAAAAATCTAAAATCATCTAAATAGGAAACTAGTCCCACCCATACATGACCTAAAGTGACTAGAACCCTGGCCCATATACCGCGGTAGCCCAAATTCAGATTAGAAAGATCTGCCGAAAGTTTGGAAGCAAGGAAGCTCCTCTTCCTCATCCATGCTCACCCCGCTCAACTCGTCGAGCTCCACCTCACCTGTATCTAATGACGTGTCAGGTTAGTGTTTTAAAACACCGTCCTAGAGTGGGAGTGAATAGCTAACTCAGTCGGTGCCATTAGCCATAAGTTATATCAAATAATAATTCCATGATGAATTTAATGAAAAACACACATTCATAAATCACTAACTAGTCTTTGTTAATGCATATGCATGAGTTGTGTATGATGCATGACCTCACCCACAACACTCCCTCGAGCGACTTCATCTCACGGTCGCGCATGACCAACACTCCCTCATTGCGACCTCAACTGTCGAGTTGCTAAATCCTAGCTAATGCGATGTATGAATAATGTTAGCCGAGTATTTAGTTAATTCTGTTCATCCAATAGGTTGGAGAAACTGGTACACCCCGACAATATCAATGCCCTCATCCATTTGTGAGGCCAGGACCCTTTAACATGCGAGGGCAAGACCCCGCGATCCTTGATCCCATCGGAGTCCCCACCCCTAATTGCAAGCACGTGGGGAGTGCTGGAAAGCGGGATCTCTCGCAGTCACTACGGGGAGGCTCGTCACCCCAACGTAGGCCGACAGCTCGGACATAATGTCTCATTCCACCATGCCCGACTCACGAAACTATAGATCAGTTTCTAGCTATTGTTAGTGGGTGAGGGGTGTTCTAGGTTCCAAACAGGCGTGAGCAAACATGGTTGGTCAGTCGGTGGACTAGACCGCCCAAGTTCAAGCGAGCACGCAACGCACGACATCGTGTGCAAGAAACACATGTAGTCCCACTACCGTCGCCCGTTCATGTCCGCCCAAATCAGTTGGACTAGTCACAGGATGGCCTGATCAACGGAGCCACCTTCACAAATCTCAATTCCCTGACGAACCCAGGAAATGGGTTGCATTCTATAACACTTCTAGTAATTAAGAGTTCATCTTCTAGTACAGGCGGAATCATGCGTACAATACATCAAGCATAAAATTTTAGGTTATTAAAATGAATACAACTACTCATAATAGCATAAGTTAGACATGTGTGCGTGTGATGCAGGATTACCTAAGAGACCAAGAACCACACATCATTCATAGTACAGATAAACACAGCAAGAAATAATGCAACCATTCATGCTACAGAGAAGATCATGCAAAAATCAAAGGCGCAAATAAACATACAACACCAATTCCATGCTCAAACATGTTGAAGGCCAATCAACAATAATTAATCATTGCATACAAGTTGGGTGGACCTATCGTGTAGGTTCTTAGCTAAGTTTTCTCTAGATTACTGATGCACTTCACCCTGACATTCATAATCGTTAAATTCATCCTAAAATTGGCACTTGGCCACCTAAGGATAATAGTCTGCACCTTGTGACGTTTCGCCCCACTCATAGTGCTCCTTAGGTTAGAAAATTAGGAAAAATGGTTCTTATACCAATTTAGAAGTAATTAGGTAAGATTCATGCAATTCATTTTAGAAAAGCCTAAGTTGGGAAGTAAAATTTGTTTTTTACCTTCCAATCGCAAATGAGGCCGATTCGGCGGAGGAAAATGATCGATGTTAGGGCTTTGATTGGAGGAAACTGATGAAGGGAAGCACTAAATCCTCCCCCACTCCTACTCTCTCTTCTTCTCTTCTTTTTTCTCTTCCTCTTTCTCTCTTTCTCTTCTTTGAAAATGTAATTTCGTATGGGGAGAGGGGGTGCCCAAATGAAGCCCTTATATAGTGCCAGATTTGGTGTAAATGGCCCCAAGGGCTAGGTTTTTACTATACTAGCCCTATAGGAGGGTCTTTCTAACCTCTAGGGCCCACTATGGGGCGTACATGTCGGTATACATTGTTGGATAGTTAGCCCTAATGATGATCTGCGTATGGACATGATCGACCGCCATTTGGATGCGCCAATCGACAGATATGATTAGAAGTCTGTTCAATGGTCACCGATGGTCGATCGGGGCCGCGACTATACGGATATGAGAAGGAAAATATCCTTATTCCAAGTGTGAAGTTTGGTCATAAACCAACGGTGAGAAATTCTCAACTTTGCATAAGAGTGGACGACCCAATTCACTTAAGTTTCAGCTTATTCCTTTAGGGTATTTGCACTTCTCATGCACTCGTCCTTTGACTCAAGTTGATCGGTTCTGAACACTACTCAGGTCCAACTCCCGCGATGGACATCGAGCCTAGTAAGACGGACATTATTCTATAGTTTTGGAACTAGTGGCACACTAACGAGCGGTTTAGAGCTTATTAGAAAAATCAGGGCATTTCTGGAATGAATTATGTATTGAGATTTCTCGTGGGCAATGATTAGGGTTTAGATTAACTAGGTTCATAGTATGGCCTATTTATAACTAGTGAAAGTGGAGATTTGGTCATGATTACTTTAAACCGTCGGTTTTAGGCTAAAAGAGTAATGGGGTTGATTTGGTCTATTAGTCAAGATCCGGGCCTTATCTGACTCGACTTCTGTCAGATCTTTAATTTAGTTACTATTGTCTTGATTAGTTAACGATGGGTCGATTAGATTTGAGCCCTATGTGAGTAAATCATTGGGCTAAACTTGATGTTCAAGTGATCAGGCGGATTCGTTGGCTTCATACGGTTGATTAATCGGACTTGCGGTTCTTTACTGGTACCATCTATGTATAAACTAACATTGAGTGTTAATGGTCCGTAAGTGATAATATAAGTTAATTACATTAAAAAAAAATTCAAGGATTTTTGGAAATCCAAAACAGTGAAAATCCATGACGTTACATTTGTGTAGGACCTTTGCTCTTGTATAGGGCATAAACTGTTGAGTCCTTGTGTAGGATGATTTACCTTGTGTAGGCATCCTTAGGTACCTTGTGTAAGTCCTAGTGTCCACCTTGTGTAGGTTGTAACGGTTTGAGGTGAACCTTATTTAAAACCTCCGTTAGTGAAATCCGGTACACTCAAGGGTTGAGTGCGTCCATTGGGAGTGAAGTAGGCACATAGCCAAACCACTCTATATGATTGTATTTGGGATTGCTATTTGCACACTCATTTGATTATGCTTATCTTGAATTCTTAAAATGATGCATGTGAATGGTTAGAACTGATAGGAATCACATCCCACACACTCATAGACACGATTCTACATAGACAAATTGCTTAAATTGTTCAACCTGAGTAGTCTATTGTTTAGATCCTCTACTTGGCTTGGAAGCCTGTAGAGCTAAGACTTTATAAAATTTATACTAATTTAAAATCCTAATCCCCTAATCTTACATGCCCAAGGTCTGTACGTCCTTTATAAAGGAACCAAGTTCCAACCATATAAAAAAATAAAAAAATAAAAAAATGGACAGAAATGGCTCCTATCAATCGATCGATTAAGTTGTTAATCAATCAAACTTAATTCGAATTTAAGAAGATATGTCTCTGGATGTAACACCCCGAAAAATCGGGGGTCATGCATACGCTCGACTCCCGAGTTTCCGAGTGTCACTTATCATACATTTTATGGTTTTAGGGTTAATCAAGCTTAAAGGCGCAATTTGGAATATCCTGGAGCATGAAACACAGTCACACAAGTCTATTGAAATGAAGAAGATGTATGTGTATATATGAACAGGTCCAAAAGAATGTATATTGGCTGCCCAAGGCATCGCCCGACAAAAATTGCAAAAGAATAGTGGATCCAAAAGATTATAGCTGAGCCCACGCTCAGCGATCCGATCCTGCCTCTCCAGCTGACTGAGAGTCGTCCATCAACTGGAAGTATGACAGCTCCTCCTTATCGTCAAGAGTAGCATCAATGGGCTACAATGGTTGCAGGGTGGTTCAGGTTCCATGCATATGTGAGCACACAGGATTAACAAACAGGGTTGATCAGTTAGTAGGCTAGACCGCACGAGTCAAGCGAGCGTGATACGAGTGACCTCGGGCACAAGAGACCCATGTAGTCGAACTACAGCTACCCAAACACACCCACCCAAACCCACGGGTTTAGCCTGAGGGTAGTCCCACCAATGGGACTCCCATCTCTCCTCATGATTCCTGACTATCCCAAGGGTATGGAGGGTGATTCATAGCATGCCGGCTACCAATGTATAATCTAGTACAAACCACATCATGCTCTCATACTTCTCAACATATCATTCAGATTCTCATAGCAAGCATGGTTAACAATATCATGAAATAAGTGCATGTGAGGTGTGTGTGTGGGGGTGAGGGAGTTACGCACTCCCTCCATCTCAAGCCATCATATACACAAGGGTAATGAAAGCATACATATTAAGAGGTAACAATATAGGGAGAAAACATTAAGGCATAAGCAAGGATTCATCCATACACATAAGCATGTGAGAAGCAAGAACAACATCTTGGAGGCTAGGCATGCAAATCCATACGATTTTAACAACTACATTCCTAGGGCTTTCTCTAGATTATTAATCATAACATCTAAGCAATCAAAATCATTGCGCTCGTACTAAAATTGGTTCTAGGCCACCTAAGAACAATAGTCCATAACTTCGGATTTGTTGAAGACTTGGGAATGACCTAGGAGATGTGGATCTTGGTGTAGAACGGCCGGAATCCTACGAGCAACCACCACATGTTAGATTCCCATGTAAATCCCTTTCATCACAAGGGTTTCAAGGAAATTTGGTGATGGATCTTACCTAGATGCTCAACGGGGTGAAAGAGCGGTCGTGGACGAGGGATCCTTCTTGGAGAAGATGTAAGAGGTTGTGGGATTGATTTCCTTGGGCCCCACCTTGATTTAGGGTCCACCAACCTACCTTCACCCTCTCTTTCTCTCTTTACATCACCTCGGTTGTTGGAGAATGGTGGGAGCTACGAAAAGGGAGAGCTTGTCGTTGGAAGATGGTGAAATTTATGAGGGAGAGATTATAGGTTGTTGGAGGTTGAGGAGTTATGAAGGAGAGAGGCTTGGTGGTGGGAGATTTGGAGGAAGTTATGAGGGAGAGAGAGATGGGTTGTTGTTGTAGAATGGGGGTTATGAGAGAGAGCTAGGGTTTATTCCCTAGAGTTGGGCCTTTTGGCCTTAAGCTTCCATAATTTCCCAAAATAGACCTATGGAACTCCATATTAGTGTGGGGGCCACCCCAACACCCCCGACCACCAAATTTGGTGTGTAGGTGCCTTATGGCCCGACTAGGGTCCATGCAAAAATTTAGGGTGAACGGATGAACGGATATATGATCTGAGTAAGCGTTTCCGACCTTTAAGTGGTCATGTGGGGGCCATTCTTATTGATGGGGCATTTCTGGTGGCCCTCTGGCCAAGAAATTTATAGGGTAAGTGGTCCATGGCTCGATGAAGGGCCATGCAAAATTTGAAAATGATCGGATATTGGGTTTGATCGTACGGGCCCGATTTGCGATCAACGGTCACCGTGCCACGATCGAAACCCAGCTTTTGTGGGTGGGTGTAGAAAAATACATTAAACATTCTTCGTAAATTTGGAAGGAATCCGACGGTTGGAAGGCCTGGTATCTCGGTTTTATTTGCAAGTGCCAGATTCCAATTCTGGCATTGGTGGGGTGCATTTGGCTAGTGCCAGATCCCAGTTCTGGGTGTCTACTGGGTCCGCAGTCCGCAATGAACCACAAGCCCAGTGAGATCTATGATTTCCTAAATTTTTAGATTTTTCTGACCTTCCTCGGTCCCTGGGCAGCCCACACAGGCTGTTGTTAAGTGTAATCGGGCTACTTGGCTTGACGGCTCGCACATAGTCTGATCGTGACCAGACTGGACCACTCGTGTATAAGCTAACGTTGGATGCTAATGGTCAGTTAAGTGATATTATAAGTTAATAAAAAAAATTTCAAGGATTTTTTGGAAATCCAAAACAGTGAAAATCGAGGATGTTACACTGGATAGTTTTGGTCATGTTCAATTGCTCGAGCCTGAGATCAATTGAAGATTGCTCGATAGCTGCTATTGGGCAGTTTGTTTCACAGCAACCCATACATCTTTTAGCCTTACTTATCATGTTCCAATTTTTTCTCATAAGGATCAAACAAGATTTACCTATATAGATGAGGATCATCTAAAGGCTAAGGGTTGTTTCAGGTCAAGGTTAGGATCTTCAAGGTACTTCATTTACTTGTTATTTGCTCCTTAATGCTCCAATCTCCATATGTCTTCAGTCTTTAGCTTATTAGACCTCAACCGACTCCCTAACACATACACACACATGATTGACAAACAAAGTGCACAAATAAGTGCACTAACAGGTCCATCGTTCAACCAGTTGTCATGGGTTAGGCCATATTCACAAGTCACAAGTTTTGTCCATTCACATGTTCACACTTTTGTGTAGTAGGCAAACAAACATAGTAAAGCGACTTACATAGAAAAATAAACCAAAGACTCAAATACAATAAACTACTTACATGGCAAAGACTTTTATGGTGCAAATGCTTTCATAGTAAATGTATTTTAATATAAAACATAAACATTATGCAAACAAATAGGCGGTTCTTGATAATTTTCAATCCTATTGCCAATAGTTTCTAAAGAAACAGTACATGTTTGGATAAGGGGTGGAATTCTCATATCTATTATACAGTCGTCACCCAGTTTCTAGTGCAAGAAATAGATGACTTTGAAAAAGTCTAATCATTGCTTTGTGAAATCCACTAGTATATCCAAACATAGGGTTGGAAATAATCATTAAGTAATGAGTACAGTTTCCATTTCTTTTCTTCTGCTCTCCAACTATCCTAATAAACCTAGTCAAAATCTGATGGAACGTTATGCCTGAAAGAGCTTTTGACTTCAAATAAATGTCTATTAATTGAAGGTTCTGATTGTTCAATCAATCTATAAGCTTATAATAATTTATCTTTCTAAATTTAGGCTTATAATAAATTTGGCTTTTGGAGTCTCTATCCATGGCTGAGTGTAGTAAACTGTATTTCAATACTAAAGTCCTAGGTTCAGGTCCCCATATGGCGTAGGTGGGTGTGTAAAAAAATTTAAAATAAAATAAAATAAAATAAAATAAATAATCTAGCTTTGGAGGCCTTGCGATCCTAATTTGCAACATAAAAGGAAAGAGATTTATAATAGTTTGCTGGCTCTATCCTCCTCCCCGTATATGTTCAAACTTAACATTTATGACATAATTAGAGGAAATGCAGGTGGTGGTGGTATCTTTTAAGATTGTAACTATTAGGAGGTGTTTGGATTGTAAGTAGATAAGCATCCTCCTCCACAAGTAGCTTATCTTGGTTAATTTCAACTCAGTCAGTCGACCAGCATGTTCGGTAAACATCATACTTGTCAGCTAAAAGGTTGAAAAGCATGTTTTGTTTTCAAAATCATGCAAGTATTTACCCCTTAAGTTTATTTGATCTACCCTCATATTCATCGTCCATCATATGGGGCCAACCTTTGATGTAGATTGTTCATTGTGAGGGCCCCACCTTTGATGTGGACTATCCATCATGCAGGGCACACATTGGATATGTGTCATTCATTGTTAGGGGTCAACTTTTGATGTGCACCATCTATTATGTAAGGCTCACCTTTGATGTTGGTCGTCCTTCATGTGGGGCCTACCATCGATGTTATTGTTTATAACGTTGGGCTCACCTTTTATTTGCACCACCCATCTTGTGGAGCTCACCTTTGATGTGGACCATACATCACATGGGCCCCACCTTCAATGTGGGTCATCCATCATGCGAGACCCACCATGGATGCAAGCACTCATCATTAGGGACGACTTTTGATATGGACTGCCCATCATGTGGGTCCCACCTTAATGTGGTCATTCATTATGTGGGGCCCACTTCTATTATCAATTGCTCATCTTATGAAGCCCACCTTTGATATGAACTGCCTATCATATAAGCCTCACCTTCAATGCAATGCTCGGCTTGAATGTGGGCCCCACCTTTAATGTGGGTCGCACATCATGCAGAGCTAGGCTCATCTTGGATATGGGTCATTCATCATTAAGGGTCAAACTTTGATGTGGATGTCCATCATGTGAGGCCCAACTCAATGTGGGTCTTCCATCATGTGGGCCTAATCTCAATATCCGTTGCCCATTACGTGGAGCCCACCTTTGATGTGGACCATCCATTATGTAAGCCCCATCTTTGAAGTGGGTCGTCTATCATACTGGCTTGCTTTGGATGTGGGCTATTTATCATTAGGAGTCAACCTTTAACGTGCACCATTCATTATATGTGCCCACATTAATACAAGGTCATCATCATGTGGGGCCCACCTTTGATGTGGACCGTCCATCCCAACTTTGACATGGGAAGTGGCCTCCTTTGGCACAAGGAGTGTGAGAGAGAAAAACATTTACTAAGATAAATAGCTTTAGCAAATAAGTTACTTTTACAACATTGTTTACCAAAGCAACTTATCTGGAATAAATAAATAAGTAAATGATTAAACATAAGTTTAAAAAAGGAATTTATTTGATGGTATACGAACATGTCATTTTTATATTAAGTGCTTTCCCAAGATTCAATGCTATCCGAACATGTCATTGCTATTATGACAGAAGAGACGCATGCATGCATTTTTTGGATGGACTCTCTATGTGCAAACCTAAGTGGTCCTCATTGTCTCTTATTCTCGACGCGTGGAGAAATAATATCATATCTCTCTCTCTTCCTGCATGTTTGATACATTCCGGACAATATCCTACATCTTTTGGATAAGGTAATGCCGTGGCTGCTGCACCCTACCAAATTTCGGTCATACCCATCATTAGATTTTCATTTATACTCTGTCATGAATTGCAATGTTCTGCTCATGATCCTCCATATGAGGACAAAGGTGTATATCTTCCCTTACTTTCCCATATAATCTATATGGGAAATGGTTCTATGCGGTCGAGCTCATGGGAACTTTCCATGAGCTCGAGCTGTGTGGGCCGCACCATGATGCATGTCGAACATTAAGACCGTGCATTTGATGGGTACCTTTAAATGATGGGATATCCAAAAATCAGCCATATAAGGAACTCAGGTGGGCCGTACCATTTAAAATAATGTGAAGACATGCTTAAAACGTATAAAAGACTTGGTGAGGTTCACATAAACTTTGGATGCGTCTGAAACTTAGTCTAATCCCTCGTACAAGTGGGACACACATAATGGATGGGCTAGATTTGTGAACCACACCTCGGCAGTCTAACAAATGATTATGAATGCTTTAATGGGATGATAACCCCTCTCAATTTTTGTGTGTGCCCACACAAGTCACGGATTGACTTGATTTCTAAGCACGAGGCCCAACATGGAATATTGTATGTGAACTGATGGGGTAGACGGCAGGGCCACACAACTCGACCTCCTGATATATATGGGAAAATGGTTCTCTGCAGTCGAGCTCATGGAAACTTCCCATGAGGTCGAGCTGTGTGGGCCCCACGGTGATGTGTATCAAAACTCTTACCCATCAGTCAGATGTACCATTTTATGGTAAGCGTAGGGATTAAAAATTAAGTCAATCAGTGACTTGTGTGGACCACACTACATACAAAAGTTGAGAGGGGCTACCCTCCACCAAAACATTTATAATTGTTTTTTGGGCCCACTGAGATGTGGTTCACAAATCCAGCCCATCCATTATGTGTGTCCCACTTAAATGAGTGGTCAGACTAAGTTTCAAATGCATCAAAATTTCAAGTATATATATATATATATATATATATATATATATATAACGAAAAAGAACGATTGAGTAAGCGCACTTAGTAAATTCTGTGGGGCTCACCATGATGTATTTGCCTTATCCATTCCGTCCATCCTTTTTAACAGCTCATTTTAGGGTGTGAACCGAAAAAATGAAACATATTTAAAGGCTAACTGGATCACACCACAGAAAACAGTGGTGATAGTTGTGTCCACCGTTGAAACCTTCCTAAGGCCCTCAATGACGTTCATTGGTCATCTAAACTATTTATAAGGTTACACTGACATGGATGATTGGAAAATAAATAAATATCAGCTTCATCCAAACCTTATTGGCTCCCAAGAAGTTTTCAACGGTGGGCATTCAATTTTCATTGTTTCCTGTGGTGTGGTCCACTTGAACTTTGAATATGATTCAATTTTGGTCTCATGACTTAAAACGAGATGAAAAAATGGACGGACAGAGTGGATAACGTACATACATCAAGGTGGGCCCCACAGAGTTTCCTCGGTGCGCTTCACGCTTACTCGGTACGCAATCGGTGCTTACTCAGTCCGTAATCTGTGCTCTATCAAAAGAACTCCCTTTTGACCAAAAAAAGAACTGCCTACACCCGTAGGCTCACCGTACTGCACTTATTTCCATGCCTATGTGTCACATGTGTCATCTTGTACAATTATTTTAATTTTACGTGTATGAAAGGTTACACTCTGCCAGAGTATCAACCAAAGGACGTGGTTTGTCTGTGACCCCAACATCAGCCAGCTAGCTGGGTGTCAAAACTCCCTGGGACCCATCATGTTATATGCGTTTTATCCCCACCGTCCATCCAATTTTCCAGCTCATTTTAGGGCATCAGTCGAAAAATGAGGCAGATCCAAAGATAAGTGGACCACACAACAGGAAACAGTAGAGATTGAATACTTACCATACTGTGCATATTTTCATGCTGGCCAAATGGATGTGGTCCCCCTTTTCAGGAACTGCCCAGTACCATAGGCTCATCGTACTGCGCATATTTTCATGCTGTGGCCCATTTGTAAGACATCCGAACCATGCAAAAGGTTAGACTTGTTGTTATGAATATCACTAACCATGAAGATAAGGCCGGTCCAGATTTCAAGTGGACCACGCCATCAAAATAATTAAACATGGACGACCTGACCCAAACATGCAGGTTTGGCGTATATCATGAATGGATGGGTCTGATTTTCACTTTATGTCAGATCAATAATGAGGTCGACTATTCCAACGGATCAGATGCGTTAAAGATATAAGATTGGTGGGAAAAGATGTACAGTGCCAGTATGATAACTTGTCATTAGCTTAATGCACAGTTCTGCAGCTTTCACTCAGACCATAAGTTCTTGAAGTGCTTCGTACCACGAACATTTCTCTTGATCACAGCTGTAGGCCACCTTTCCTTCTGGTTTTAATTCATCTGGTGGGCCCACGCATCGTGGCCCAGGAATCAACTGATCTGTCCTAATATAAACCACACGTATGTAAAAACATTAGGGTACGAGATTCACTGGCTGTTTCACATTAGTGTAGATGTGTGGCCCACCGTACCACGAACATTTCTCTTGATCACAGCTGTAGGCCACCTTTCCTTCTGGTTTTAATTCATCTGGTGGGCCCACGCATCGTGGCCCAGGAATCAACTGATCTGTCCTAATATAAACCACACGTATGTAAAAACATTAGGGTACTAGATTCACTGGCTGTTCACATTAGTGTAGATGTGTGGCCCACCTGATGACGAAATGTTGTAATTTTCGGACGCGGATTGCGTCCTACCCCGCTCGTCTCAAGCTGGGAACGGGCAGGAGCTTTGAGTGGCCACCGTGATGTATGGGTTTTATCCATACCGTCCATTCATTTTTTCGTATCATTTTCATCTATGAGCCCAAAAATTAGGTAGATCTAAGGCTCAAATGGAATACACAATGGGGATTAAACTCTTACCGTTGAAAACTTCTTGGGGGCCACAGAAGTTTTGGATGGATCTGATATTTGTGTTTTCTCTTCACAAAGATCTATGTAAATTTATGAATAGGTTGGATGGCAAATAAACATCACGTTGGGCTATAGAAAAGTTTCAACGGTGAGAATCATTACCACCGCTGCTTCCTATGGTGTGGTCCACTTAAGCCTGTGATCTTCCTAAGTTTTAGGATTATACTATAAAATGATAAGTTTTAGGATTATACTATAAAATGATACAAAAAAATGGATGGACGGTGTGGATAAGACCCATACATCGTGGCCACTCAAATCTCCCGCACGTTCCCAGCTGGATACGTGCGGTGTTAGGACGCAATCCGCGTCCCTAATCTTCAAGCCATTATATGGATTGGCTGGTGTATCACACACCACCGAACTGGTTGGTGGGTTTACGCCACCAAGTTCTGTGGATCCCACCATGAGGTATATGTTATATCCAAATTGTCCGTCCATTTTACGAGCTCGTTTTAAGGCTTGAACCGAAAAATAAGACAAATCCAAAGATCAAGTGGACCACACTGCTAAAAAAGAAGTGGGGATTGAACGGCTACCATTGAAAGACTTTTGGGGGTGATAAAAGTTTTAGATCAACATTATATATTTTTTTCCTCTTCATCCAGGTATGTGTGACCTCATGAATGAATTGGATGGAAAATAAACGTTATGGTGAGCCCTATGACGACGGTGAGAATCATTATCTCCACTGCTATTTGTGGTGTGGTTCAATTAAGCTTTGGATATGATTAATTTTTGGTATTATATTCTTAAAATGATCTATCCAAATGGCTGAACGGTTTGAATATAATAAATATATCATTTTCGGGCCATAAAACTTTGGTCTCCTTTGAACCGTTCGTACAGCTCGGAGATCGAGGAGCATTAGCGCTCGTATTCGCACGACACGTACACACACCAGCCAGGTCGATGGCGTGTGGTACACCAGCTAATCCGTTCCCAATATATGGGGGCTCACCGTGGTGTGTAGTGTATGCCATCTGACTCGCCCAAGAGGTGGGTCCACCGTTAAAGTAGGATGCACAAACGGTCAGGCCGATCAAACCATCGTATCAGTCCCCACATGAATTCTTAGGCTTTTGCATGGTTGCAAAGAAAGGGAATTGCGTCCTGCCACCCCTGGATGGGCTCGGTCCATGCAAGGGTTCTTTGGGGATCACCATCATGTTAGGTTTTTATCCACGCCATCCATTCAGTTTTTTAATATCATATTAGGATATGAACGTAAAAATGATGTACTTGGAAGGCTAAAGTAGAGCACACCAGAGGAAGCAACGGTGATAATGACAGCAACCGTTGAAACCTTATCAGGGCCCGCCGTGATGTTTATTTTCCGTCCCAACTGTTTATAAGGTCACCTAGACCTGTAAGAAGGGAAAACATAAATATATGCTTGATCAGAACTTCCGCAGCTCCCATGAAGTTTTTAACGGTGGGCATTCAATCCCCACTTTGTGGTCCACTTAAAACCTTGAATATGCTTATATTTTGGAGAATACCATAAAATGATATGGAAAAATGGATGGACAGAGTTGTTCTAGGCAGGTGCAGGACGTAATCTGCTTCTGGTAAACACATAGTATTTGATGGCATGGCCCACCTTAGGATATAATAATCCTAAATTTTAAGCTGACCCATTGTCATGGTGGGGCTCAATTAGATGCCGAGGTTGGATGGCAACGCACCTCACAGTGGCCCCACGCACAAAGTGCCTCAAAAGATAAATAGAAATGTGAAAAAGAAACTCTCACTCTTGCAAATTATGATCTTTTTATTATTATTATCCTTAATTATATAATATCTTATTTCAATGATGTGGTAGATTAAAAAGTTCATGATTAGATGTTGTTTTTTAACTTTTTAAATAATCTAAAATAGCACGTTATCATGATTTCTAGGGGAAAAAAAAAAAAATTGTATTTATTTATTTTATAAAATTTACTCTTTTAGGTTAAATTTTTTTCTTCTTCTTTCCCTTTTTGAACTTCTTTTTGTAAGTAAGATGTGCCAGAACCTAAGACCAGTAAGATGGAACATGTCACTTTTGCCATTGAATGTAGGTAGAATTAAAACTCACGTGCACGTTAGTATATAGCAATTTTATTTAAACCTTCGATAGAAATTTTAATTAAACCCTTAAATCCCCTATTATTTGGGTCCCTACTCATGGCTAAGTGGTAGATAGCGTGGACAGTGTGCAGTCACTTTCAACACCAGGGTCATGGGTTCGAGTGCTCAATGGTAGATAACGTAGATAGTGTGCAGTCACTTTCAATACTAGGGTCATGGGTTCGAGTGCTCATGTAGTGTGTGTGGGCGTGTGTCTTAAGAGAAAATTTTATCTGTTTCTTTTTTGCCAACATATCACAAGAATATAATATCCACTTTTCATAAAAGGTTATCTCTATCTACTCTCTTTTTATCTTAGATCAAATTTATAAATAAGAAAGAATTAAAGTTTCATGGATATACCAGCTGTTTCAATCGTTCTTTTCATCTTAGATAAAATATATAAATAAGAAAGAATTAGAATTTTATGGATACACCGGTTATAGTATTTCACTACCTTATAGTCTTAAGTTCATATGCCCTACTACATTAGAAGTCTATGATCTTACCTTAATTATGTACCCAATATTCTATCTAATCCATCTACTACTATGGACATCTACCATTCATCCAATATAATTCCAATCAAATTATGAACTCTCAAATATAAACCTTCAAATTTACATAAAGTACAATTAAAATCTTTTTAATAGTTAAAACAAAATTTTAATGGTCAAAAATATTTATAAAACCTTTCGAGTGTTCAGTAAGAAAAAAAAAAAAAAAAAACTTAATGAATGTTTGATCCTAAGATCGAAGTTATGATTAAGTTCTTAGAAAACTAGTGGATCTCTTATTAGCCCATGTGAGCATCAATCAAAACTTAATGTGTATACAGATACACTCAACCACTTTTTTACCATATGATCACCTCCTAAAGTAAGCCAAAGCACATATATTGAACTTCTCAAATATCCTCAGGTTTAAGTATTAATTAGTTTAATATATCCCCAAGTCAATTATAGTCCCAGAATAATGGACCTCTAGGTCTAATGACTTGAATTCAATCCACCAATGATTCTAATATGTTCCACACCAAGATCATATATATTCCTAACACATTCACACTCCTATGTGGGAGTAGAGCAATGCATATCAACTTGTCATTATGCCCAATGGTGGAGACCTCCATCCTAGCTCGTCACTAATCCCATCATACAAGATAACCACATAATAATAATAATAATAATAATAATAATAATAATAATAATAGTTGTAGTAGTAATTACAGGTCTATCCTACAACCTGTTCTTTCTTGGGCATAGAACAATACGGTATTAAGATCCATGGCCCACAACTCTTCCTTAGTAAATGTTATATCTAATATCAAGTTTTCAAGATGAACTAGTGGAATTCCTCTCCTTGAACTCATATTCATATATGTTCAAGGTACTCCCACAGATCAACTATGGCATTATAACATATTAATATATGACTTATGGTTATCATGATTTATGAATAATATCATTAATAATAAATCTATAGTACCAAAGGATAAGATCCACGTTATTTTTTAGGGTACTACTCTAACAAATGGATGTACTAGAGGTAAGGAATTTGTTGACTCCATTAATCATAAACATGGCGGATATACATAGTTTTCATATTTTTCAATAGGTGTAACCTTAGAAACTACCCGTGTTGATGGGATTTTTGTCCCGTGCTCGACCGGTCGTGAGCCTCTCGCTCAAGTCGAGGGCTGGTGCACGACCGCTCGTGGAGTCGAGTCGTGGCACGACTCAAAGTCCAGCGACTGTGGACTATTTTTCTCCAGGGTGCTCGACCAGTCGAAGGTGGATCTCGACCGGTCGTGGGTGGCGCTCGACTGGTCGTGGACTCGGTACGACCAATCAAGGTTACGCAGATTCGTTCCGTGATTTTGCACGGGTTTCGTGTCGCATTCTACTTCATAGTGGATTGTTGATCTGGACAAGGTCCCGTGGTTTTATCTCTTTGAGGGTTTTCAACGTAAAATCTCTTGTGTGGTGTGTAGTTTATGCTTTAATTTATTTCATTGCTTTATTATCCATAATTCTGGTTTGTTTAAGGAGGTTAGATCCTAAGGTTTTGTGCAAGGCCCCCAACAAAGTGGTATCAAAGCTAAGTTCATTGAACGGGTAGGATCGATTTTGAATTATGGAAGGTGGCTCATCAAGGATGATCAGCCTCAATGGTTCTAACTGGACGATATGGAAGGCTAAGATGGAGGACTTGCTTTATTGTAAGGACCTATATTCTCCAATTTTAGGCATATCAGCAAAATCCAAGGATATGTCTGATGATGATTGGAAGAAGATGGACCGAAAGGTGGTGGGGTTTATTAGACAATGGTTGGATGATTCTGTGTTCCACCATGTGTCTATGGAAACCTCAGCCGCTAGCCTATGGCTGAAATTAGAAGGGTTGTATGAGAGGAAGACAGCTGGTAATAAAAAAATTTGATAAAGCGACTTGTGAATCTCAAGTTCGAGGATGGTGGTTCTGTGGCCGAGCATATGAATGAGGTCAGCAATATAGTGAACTAACTCTCCTCTATGAAGATGGTCGTGGATGATAAATTGCAGGCTTTACTTTTGCTTAGTTCATTGCCTGACAATTGGGAGATATTGGTGGCGTCTCTAAGTAACTCCGCACTAGACGGAAAGATATCCATGGAACAGGTAATTAGCTGTCTCTTCAATGAAGAGACAAGGAGGAAGTCTCAGGGGTCTACTCAGCAAGAGGCCCTTGTGACAAAGGAACGGGGGAGAGGAAAGAACGGGAAGGGTGGAAAGGTCCGAGATAAATCAAGAGGCAAGTCGAGTAATAGAAAAGATGTTGAATGCTAGAAATGTGGCAAGAAGGGCCACTATAAGTATAAATGTCATAAGGCTAAAAACGACAAGAAAGAAAAATCGAAGGAAGATGAATCAGATTCCACTACGGTCGCTTCAGATGGTGATGTTGTAGTTATTCTTTCAGCAGATCATGATGTATGTATCACGGCTACGAGTCAGGACACTGACTCGGTGATAGACTCGGTAACTTCTTTTCATGCGACTCCATGCAGAGACTTCTTCACAAGCTACAAGTCATGTGACTATGGGACTGTGAAAATGGAAAATTCTGACGTATCGAAGATCATAGGGGTCGGTGATATTTATGTGAAGAGCGATGTGGGTTGCACATTGGTTCTCAGGGATGTGAGGCATATCCCATACCTTCGCCTCAACTTGATGTCGATGGGAAGGTTGGATGATGATGGCTATGAAAGCCGGTTTACTGGTGGGCGTTAGAGCTCATCAAGGGTTCGTTGATCGTGGCCAAAGGAAAGAAGTGTTGCACCCTTTACAAGGCAAGTGTCAGTATGTACAAGAGTGGGTTGAATGCAGCGGAAGATTCAGCTATTGACATGTGGCACAGGCGTCTAGGCCACATGAGTGAAAAAGGGCTTCATGTACTAGCAAAGAAGCGACTCCTTTCAGACGTGACAGGTACACCTCTCAAAACCTGTCTTGATTGTTTATCATAGAAACAACATAGAGTTTCATTCGTTAAAACTGCTTCTCATGTTAATAAAGTGCATGCATTATATTTGGTTTATTCTGATGTTTGTGGTCCTATGAGGACAAAAACCTTGGGTGGGGCATTGTATTTTGTACTTTTATAGATAATGCATCTAGGAGGGTTGGGTTTATGCTTTGAAATCCAGAGGTGGTTTAGTGTGTTTAAATTGTTTCATGCTATGGTCGAGAGAGAGATAGATAGGTAGATCATTGAAGTGCATCCGCACTTACAATGGTGGTGAATACATTGGCGACTTCCATGAGTATTGTAAGTCCCTGGGTATACGGCATGAACAGACGGTTCCCAAGACCCCCCACATAATGGTGTGGCTAAGGGAATGAATTGCATCATTGTAGAGAGAATCAGATGCATGTTATCACATGCAAAGTTGCCCAAGATTTTTGTCCCGTGCTCAACCGGTCGTGAGCCTTGCTCGACCTGTCGAGGGCTGCTGCATGACCAGTCGTGGAGTCAAGTCGTGGCATGACTCAAAGTCCAGTGACTGTGGACTATTTTTCTCTAGGGTGCTCGACCAATCGAAGGTGGATCTCGACCGGTCGTGGGTGGCGCTCGACTAGTCGTGGACTCGGTACAACCAATCGAGGTTACGCAAATTCGTTCCGTGATTTTGCGCGGATTTCGTGTGCAGATTCGTTCCGTGATTTTGTGTGGATTTCGTGTCGCAAGTCCTTTCGCAACTGGGATGTGGAAAGGAGTTTCCTAAAACTTTAAATAGGAGGTACTTAAGGCTTTCTAGGAATGACAAGAGGGTTTCCTAAAGCTTTACAAGGGATTTGCTAAAGGTTTAAGGCTATCAAAGGTGAGAGAGAGGGGAAAAGAGAGAGAGGAAGCTTATAGAAGGAAGATTATGCTCGTGGAGGTTATCTACTGCGTAATCTATATCTCAGCGCTTCTATGTCCTCATAATCGGTGAGATCTCTCCTTTTTCTTTGTTTCTCTTATTGTTTATCCACTCCTACGTGAGTGAAAAAGGTTGTAACGTTCTACTTCATAGTGGATTGTTGATCTGGATGAGGTCCCGTGGTTTTTACCTCTTTGAGAGTTTTCCACGTAAAATCTCTTGTATGGTGTGTGGTTTATGCTTTGGATTTATTTCATTGTTTTATTATCCATAATTCTGGTTTGTTTCGAGAGGCTAGATCCTAAGGTTTTGTGCAAGGCCCCCAACACATGTATCATAAGCATTAGATTTTTTAAAATATACATAAACTAATAAATGATTTAAATTATACCTTTACGCAATCAATCGCGTGATTTCTTTCTAGCCATGAGAATTATTAATGTTGATCATCCATCCTATAAGGTCTCTCCCAGATCTATTGCAAATGTAGAGACCCCAAAAGAAAACATGCTAGATTTTCGGGTAAGGGCTAAGGACGATGCAAACTCTCCACTCCAGGATGACCACAAAGAGATGGAGAATAGAGGATAGAAACGAGAAGTGACAGCTCTCTCTCTCTCTCTCTCTCAGTTCTCACTTTATGTAATAAGATTTATATAAAGATGAGAGGTTAAGGTTTCAGAGGTACACACAGTACGATGATTTACCACCCTACGAATACCCTACTATGAAGGAAGTTCATTTATTTGCCCCACACATGCACATACTTATAATATAATCGTTTTACTATATACAATATCCATCAATGATCTATATATAATGTTGATCAAATAGTGAACAAATCATCATCAAGTGCGATCAAATAGTTTTAATGGTTAAAACAAAACTTTAAAGGTTTAAAACTTTTTTTAATCCAATTAAAATCTTCCAAGTGTTGGGCCCAATAGTAAAAACTACTTAATGATTTCCTAATCTAATTAGATCTAACTCTAAACAAGTCTCATGAACAAAAAATCCCTTATTAGCCTGTGCAAGAATTAATCAACCATAATGGGATACTTAGCATCACTCACTTTCAATGATCTCTAGAAAATCTCATAAAGTGAGCTAAAACTACTCAGTCAAGATTTAAGATCCTCACTCAACCACATGCTTGAGGATTGGTCACCTTTTATGCAACATCAAGTCCTTGATCGCATGATCATATTCCAGGTTAATGACCCCCAAACAATGGACTTGATCTTTGATCCACCAATGTAAGTGTCCAAAAGTCTATACCAGGATCCTATGTTCATGACACACTTACACTCCTATGTAGGATAAGGGCAAAATGCACAACCAATACTAAGTCAATTTTCAATCGTGGAAATCTTCCATCCCAACCCAAGCCAGTCTCCTCACACAAGATGATTGTACATCTCCATGAATGATGTCCACATGTGTCTTAAATATTCATGTCGATCATGGCTCACTAAGGTACTAAGATCCATGAAACACAACTCTCCCTAATCAGTGACCATTAGGTTCAATCTAAAGCTTCCAAGGATCAAAGGATGTACTAAGTACTCCTCACACAACCAATCGTATAGTTGATTAAGACAATACTAGATTTACGTAAGGCACATGATATATATCCTGGAGGTCCCATGGTCATCAAGATCAGTGGTTAGATTAACCCCATCAAATCCTAGAGGGCCCAGTGAATCAGGGCACATTAGTTTTCAAGGGCACCAAACTCCAATAGAACCTGTTCCCACAAATAAGAGACTTGTATGTAGGGGTGTACACAAACCGGGTTAGCCTAGTTAACTCGCTCGACTCAGCCCGAAAAAACTCAACTCGGCCCGACCTGGAACTGAGTTCGGGTCAGGATGGGCTAGTTTCTACAGCCTGAAACTAAATTCGGGATAAGTTCGGATACATCCAAGTTCGGCCAGACTCGGTCCGAAACCCGACTCAACTCGTCCCGACTTGGCCCGACCCGTCCCGACTCGCCATACTATATATACCCCTTTTAAAAAGAAAACCCTAGGTCGCTTTCCCCTTTCCTTTTTGAGAAAACGCCCGATCCCAGCCCTCTCCACCAAACCCTCTCCCCTGCTCGCTCTCTCCCTGCCCGACCCCACCAAATCTCTCTCTCTCTCTCTCTCTCTCTCTCTCTCTCTCTCGTCCGACCAGTAGAGGCCGTCCGCCTCTCTCTACTCGTCCGTCCGTCCAACCACCAGGGACCTCCACCTCTTTGCTCTTCTTGTCGTCCGTCCAGCAGAGCTCGCGTTCTTCTCCATCAAATCCCACCTCGTGTTCTTCTCCATCAAATCCAAAATCCAAAATCCAAGAAGATAGCACAGGCCCCACCTCGTGCTCTTCTCCATCAAAACCCACCTTTTTTAAAGGTAAATTCCTCTCTCGATTATTTTCTCTTAAAAGAAACCTGAGACAGGAATCTTTATCTCCTTTCTCCTTTTTTTATATTTTCATGAGAATTCTCTTTCTTTTGTGTTTATACTCAGAAATTAATGCATGCCCATGAATTTATTTGGAATTTTGGGGTTGGATTTTTCTCATAATGCAATGAAGAGCTTCAAAAACAGTTATTGTTGATATTGTAATGTCGTCGTAGGGGGCGTTTCGGTTTTTCCATGTTCTTGTCTATTCAGTCCAATCTGATGTTCTTGCTTTGTGGATTGATTGTTCTTGCTGTTGATTTGAGGTGGGGATTTCAGCCGTTTGATGGAAATGTGTTGGGGTTTCATCCACTTCTTGATCTTGTGTTCATGCAAGTTTGTCTTTTTGGTGTTTATGCTCTGAACAACTGCGTGCTCATGATTTTTATGGAAAATCTAAAGTGGATTTTATTTGGGTAGAGAAGTGCTTCAATCGTCCGTTCTGTAGACACCAATCTGATGTTGATGATCACTCTATCATGTCATTTTAGGGCCACAATCCATCCACAATGGGGCAGCGCACATGTCCGTGCTTGTGCTGTGGATATGTTGTTGATGCTCCTTTATGGCATGGGAAGTCACACCGTTATCTACTCTTTGTCCTATTAGTGCAAATGTCAATTCTATAATAGCGATGCATTGGATTTCTTCTTTCTTTGATCATTGATCTGACATTGTTTCTCCAGATATTCTTTTTGTAGTTATGCTTTATTTGTTATCTTGATCTTGTTTTTGTGGATATGCTTTATTTATTCTTTACACTCTTAAATGCCTATGTTAACCTTTGCTTACTAGCTTTTGATAACACTTCCTATTTCTGTTAGAGTCTCTGTCGGGGTGGCTTAAGAGTTTTTCTTTTTACCAGTTAAATGTACTTGTCTTGTTTTATGATGCTTTGAGATTGTAGTATACCGCTTAATCAAGTGACTTAGAACATCAATCTTTGTTCTAGTTGCTGTTTTGGTGTGAATTTTTTTCATAATAAAATTGTATTGGGTCTCATGGAGTTCTTTATATGATATTATTGCTAAGTTGCTAAATTACGTCTTTGTGTGAATGTTCGAAACTGTCCCAAACTCGAAGGTTTGAAACTGGCCCGAACTCAGGTTCAAAACTGGCCTGAACTCGAAGGTTCGAAACTGGTCCGAACTCGCCCGATCGCTGCCGAGCCGGGTTCGGGCTGGAGATGTTGGCCCGATGACCAGGCCGGACAGGTTCGAGCCTGGTGCGGCTGTTGAACGGTCCTAGACGGGCTAAGGCTAGTTCGACTCGGCCTGACCCATGTACACCCCTACTCGTATGGCATGAAACTCATGTCTGTATAGTGCGCGTGAGTGTTTCAATTGTGCATAGGGAGGCTACGTTTCAATAATCCAGGTCATTGATTTGTTACTCCTTTATGGTGGACTATGCCTATATGATCTCCTTAATCTAAGTCGAACCAACATCGAGGTTGGATTCATTGTTTTATAACATCTCCCAGGTAAGTGGTTTCCCATGCATCAGATCTTAGGATTACACATTACATATAATTTCGTTACGACACACTTAGTCAATTCATTGGGTTTGATATACAAATTTTCTCTCTTTCTTTCAGTTAAATCAACAAATAATAATCAAGTGACATTATCATGCGTTTTGCATTCTAGTCTCAGGAAAATCCGACCTAACCAATCAGTATTTAACCAGGTGATTCACAAACCTTACCATTTTCGTCTCGCCAAATTAGGATTAATCTGAGTTGATTGGTCCAAAGAGTAGCCACATACAATCCAGGCATTCATTAGATTATTTTTTATCATAATAGGTGAGTAATCCTCGTGTGTTTTCTAAATTTCTTATTTATATGATTATGTGTAGTTACGTACCCTTTACAACATGTATAGATTACATTTCGTTTCAATTGTGCTTAATCACGTTTATATTCATGTTAAATCTAAATTAATGTATTGGGCCTCATGATATGATAATTTGTTAATGATATATTGAATCTAAATTGTGCATTCGAATTCTTCTTATATTAATATGATAAATGTAATGACCCAAGATTTTAGTGTGTGTACACACGCACGTGAGTATGTACACTTACGTTCACTCAAGTATACATGCATATATCTACCACCGTCGAACTATAAATCATATATCTTACATTGATCTAATCATCGAGAAGACTCCTGATGGAGAGATGAAGGTATCCAACCATCAACTTTTGAATTGTACCATCACATTATCGTGAAATAGACAATGAATGTAATTTAACATAATTATACCCAATCATCAATAAATCTAAACCATAAATTATGATCCTGATATATAGATGAACATTTTATACCATTAAAATCTAATTCTAATTGTTAAAAACACACCATTGATCATTCATAGTTTACTATGGTCTATATGTTCATATCTGACACCGAACCTCAAAAAGCCCAATTATAAAAACCCAATCATGGTGAAATTTTACACGATACTTAGTTAGTCCAATTAAGCCATATATTATTTTGGAACCTAACTCACAAGATCTACCATCCATCAAATTTCATATCATATTGTTAGATGACCCGCCTAAAAATCACGCAACAACTTTCTTTATTATCCACAACTGATCCCCACTAAATCTATCATTTATTTTTCATATTAGGGCACATCTAGACTTAGTTCCAGAAGTCTCAGACCACTTAGGCAGAATCCTACAGATTCTTTATCTTCTAAAATCCAAAACAAACACGCTATTCGCATATACATCTTGCTCTATGCACATTTATGTGAAAGATCATGATCCACTAGTTAATTTGATTGACTGTACATACATATGCATCATGACACCTTGAAGAACCCTATGAATCCTTTGATTTATGAATTCAAGAGCGATCTGACCATTGGATTCGAATCAACTCTCTTTTAAACCAACCACCTACCAAAGATGTATTTAGAATCATTTTTTTATGGATCCAAACCATAGGTTTTGAAGGAGATAGGATCATAGTCAAGTTGCACCCATAGATGGTGGTTCACATGTGTAAACTTGGTTGATACTCATGTACACTTACATATGGTTCATGAAATAAAAACCACTATTGTACATGAACAATTATCCGATTAGAGTCTCTCTGATTCTTCTTTCCGTTTTAAAGTTGAACCCAAGTATAACATAAGATAGATCATCTAAATTGATCTCAATTGTTTGATCCAAAGATCACATTTATCCAACTAAGTCATTAAAAATAAAAAATAAAAAACGCTTAGCCTTTCTCCTTCGATTCCATCGAGAAAGTCGGATATTATTTTTTACACTACACATATTTAAATCCTCAAATCAAAAATCCAGACCATACATGTTATAAGAATTTTAGTTACATTCTAACAAGGATTAATGACTAAAAGAATTAGTTTGAAGATGTGAGTTTTGTCTGGTTTTCCCAAGCCTTTATTGCTGCATGTGACATCTAGTTGAAAGTTTTTCAAAATTGAAAATTAATTCAGACCATTCACACATTGGCCGAATGATATTCGAATCCAAAATGGAATCTAAATAAGCTCAAAATAGCCAATCACATGCAATATATTCCTTTTTTTTTAAAGGGATTTCTTATGAAAAATGTGGTAGACAGTTGTAACACAAAAACTGCAAAACCACCGGTCCAAATCATCGGAGCTTCGGTTTCAATAGTCTAAGAGCTTTGTGGGACAAATCTAAGCCATCCATAAGAAGAGGAGTGAAGAAATACTCATTGAGTACAAATCTATCATTAAATGTCAGTCTTCTTCCCTGATTTGAACAAGAACCGTACATTATTTAGCAAGGCCCGACTAAAGATTTGAAATGTATAAGAGATAGGCCACTTGATGCTCATTTCATTACCATCATTTTTGTGGAGATCATGTGTCGCCATTGAACGCTACAACCAAAGCAATCTAACGTAACAAGAACTTTGTTGTGCGTGAGTCATTCTACGTCAACTCAACATGGCTACTTATGTGTTAGAATTTTTTAACCTTCAAGACTGAGCTAAAATTCTATTAATACTCCTATTCTTTAGGGAATAATTCACATAATCATATTTGAGAGAGAGAGAGAGAGAGGGGGGGGGGGGGGGGGGGGGGGATAGAGAGAGAAAGATGGGTGCAACTCGTTGAATTCACACAGAGTTTAGGATTCAGTTAGAACTGAGTCGACACAAGTTTAGGTAGAATTCCGATTCAGATCAATGGCACAGAGAAGCGAGTCATCTCATGCTTTTCCTCACGATTGTAATCTAAAAAATTCATAACTTTTTTTTGTTTAATTTTAGTTTAAAATCAAATTTCATTAATGTGAAATTATTAAATGATTTTTAATTGTAATTCTCAATTATCTTATCGGCATGTAAAATTCAAGATTTGTGTTCTTGTTTAAAACATGATTCATTATTAGAAATTTCAGTCTTATATTCTGTGTTGAAGTTAGTTTTTAAATGATTTAATTTTGGTGATAATAATGATGTGTTCTGTGTTATATATGCATTCTAGAAAACATGATTTATATTTATCCTTATTTTGAAATCTTTTTTACTTATAATTACGTGAAACCTCTTTATGCAATTTTGAAATCGATTACATGTGATAAACCGTATCAGACTATCTCACCAGCTTTTATAGATAACCTTTTGTTTTAGAAAGAAAAATAGTTTCAAGTAATGACATTATGGAGAATATTTTAGAGAATGAGTGATTTTAGAAAATAATGTTTATAATCTAAATTCGTATTTAAAATAAAAGGGTTGATGTAATAAGGTTCTTATTAGATTTGGTTACTAGAGACTTAATTTTTGAGTTAATGGGTGAGATTGATAATTTAGATATGAAGTTATCGTGATTGATGATTTAATATAAACTAGTCTTTAATAATTAAATAGTAAATGAATGTGATTATGGATGTGAATAAGAAAGTGAATGTGAATGTGAATGTGATTTTTTTAAAAAGGTGTAATTATGAAGTATTCATTCATTATTTTTCTAATACCCTCGAATTCAAGATCTGAGTCCCTACACTCAAGTCCTGAATTTTGGGGGCATTATAATAATGCTTGCTTTGAGTAAAAAAATATTGCTTTGAAATCATTATGTTTTAGAGTTTAATTTTACTTCACCCTACCTGTAATTGTGCATCTGATTATAAAAGTATGTGTTAATGCAATATTAATATAACTTTGGTGTGTCGTATCGAGTTGTGAACTAAACATAAAAGCATGGGTGCACTGCCCAGACTCCCTAAAATGTTGGATACACGAAGCCCTACTTTACGAGATCAAAAATAGTTTTGCACGGGTGCACTGCCCTGGGTTATTCCCTAAAATGGTACACGGGTGCTCTACTCATACTCCCTAAAATGTTGGATGTTAATGTCCTGCCTTAGGAGATTCAAAATGGTACAAGAGTGCTCTTCCTGGACTCCTTAAAATATTAGATGAATGATGACCTGCCCTGTGAGATCCAAAATGGTCACAGTGCTCTACATTGGGTTAATTCTTAAAATGGTTGCATAGGTGCTCTGCCTGGGTTTATCCCAAAAAGATCAACTATTATTTATTATTGGATGTTTATACATGTAACGTCTTGTTCAACCAAAACAGTGTCCTGAGGCGTCCATGTAGGATTTGTTGCAGGACCGTTCGCTTAAACCACTCGTAGGTGGGGTACCACAAGTAAATTAACCCATGATTAGCCCATTAGGGTAGACCCGTCTGGTTATGATCGGACCAAGTGCTGGTCGTCAAGCTAGACAGCCTAGTTGCACTTGGCAACAGCTTGTGCGAGCCGTGCAGCGGCCAAGGAAGGTCAGAAAATTTTAAAAATTAGGGAAACCACAAATCTCACTGGGCTTGTGGTCCATCGCGGACCACAGACTCAGTAGACACCTAGAAATTAATTATCCATGTCGTCCCAATGGCACTTGCCAAACGTAACTCACCCCAGCCTTGACCCAAAAGCTAGAATTGAAATCTGACACTTTTAAATAAAACTGAGATATCAGGCTTTACAGCCGTCGGATCTCTTCTGCATTTACGATGAGGGCCTAAAGTATTTTTCTACGCCCATCCACAAAATTTAGAACTCGATCGTGAAACGGTGACTATTGATTGCAAATCGGACCCGTACAGTAAAACCCCGCGTCCGTTTGCCTTCAAATTTTGCATGGCCCTTCATCGGGCCATGGAACACCTATCCTATAAGTTTCATAGTCAAGGGGCCATCAGAACCGCCCCAACAACCAGAATGGACCTCGTAGGGCCATTTGAATATCAGAGCCGTACGATAAAACCCCACGTCCGTTTGTCTTCAAATTTTGCATGACACTTCATCGGACCATGAGACACCTACACACTAAATTTGGTGGCCAGAGGGGTGATAGGGTGGCCCCAAAATCAAAAGGGGGTCCTAGAGGGCCATTAAGGGAAATTGTTGAAACTTAAGGCCAATTGGCCCAAACCTAAGGAATAAAGCCCTAAGGCTCTTTCTCTCGTACTCCCACCATTACTCCAACAACAAAAGAGGAAAAGAGAGCAAAGAGAGAAGAGAGAGAGAAAGGAGAGAGTGAAGGTGGACATAACTCAAGTGGGGCCCAAGGGAGTTCAAATCTTGCAACTCCTTATCTCTCCCTTAAGGAAATCCTTCACCCACAACCGGAAAGACCCTCTCCACCGATTGGATAGGTAAATCTCTCATCCCTTATTTAAAAAAAACCCTTGTGTTGAGAGGGAATTTGCATGGAATTCTAACATGCAAATGCTTTGCCTCAGGGATTCCGGCCAATCGACCCCAAATTCAACACTCCTAGGTCGTTTCCCAAGACCTCAACGATCCATAGGTGCAGACTATTATTCTTAGGTCATCTAGCACCAATTTTAGTATGAATCTACTGATTTTAAATGTTTGAGTGATGTATTTGGATAATCTAGAGAAAACCTAGGCAAAACCTTACATTTTAAACCCTCCTAATTAACATGGAATGATTATGGTACGTTGTAGTTCTTCAACATGATTGGGTATGAATTTGGTGAGTGCATGCTTATTTCTTACTTGATTCTTATGCAATGTTCCTTATAGCATATATGATATATTAACCCTTGTATATTTTTGTGCTATGAAATATATGTAATGCTTGGCCTCATTAACCCACACCACACACATACACATTTATTTCTTAATATTGTTAGTAGTTGTAATTATAGAGGAATCTGAAATTTTGTTGAAGTGTGAATGCATGACATTACTTGTGTTAGTTGACGAACCCTGATCGGTTGAAGTGTTATTGAATACCATCAAACCCCTAGGTTGGTCAGGAAACTGAGGTGAGAGAAGGTGGTCCCGTTGGTAGGGCTTTCCTGAGGCTAGACTGGCGGATTTGGGTAGATGCGAATGGGCGACAGTAGTTGAACTACATGGGTCGCTTACGCCCGATGTCGTCCGTCCCGTACTCACCTGGACTCGCACGGTCTAGTCTGCGTACTGACCGACCAGGTTTGTTAACCTTGTCTGCTCACGCCTGTACGGAACCTGGAACACTCTTCAACCATAGAAGCCCCTTTGATAACTATTCCAAACCGATCTACAGACTCGAGAGCCAGTCATGGTGGAATGGGACACTGTGTCTGAGCTGTCGGCCTACACTGGGGTGATGAGTCTCCCCGTAGTGACCACGAGCGATCCCTCCTCTCAGCACTCCTTATTTGCTTGAAATCGAGGATGAGGAACCCGATGGGATCAAGGATCGCAGGGTCCTGACCTTGTACGTTGAGGGGCCTTGGCCTCGCAGCTAGTTGAGGACATTGATACGTGGAGTGTACTAGTTTCCCCAATCTGCTGGATGAACGGATTAAATTAACCACTCGGTTAACATTATTATGATCGCATCACACTAGTTAGGTTGGCGACTCGGCAGTTGAGGTCGCATATGAAGGAGTGTTGGTCATACGCAATTGTTAGATGAAGTCGCTCGAGGGAGTGTTATTGCGAGGTTATGCATCATATCATAATACATGCATATGCATTAATAAGACTAGTTAGATATCTGTGAATGTACACCTTTCATTAAATTCATAATATAATTGATGTTTGTAGTAACTTAAGATTAATAGTACCACTGAGTTGATCACTCACTCCCACTCTGGGACGGTGTTTTAAAATACCAACCAGACTCTTCAATAGTTACAGGTGATACCGAGTACGAGGAGCCTTGCGGTGCAACTCTTGATAAGGAGGACGAGCTATCTCATTTCCACCTGATGGGCGGTTCGCCGTAGATTTTGCAGGCGAATTTGGATTGCTGAGTAGGGGACTCAGCGCATCATTTATTTTTTGGATATATCATTTTTGTAATTTTGTTGGGCAACGCCTTGTGTGACCCATTGTCGTATCTTTTGGACTTGTATGTATACATTTATCCATTTCCATTCCAGTAAACTAGTTGTGAATTGTGGTTCATGTTTCAAGTAATTTCATACTACGCATTTAAACCTGATTAAATGTAAAACAGTAAAATGGGTTATAAGTGATACCCAGGAACTTGGGAGTCGAGCGTATGCACGACCCCCAATTTTCAGGGCGTTACAATACATTAATACTCATATGATTTAATGCCCCTTTATAATTTTAATTGAATTTCATTTGTTAACCCTGTACGATGTGATTATATGTTTCAATTTTCATGTAAACTTAGAATTTTCAAATCGGGAGTGCAAAGTGATCCCACAAGTCGTCGTGCTCACTCCTACTTAGACAGTTTTGTAGGTATAGAGTGAGAGTATTTCGAGCAAGTTGGACAATATTAAAGAATTTTATTATGTTATTTTAGGTTTAATTTGATTTTTTTTTTCATTAGGTTGGTTTGGTTTTGAGATTTTAACATAATAAGAAAGCATAGTTGATTAATGAACTCTAATAAGAATTATATTAATGGTATTTTAATTCCCTTTAGCTGGTTCTGAAAGTGCATTGGAATGGATGGAAATTATATGATTTGCAATTGAATTTTCTTAAATTTAAAATCATGACTTGGAATTCGGAGTTAGGCCTGGACAACTCGGGTACCAAATTTTGGGGCATAACAATGAGAGATGGATAGTCAGTCATGCAAATCTTATTGATTCTCTACATAAGCGTATCTTATCGCTACGACCACATGTACAAGAGATCTCAAATGCCTCTTGCTATCTTGGTCGTGCGAAAGAGGGTTTATGGAGTCCCATATTAAGACTCTTACATATGCAGAGGTTGCTTTTTGTAGGACTCTAGCAATTAATGCTTGTAGAGAGACTTGCTTTGATGAGACTCTTACTTTGTAGAGAATTACTTTTAATAAAACTCTAGCATTTAATGCCCCTGCATGAGTAAGTCTCTAACTCCTCCTTTTAAAGTTGATTTACACCACATGTGGCATGACTGCCTTGTGGAAACTTTTGAACAGTTCGATCTGGCCACAATCGGCCAAGTGTAAATAATGCCCTCGTTTCTCTTTACATTTGGAGACTATGAAGAAACGTTAAATGACTTTTGATAGTTTTTATTCCAATTAGTCGTTGGGACAGTCGTTTCAGTCATTAAATCAGACATTCCGGTCATTAATTTGACAATCCTAATTAAATCAGTTGTGAAATCAGACATTTCGACCATTAATTTGATATCCTAGTCAAATTAGCTGTGAAATCCAACATTTTGGCCATTAGTTTGACAATTCTAGTTGAATCGGCCGTGAAATTAGACATTCTAGTTGTTAATTTGATAATTTTAGTCAACTTGTTCATTGTTGATTGTGGTAGGCCGCTGAAAATTTCTCGCCAACTGTTGTGGCTATGATGATTCTTCATGGAGCCATTATGGTTTGTTTGGAGCGATGCGTCGATCCGCTGAATGAATCTTGTGATAGCATCATCATTCATATAGCACGTGCTTAGGTAGCACATCTTTCGATGGACTGTCTTCATGAGGATCTAACTTTTGATGTGGATGATGCAGCCGTGGTGGTTTATCTCTTGGCTTGTTCGAAGCACTATGTATGTACGTCACATAGACTTTTTTGCAGCATCATTCGTAGAATACATGACTTGACAACATATCATTTAATGGATTTTCATCACAATGAATTAGTTTTCGTCTCTGCCCTCAAGCGTCTCTGGATTCAATTTATCCATTTTATTTGATCATTTTTCTAAAAACCATTTTTTGAATGTCGATATACTATTTATTGTCTTTGGCCATTTTTTATTTTTTCTGGATCGACCATGATAAAATTCGCGTCCGATGAATGTTTAGTAATCTTTCAGTCATGAGATTGGTGACTTATCTTTTGCATCGATTTATTATATCTTTAAAACCTAATTATCATGGTTATGATGTGAGCGGCAAACTTCGAGCCACTGTATTCATGGTTAATGGGGCCTGAGGAATTAAAAGTTACTCCCCGGGTGGATTGACCCTCATATATTTTATGGTATTGTCGGCATCATAGGAAGCTACCCTACAGGGTGCTCAACTCTAGCATAGTAATTCTACGACACCATTGGCACAAGTGATTGCCCCTCGAGTTATTCGGTGCCAACGTGAAATTGCACCTTAGGATATAGAGATTCTATAGGTCTAACAATTCCTATTGGCCATGTTGTTGACCGATTCGGTTGTTTCTCCTTACCATCGTTAAAGGTGGTTCGAGATGACCTTGAGATTTTACCTGGCTGACCCTTATGGGGGTTTAGTTAGCCATTCTGCTTCTATCTTCGTTCAAAAACTATTAACAGGTTGAATGTTCATTGACGTCGAAAATGTCTCAAATAACCTTCGTGAGTCTAGTGAGAATCTCTGCATGAGCCTTGTGGCCCCTCTAAAATCTGTTGTAAATCTCTTCGCATCTTGAGGATGTAATTTATGACGTCTCCTATGGTCGGTTGGGAAGAAGATCATGTGTCCACGTCGACGGGTTCGACTTATTATTTCTCGTCTTACAACTCTTCCATAACTTTAGGGAGATTATTAGCTTTTTTTTCAATTTAGGAACCATATTACTTTACTGAGAAACATTAAAAATAACACACCATGGTCCCACTGGCGTGCCAAAAAATAATGTTTGGCCAGCGGATGGAAAATAAATATTTATGGCAGCCAAGTAGGTTCGAGTCCCACTAGGTGTGCCAAAAAATAGTATCGTTATTCAATCAAACATAGGGCCACATGTGTTAATAATGGATAGCTCGTATTCGGTCAAACACGTGCGCTTAGGATAGTGTCAGTCATGCTAGAGTCATACTCAACTTGAATCAATTGAATGCTTACAACCCTGGGCACCAATTCAGCCGTAAGATCAGACCTATAGAGGTTGATTTAACTATCCAGTCACCATTGGTGCAACAATTAGGCGATTTGAAAGGGAAGGGTTATTCCTTCAATGGGATCTATTTTCCTTAAGCTAAGGACTTTTCTTTCAATGATGATTATAATTCTCGGGTTTCTCAATAATGCAATGATTAGAGTTGGATACGAGTCGAACTTAACATAGCTCGACTCGACTCGACTGGTAGCCACCTCACCTTGAACTTAGCTCGGCTCGGTCCTTGAGCCTGAATGGCCAATTCAGCTCAGTTCAATCAGTAGCTCGGGCCGAGTTCGGGTTTCGAAACCAGGCTGTAATGCCTTCTCCTCACATTCGTCTCTTGCGGTGTAACAAGCAAGACCTTTAATGTAGGTTGTTCATAATGATGGGACCACTATGTGATCCAAACCACCCATTAGATGAACAACCCTAAGGAAGGTTCCAACTATGAGAATTCCTCACCACTAGTAAAAGTTGTGTGACCCACCTGATCACCATTTCTACCTCATTTTTTAGTCCATGTCAACCACAATCTGGTCACAACAGATGATCGGGGTAGATTTCTCTATCGAACATCGCAGTGGACCCCACCTGATCTGTGTACAACTCGCACTCGTAATCTAACTGTCTAGCACTGAACAGAAGCAAGAGCTTCTTCCTCCCCTGAACATGTAAACAATCATATGACCCATTTGATTTTAGATTACCTACATTTTTGGAATCTTACCTAACTCGACCCAACTACACCTGATGAACTAAAGAGATTTTATGTCAACTCATCACAGTGGGCCCCACATGAGCCAACAACCGTCAGCATCCACATGCAACCAGGTATAGAAGTCAAGTTCTCTCGGCAAGCCGCCCATAATTGATTTTGCGTGAACCACCAATCAAATCTTACTAGAGCTTCAATTTGAAGCTTCGAAAAGCTTTATGGTACCAATCCAGACCATCCATTGAGTTTGAATCAAAGGGATATACTATGACATGAAATCTGCCATTAAGATGACATCTTCTTCCTCATTAAATAACCTCAATAGTTGATCTTTAATATGTTGGGGGCCTTGCACAAAACCTTAGGATCTAGCCTCCCGAAACAAACTAGAATTATGGATAATAAAGCAATAAAATAAATCAAAGCATAAACCACACACCACACAAGAGATTTTATGTGGAAAACCCTCAAAGAGGTAAAAACCACGGGACCTCATCAGATCAACAATCCACTATGAAGTAGAACGTTACAACCTTCTTCACTCACGCAGGAGTGGATAAACAATAAGGAAACAAAGAAAATGGAGAGATCTCACCGATTACGATGACATAGAAGCGCTGAGATATAGATTGTGTAGTAGATAACCTCCACGAGCATAATCTCCCTTCTATAAGCTTCCTCTCTCTCTTTTCCTCTCTCTCTCTCTCTCTCTCTCTCTCTCTCTCTCTCTCTCTCTCTCTCTCTCTCTCAATAGCCCTAAACCCTTTAGCAAATTCCTTGTAAAGCTTTAGGAAACCCTCTTGTCATACCTAGAAAGCCCTAGGTACGACCTATTTAAAGTTTTAGAAAACTCCTTTTCGCATCCCAGTTGCAAAAGGACTTGCGACACGAAATCCGCGCAAAATCGTGGAACGAATCTGCGTAACCTCGACTGGTCGTACCGAGTCCACAACCAGTCGAGCGCCACCCACGACCGGTCGAGATCCTCCTTCGACTGGTCGAGCACCCTGGAGAAAAATAGTCCACAGTTGTTGGACTTTGAGTCGCACCATAACTCAACTCCATGACTGGTCGTGTTCCAGCCCTCGACCGGTTGAGCGAGACTCACGACCGGTCGAGCACGGGATAAAAATCCCATCAAAACTCTCCCTTTTTATTCCAGGAGGGATTCACCTTCTTCAAGCCAGTTAGGTTTCTACAAACCTCAAATTTGGCCTTGAGCAAAATCTTAGTCATCATGTCTAACCCATTATCGTCCGTGTGGACCTTCTCAAGCTGTAACACCTTCTGTTCCAAAGTATCCCTGATCCAGTGATACTGAATCTCTATGTGCTTCGACTTGGAATGCTGACTTGGATTCTTTCTCAAGTGTATAACACTTTGATTATCGCAATAGACCACGTGCTCCTCTTGCTTCAGGAACTTTTTCATCCAAAGCATCTCTTTACATGCTTCTGTGACTGCAATGTACTCGGCCTCTGTTGTTGACAATACTATGACCTTCTGTAGCTTGCTCTGCCAGGAGACCGCTCCCCCTGCAAACGTGAACGTGAACCCCGATATAGACTTCCTAGAGTCTATGTCACTTGTCATATCTGCATTTGTGTAGCCCTCTAACACAGGTTTACCGTCGCCATAGCATAAGCTCAACCTGGATGAGCCTCTTAGATACTGCAGTATCTATTTCACCGCTGCCCAATGCTCTTTGCCAGGATTGACAAGATACCGGCTGACAACTCCAATCGCATATGCTATGTCTAGACGTGTACACACCATGACATACATCAAACTTCCTACAGTTGACGCGTAGGGTATCTTCTGCATCTCATCCACCTCTGCCTTCATCTTGGGACACTGCCTGTCGCTCAATCTGAAGTGACCATCTAGTGGAGTACTGACCAACTTCGTTGCATTCATATTGAACCGCTCTAGGACTTTCTCAATATACCGCTCTTGTAACAGCCAAAGCTTTCTGCTGCTTCTATCACGGATTATCTCCATTCCTATGATCTGTTTAGCCGGGCTCAAGTCTTTCATCGCAAAAGACTTGCCCAACTCCTGTTTCAGTCTGTCGATCTTCTTGATGTCTTTTCCCATGATGAGCATGTCATCAACGTATAACAGCAAAACTAAGAAATCACCATCTGAGAACTTACGCGTGAACACACAGTGGTCCGACTCCATTCTGTCATATCTATGCTTCAACAGAAACGAGTCGAACTTCTTGTACCATTGCCGTGGAGCTTGTTTCAGCCCGTACAAGCTCTTCCTCAGCCTACACACCATATGCTCTTTGCCCTTGACTTCGAACTCCCTTGGTAGGTGCATGTAGATCTCTTCTTCCAGGTCATTATGGAAAAAGGCAGTTTTAACATCTAACTATTCTATCTCCAGATCCATGCTAGCTGTCAACCCAAGTAACACCCGTATGGATGTCATCTTCACCACTAGTGAGAATATCTCCTCGAAGTCTATGCCTTTCCTTTGACTAAACCCTTTCACCACAAGTCTGGCCTTGAACCTCATCTGTGAATTCTTCTACTCAACCTTCTTTCTGAACACCCACTTGTTGCTCAGTGCTTTCTTGTCCTTACGCAATTTCACTATATTATAGGTGTGGTTCTTATGTAAAGATTTCATCTCCTCTTACATAGCTTTCAACCACTCCTCCTTATGCTCGACGGCTAGGGCCTCAGAATAATCTTCTGGCTCTCCCCCATCAGTCAGCATAATGTACTTATGTGGCGAGTACCTCTTGGACGACTGTCTGTCCCTAGATGACCTCCTCACATGTGGCTCAATAGGTGGATCAAGTGGGGGCTGCTCCCCTTGTCCATCTTCTGAAGGAACTCCCTCGTCCTCTGCACCTTGCTATACTCCCCTGTCATCAGGCACCACGGGAAAAATAATAGGATTTATGTCCTCTAGCTCACCTGAACTAGGTTGGTTCTTCTCTGACTTATCAATGTCTTATATACACTGATCTTCAGAGAAAACTACATCTCTGCTCCTGACGAGCTTCCTCTCGGTCGGATCCCACAATCTGTAACCGAACTTTTCATCACCGTACCCTAAGATCACACACTGCCTGATCTTCATATCGAGCTTGGACCTCTCGTCCTTTGGTACGTGAACGGATGCCCTCATCCAAACGCCCTGAGATGATTGTACGATGGATCATGTCCAGTTCACACCTTCTCAGGCACTTCTCCATTCAACGGGGCTGATGGAGACCTGTTTATCAAGTACACCGCCGTGTACATTGCTTCTCCCCAGAACGTCTTGGGCAACTTCGCATGGGATAACATGTATCTGATTCTCTCAACAATGGTGTGATTCATTTGCTCAGCTATACCATTATGTTGGGGGGTCTTAGGAACTATCTGTTCATGCCGTATACCCAAGGACTTGCAGTACTCATGAAAGTCGTCAATGTATTCACCACCATTGTCAGTGCAGATGCACTTCAATGATCTACCTGTCTCTCTCTCGACCATAGTATGAAACAATTTAAACACACCAAAGACCTCGTCCTTGGATTTCAAAGCATAAACCTAAACCCTTCTAAATGCATCATCTATAAAAGTGACAAAATACAATGCCCCACCCAAGGTTTTTGTCCTCATAGGACCACAAACATCAGAATAAACCAAATCTAATGCATGCGCTTTATTAACATGAGAAGCAGATTTAATAAATGAAACTCTATGATGTTTCCCTGATAAATAATCAAGACAGGTTTTGAGAGGTGTACCTGTCACGTCTGGAAGGAGCCGCTTCTTTGCTAGTACTTGAAGCCTTTTTTTACTCATGTGGCCTAGACGCCTGTGCCACATGTAAATAGCTGAATCTTCCGTTGGGTTCAACCACCCTTACATACACTGACACTTACCTTGTAAAGGGTGCAACACTTCTTTCCTCTGGTTGCGATCAACGAACACTTGATGAGCTTCCAACGCCCACTAGCAAACCGACTTTCATAGGCATCATCATCCAACCTTCCCGTCGATATCAAGTTGAGGCGAAGGTCTGGGATATGCCTCACATCCCTAAGAACTAATGTGCAGCCCACATCGTTCTTCACACAAATATCACCGACCCCTACAATCTTCGATATGCCAAAATTTCCCATCTTCACTGTCCCATAGTCACCTGACTTGTAGCTTATGAAGAAGTCTCTACATGGAGTCGCATGAAAAGAAGCTCCCGAGTATATCACCCAGTCAGTGTCCTGACTCGTAGCCGTGAGACATACATTGTGATCTGCTGAAAGAATAACTACAACGTCGCCATCTAAGCGACCGCAGTGGAATCTGATTAATCTTCCTTCCATTTTCCTTTCATGTCATTTTTAGCCTTACGACATTCATGCTTATAGTGGCCCTTCTTACCACAATTTCAGCATTCAACATCTTTTCTTGTTCTTTTCTCTCCCCCGTTCATGTGTCACAAGGGCCTCTTGCTGAGTAGACCCCTAAGACTTCCTCCTTGTCTCTTCATAGAAGAGACAGCTAGTTACTTATTCCATGGATATCTTTCCGTCTGGCGCGGAGTTACTTAGAGACACCACCAATGTCTCCCAACTGTCAGGTAATGAACTAAGCAAAAGTAAAGCCTGCAATTCATCATCCACGACCATCTTCATAGAGGATAGTTGGTTCATTATATTGTTGACCTCATTCATGTGCTCGGCTACAGAACCACCATCCTTGAACTTGAAATTTACAAATCGCCTTATCAGAAAATTTTTATTACCGTCTGTCTTCCTCTCATACAGCCCTTCTAATTTCAGCCATAGGCTAGCGGCTGATGTTTCCGTAGACACATGGTGGAACACAGAATCATCCAACCATTGTCTAATAAAACTCATTGCCTTTCGGTCCATCTTCTTCAAATCATTATCAGACATATCCTTGGATTTTGCTGATATGCCTAAAATTGGATAATATAGGTCCTTGCAATAAAGCAAGTCTTTCATCTTAGCCTTCCATATTGTATAGTTAGAACCATTGAGGCTGATCATCCTTGATGAGCCACCTTCCATAATTCAAAATCGTTCCTACCCGTTCAATGAACTTAGCTTTGATACCACTTTGTTGGGGGTCTTGCACAAAACATTAGGATCTAGCCTCTCGAAATAAACCAGAATTATGGATAATAAAGCAATGAAATAAATCAAAGCATAAACCACACACCACACAAGAGATTTTACGTGGAAAACCCTCAAAGAGGTAAAAACCACGAGACCTCATCCAGATCAACAATCCACTATGAAGTAGAACGTTACAACCTTCTTCACTCACGTAGGAGTGGATAAACAATAAGAGAAATATAGAAAACAGAGAGATCTCACCGATTACGAGGACATAGAAGCGCTGAGATATAGATTGCGCAGTAGATAACCTCCACGAGCATAATCTTCCTTCTATAAGCTTCCTCTCTCTCTTTTCCTGTCTCTCTCTCACCTTTGATAGCCCTAAACCCTTTAGCAAATCCCTTGTAAAGTTTTAGGAAACCCTCTTGTCATACCTAGAAAGTCATAGGTACGACCTATTTAAAATTTTAGGAAACTCTTTTCCGCATCCCAGTTGTGAAAGGACTTGCGACACGAAATCCGCACAAAATCGCGGAACGACTCTACGTAACCTCGACTGGTCGTACCGAGTTCACGACTGGTCGAGCGCCACCCACAACTGGTCGAGATCCTCCTTCGACTGGTCGAGCACCCTGGAGAAAAATAGCACACAGTCGCTGGACTTTGAGTTGTGCCACGACTCGACTCCACGATTGGTTGTGCACCAACCCTCGATTGGTCGATCGAGGCTCACGACCGGTCGAGCACGGGATAAAAATCCCATCATAATTAGCCACGTTTCGAACTCAAGCTGAAAGGATCCAAGTCAAACCGAGTCAAGTTTGAGTCAGGGCCCGATTCGAGTCGAGTTGAGCTCGGGCAAGCTCAGACTCGGCTTAAAAATTTTTCAAGCTACAAAAACAAACTCGACTCAGCCCAAACCCAGTTTTGAGTTGAACCGAGTCAAGCTTTTTCAAGTTGAGTCGAGAGAGCTAACTGAGCTAACTTGGCTCGCGTCTAGCTCTAGCAATGATGGATAAATAAGATTAAAAACAAAGGCTAATTGCTGATTTTATTAACTTGTGAACTTGTAATTACAATAGACAAGAATATAAAGAAAAGAAAATAAAAGATAAATTACAAACAATTGAGATGTGTGTTCAACATGATGTGACATGTGTGATCTTCCATTAGTCAGATGCACCATTCCATGGTGGGCCACGGGCTTAAAAATCAAGTAAATCCATTACTTGGGTGGGCCACACCACGTACAACAGATGAGGGGGGTTACCCTTCTATTAAAACATTCATAATCATTTATTAGGCCCACCTAGCTGTGGTTCATAAATCCAAACCATCCATTGTGTGTGTCCCACTTGGATGAGGGGTTAGAAAATGTTTCAGCCGCATCCAAAACTCAGGTGTACCCCACCGAGTACTTTTATATGCTTTAGTCATATCTTCACATGGTTTTAGATGGTATAGCCCACCTAAGTTCCAGCTAATTTTTGGTATATCCATCACCTAAAGGGACCCATCAAACACATGGTGTTGATGTTCGACACACATCACAGTCGGGCCCACATCTCAACCTTTTACCATTTCCCATATATATATATATATATATATATATGGAAAAGGTACTATGCCCTCGACCTCACTGATAAGCTCCCGTGAGGTCGAGTTGTGTGGACCCCACCGTGATGTGTGTCGATCATCAACACCATGCATTTGATGGGTCCCCTTTAAATTATGGGATATCCCAAAAATCAGCCATATATGGAACTCAGGTGGGCCATACCATCTAAAACCATGTAAAGACATGCCAAAACATATAAAAGCACTTTGTGGGGCCCACCTGAGTTTTGAATGCTGCTGAAACTTGGTCTGAACCCTCATCCAAGTGGGACATACATAATGGATGGGCTGGATTTGCAAACCACATCTTGGTGGGCCCAAAAAATGATTATGAATGTTTTAATGGTGCACGGCCCCTCTCAACTTCTGTATGTGGTGTGGTCCACACAAGTCACGGATTGACTTGATTTTTGAGACCTAGGCCCATGATGGAATGGTGCATCTGACTGATGGGGTAGATGTTCGAAATGCATCACAGTGGGCCCACACAGCTCGACCTCATGAGATGTTCCCATCAGCTCGAGCGCATAATACCTCCCCCCCCCCCCCCCCCCCCCCCCCCCCCATATATATATATATATATATATATATATATATATATAAACTGATTATAAAATATATTTGTCTAGATATTCAATGGTACAAACATTTTCACCACAATTACGGTGCATATATACAACCTTTGTAGACCTCACCATAATGTGCCAATCACATCCACTCTAACCATCACGATGCCCCCTTCTGTTTGTCGGTGGGCCCAAAAAATCATGCCAATCTATGACCCATGTGAGCCACACAAGTAGGAAATTTTGAGAAGGTATATCTACCATTAATTTGCATCAGGCCCACCCAAGTTTCGAAATGGCCGAATTTTCAGCGTCTGCCAACAGCTGAGCCAGATGTATCATATCATTTGATTGGATGATCTAAACATAATACACAGGGTCCTCTGATGAGAATCAAGGTGCGCATCTCATCTCCACCAAATTCATGAATTAGCCTACTTTGGAAGGGAATTAAAAATAAATAAATAAATAAAATCTGAGGATGGCCTAAAAAAATCATATCAATTCATGGCCCATGTCAGCCACATAAGTAGGAACAGCTACGACGGGATATCTACCATCAGTTTGCATGGACCCCACACAATTTTTTTTAAAAATGGTCTGATATTTAGCATAAGCCAACATTGGGCCAGATGTATATATCATTTGATTGGATGACATGTACATAAAACACTGGGTCCTCTGTGAGAATCAAAGGACACCATGGATTAGCTTTATTTAGAGGGGGTTTGAGGGTTGCCCAAAAATTCATGCCAATCTATGACCCATGTGAGCCACATTAGTCAGCACAGTTGGGAGGAAATCTCTGCCACTAATTTGCACTGGGCCCTATCTAAGTTTCAAAGTGGCCTATTTTTAGAGCATGCCAACATCTGTGCGCCAGATGTATCATATCATTTTATTGGATGACCAATACACAAGGTACTGGTACTCCACAAGAATAAGGTGGACATGCGTTCTCTTTGTGTGGTCCACCAAAGTCATGAACTAGTCTATTTTCCATTTAAAAATAAAAAATTTAGGATGACCTGAAAGATCATACTAATCCATGATGCATGTCAACCACACAAGTAGGAATAGCTGTGAGGTAATGTTTACCATTATTTTTGGCCATTTTTTTTTTTTTTTTTTTTGCATATTCCAACATTTGGCCCGATGTATCGTATCATTTGATTGGATGACCTATGTGTCATATGTGAATCAAGGGAGTGGATTAGCTATTGCGGGTCTACCTTGATGTATTTGTTGTATATTTATATTGTTCATTTATTTTTCCAACTTATTTAAGGACACATACCAAACCTTAAGACGATCCAAATCTCAAGTAGACCATACCAATAGAAATAGAAATGAATGACCGTTGGAAGCTTTTAGTAGGTTATAGAAGTTTTGGATCAAGCCCATCTTTGCATTTTCCTTCATCCATTTCTTCTTGACATTATTAAGAGATTGGGTGACAAATAAAGATTATCGGAACCTTACTATGGCCCTTTTTAATTTTAAATGGTGAGCCACTCAACCACTAACATTTCCAGTGATGTGATCCACTTGAGATTTGGATACGTCCTAAAATGCGCTGGAGAAATGGATAGACGATGTGGATATACAACACATCATCAAGGTAGGCCCTACGTCAAGGGTAACACCCGCTAAGGTGTTGCTCGGGTAACACCTAATACACTCCCTTGTATTAGGGCCGATGTCTCATCTCATGTATAATACATGTTTGTTGCAATCTAATTAGGCTAACGTACAATGATGATGTGGACCAATCACAATGCAAGGAAATAAGAAATTTTAAATAGAGTAATGTAATTCTTCTTATTTCCGCCGTGAAAGTCATAAATGACCTAATTTAGAATAGCTAAAAAAATAATAATAATAAATAAAACAGTTAAAAGAGGGAGAGTGATGTCAATAATGCATAGAGGCAGCTATGCACTGCGGATTGTGTGGGAAACTCAATCAAGTCTGCTGGCTCCTTTAATGCATGTATCCTATCCACACCATTCATCCATTTTATCAGCTCATTTTAGGTTTATACCCAAAATTGAAGCATATAAAATGCCTAAATGAACCACACCACATGAAATGGTGGGGATAATGGCATCTATTATTGAAACCTTACAAAGGCCCACAGTGATGTTTATTTGTCATCAAACCTGTTCATAAGGTTATACGTAATGGATGAAGAGAAAATACAAATGTCAGCTGGATCCAAGATTTCCATGTCCCAACAGGAGTTTTCAATGGTAAGCATTCAATTCTCATTGTTTCCCGTGGTATGGTCCACTTGAGCTTTGGATAAGCTTCAATTCTGGTCTCAACCCCTAAAATGAGCTTTTGAAATGGATGGACGGCGTGGATGAGACACATTCATCACGGTGGACCCCACGGAGTTTATTCAGTACGCAGCCCGCTACCCTCATGCACCATAGGAAAAACGTTTGTACCGTAAAACTTTCCCCGTATTTGAATTCAAACAGAGAACCCCCAACGTCCGAATTTCCAAGCCCGCGATGTCTGCCATTCCCGCCATTCCATCCCTCACCGGAAGCCCAACCCTCTCACTGCTAGAAAAATGCAAAACCATGCCGGAATTGCGTCAGATCCACGGCCACATGATCAAAACCGGCCTCGTATGTCAGACCCTCGCCGTCAGCCGTCTTGTCGCCATCTGCTCTCTCTCCGGCATCTGTGGCGGCCTCGACTATGCTGTCTCCATCTTTTACCGAATCCAAGATCCCAATCCCTTCATCTTCTTCTCTCTAATCAAAGCCTTCGCGGACAGCCGAAACCCAGAATTCTCATTGATCTTTTATGCCCAAATGCTGCATCATTTGGAAAATCTCCGCGGGGTTGAATTCTCGCTACCGTCTGTGCTCAAAGCTTGCGGTAAGATCTCAGCCTTCGAAGAAGGCCGGCAACTACATGGCCAGATCTTGAAAACCCAATTCCAGTTCGATCCATTTGTGTCGAATTCGGTGCTCCGGATGTATCTGGAATTGGGTGAGGTAGGAATTGCAAGGTGGATATTTGACAAAATGCCTGATAGAGATGTAGTTTCTTGGAACTCGATTATTTCAGGTTGTTTTAAGGCTGGGGAAGTTGAGTCCGCTCGCAAGATGTTTGATGAAATTCCTGAGAGGGACATGGTCACGTGGAATTCAATGATTGATGGGTATATGAAATGCGGGGAATGGAAGCTTGCGAGGGATATTTTTGATGAAATGGGTCAGAGAGACATAGTTTCTTGGACGGCCATGATTTCAGGCTACGTGCTTAATGGTCGTCCCAAGGACGCATTAGAGCTCTTCAAGAAGATGTTAGATTTGAGATTTCAGCCTGATGTTGCTTCCATTGTTAGTGTTCTTTCAGCCATCGCTGACTTGGGATTTGTTGAAGAAGGCAAGTGGGTGCATGCTTTTGTTCGTAGAAACAAGATTAGATTAAGCTCTGGGGTTCTTGGATCGGCTCTCATCGACATGTACGCAAAGTGCGGGTACATTGAAAATGCTTACCATGTCTTCAAAAATGTCATGCATAGAAGAAGCATAGGGGATTGGAATTCAATGATTTCAGGCCTTGCAGTTCATGGGCTTGGTCAAGAAGCCTTGGCAATCTTCCATGAGATGGAAACTATAGAAATTGTGCCGAATGAGATCACTTTCTTAGGAGTCTTGACTGCCTGTAGCCATGGAGGGTTGGTGCAAGAGGGGCAGTTTTATTTCAAGCTCATGCAAGGAAGATATCAAATGGTGCCAAGGATACAACACTATGGGTGTTTGATTGATCTTCTTGGTCGAGCCGGGCATGTTGAGGAAGCAGACCAAGTAATAAAGGAGATGCCCATAGCCCCTGATCTCTTGGTATGGAAAGCTATGCTTAGTGCATGTCTAAAGCATGGCCAAGTCACAATTGGTGAATGCGCCGGCATGCGTGCAATCGAATTAGCCCCACACGATTCGGGCACTTACATTCTCTTGTCGAACATCTATGCCAAGGCTGGGAAGTGGGCTGATGTCACTAGGATTAGATCGATGATGAAGGAGAGTGGAGTCAGGAAGGTCCCAGGGTGCAGTAGGATTGTCGTCAATGGGGATATTCATGAATTTCTTGCAGGGAAGGAGATCAATTTAAGGTATAGATACATGGTTCTATCTAAGTTAGAGGAGATGATGTGTCGATTGAAGATGGAAGGCTATGAACCTGATTTAACCCAAGTTCTTGTTGATGCTGAGGAAGAGGAAAAGGAAGGGTTGCTTAGTCTCCATAGTGAGAAGCTAGCAATTTCATTCGGACTTATAAATATCAACAAAGGGCAGCCCATTCATGTTGTGAAAAACCTCAGGGTATGTTGCGATTGCCATTCCTTCTGCAAGACAGCGTCGAAGGTTTATAACCGCACGATCATTCTTAGGGACCAAAGTCGATTCCACCATTTCAAGAAGGGTTTGTGTTCATGCAATGATTATTGGTGACCACATATAACTTGTGTGTTTAGATTTACTTTACAAATCCCATCTCATATTGCTCTCTGCAAAATAGGCACAAAGGGCCTGTTTGGTTTGATGTAATTATGTATTTTCATGTAATTTCTCTCAAATCAGCATTAAATGCATACATCAAACCACACCACATGTGTTTGAAAGTGAAGAGGAATTAGGTCAGATCAATTTTCATTTTAATTCAAAGCCAAAACTTGGTGGCCCCGTCATGATATATATGTTATATCCACACCATCCATTCCTTAGTACAGATCATTTTAGGTTATAGGCCCAAAAATGAAGTAGATTCAAGATCAAGTGAACCACACTACATAAAATAGTGGAGATTGAATGCTAACCATTTAAATGTTCTTCCCGTGGTGTGGTCCACTTGAGCTTTGGATCTTCTCATTTTTTAAAGGCATACCCTAAAATGATCTGGCCAAATGAATGGACGGTGTGGATAAAACACACACATCATGGTGGGACCCACAGAGTCCATCTTATTTTCTGTACCTAAAAGTAGTTGTTGTCAATGTTATACAACATCCCTTCTCCATCTCAAATTCTTCTGGTATGCAATTAATGATAAAAAGGGTGTAAAATACACTCCAATTCCTATCAAACGCATCCAACAAAAACCAGTGATTTTTGCCAAGTTGACTGAAAATGCAATCTTGAAATCCCACTTCTTTTAAACCCTCTTTTGAGGAAGTGCATCCAAACGGGCCCTAACAGTAGTTCGATAAAGGGTTTTCTTAGTAGATGACTCAAACACCCTTTGTATATAAGATGCCAAGTATTTTGACCACATATTAGATATCAATTAATCAACAAGTTAGAGTGTTGTTCCAATAAATAATAATTGTTTTTATCAACCATCGGAAGTGGGTCCACTGCATGATTGGTAGAATTCGTGTCATACATTGCAATTTGTATGTTTTTTTTGTTTGCATGCATCGGAATAATTATAGGCCACATATGACATCATCTGCATGGGCAATGGAATGGACGGTTTGGATCATTTAAAGTAGCATTAGGTCAAGGCCACGAAAGGGTGGCATGACACCCCAAAGTACTAAAACAACTAAATCTCTCCTATGCTCCAATCCCTAGCTCAAGTGGTAGACTGAGTGAAGATAACCTTGTTTCAACACTGAGGTCTTAGTAAGATGGTCTTGGCCTCAATTTCTTTCTTTTCTCGAAATCGATGGTGGGGTTGTGCGAATCGCCGAATGTAGATTGGGCTCAGTTTCTAGGACTTGTCAAGTGGGCCTAGTAGTTCTATTTCATAAGCATGTGGATTTATGTATAAACATATCCACCTCATCCACACGTGTGAGATCCCAAGCCGCGTATCAGGAGGGTCGCGTCATGTAGATGACCTGAAGAATGTTCGAACGGTACACACGTGTGGCAAAAATTCCAGCTAACGCGAGTGTGGCAATTCTGGTCCATTAATCCACTGGCGCCACCATAAACATGTGCTGGTGCGAAATTAGGGCGGAGCCATTCATCAGGTGGGCCGTGGGCATGGCTGTTCGGTTCTAACAATCAATGTGTGTCAGTTTTCTAACCATCCGTTTTTCAATGTGGCCCACCGGATCAGTGATACAAAATGGGTTTTGTAGCCGGGTGGGTCCTTCATAGAAGCGCATTGCGTACAGAGTAAACTCTGTGGGGCCCACCTTGGATGTATGTGTCTTATCCACACCGTCCATCTATTTTTCCAGCTCATTTTAGGGCATGAGTCTGAAATTGAAGTATATCCAAAGCTCAAGTGCACCACACCTCATGAAACAGTGGGGATAATGATGTCCACCGTTGAAACCTTCATAGGGCCCACGGTGATGTTTATTTGTCATCCAACCTGCTCATGAGGTCACACAGACCTGGATGAAGGGAAAAAAAAATTAAAAATCAGCTTGATTCAAAACTTCTGTGGTCCACAAGAAATTTTCAATGGTAAGCATTCAATTCACACTATTTCCTGTGGTGGGGTCCACATGAGATTTGGGTATGCTTCAGTTTTTATCACATTCTCTAAAATGAGCTGAAAAAACGTATGGACGGTGTGGATAAGACACATGCACGGTGGGGCCCACGTAGCGTACTGGGCTTCCGTCCTTCATGGACCCTACCAGATGCACGGCACCGATTTTCTGGATTTTTGCCACGTTGGTAGAACAATCACATCTTCAAATCTCTTCCAAGAGGCGTGAAAAAATGCCAACTCCATACATGTGGTTGAATAATCAGTGTTTACGGGAGTAGATCAATGGCTGAAAATCCTTTTTAGGCCGTCCATTGTTTTCTCACGTCTGGGATGCACAATATTCGACTGAACTTTCTGCCAGATGATCTGAACTGTTGGTTCTACTTGATGCACGGCTCTGATGTCTTGCATATGTGATTGTTTGGCATGCGTTTCTCCGTGGAAGGTTGCGCGTGGGGCAAACCAAACTCCTCTTTCGGAGGGCTGGCTGTTTGGTTGGGTGTCAACAGGCCGGGCCTCGGGTTGGTCTCGGCCCGATTTTGAATTATTTTGGGCTGGACCGTTGGGCCTGGCCTATTCCAAATTCTGTTTTGGGAGGCCCGACCCGGCCCATTGACACCCCTACGGTTTGGAATGGACCGGATTAGGTTCGGCCCCGACCTCGCCCAAGACAATGCATACTCAATGTTGGGGCGTTCAATCACCACTCCTATGATATGGTCCACCTAAGATTTAAATCTGCTTTAATTTTTGGCTCATGCCTAAAATTATATGAAAAAAATAGATGGATGGCGTGGATATAGAATACATACATCAAGGTGGTCCCCATGAAAAGGGCCGCACCTAATCGAATCCGGTGGTTGAGGACGGATGCTCGTTTTGGTTCCAGAATTTCTTCCTAATTAACTTGTGGATTTATGTATAAACATTTTCTTTCGTATACCTCATCCACTTGATGTCTTGTTAAATCCATTCCATCCATTCATCGCACCAGGTTATTTTAGGACGTTAATTTGTAGACACCCCATCCAAAATCCAAAATGACACTAAACTATTTTTCTGATTTCAGCTGAGCTTCGATGAAACCATCCATGGGCAACTCAAGGACAGTTAAAAATCCAACCCATAAAATAGGTAGAACTCTTGGCATATCGCAAGAACAACTGGCGAACCTAATTGGCAAATCTAAAACCTGACAAATCAAATCTCGGCTCATTATCTATACGTCTTTGGAAATGCTGATTAGCATCCTAAAATCGTTTCCATCTGACCCGTGAAACATGGCAAAATCAACCGGGTTGCACATTAAGAGTTCCCGGGGCCTCCAAGCCGCAGCCAGCAAATCAAATGGAAAAAATAAAACCATATGCTCTTGGTTAGTCGATGGTGATGTTATCATCCCTACTTCCATTTTTCAATCCTATGAGTGTCAAATGTCCCATTTCATAGTGTTGTTGAGGTGTGGAGCCAGCACACCAGAGCGCTGCTCGACCAGTCAAGGGCTTGCTCGACTTAAAGTCCAGCGAGTAGGTTTTTTGGAGCTCGACCAGTCGAGGAGCCTGCTGGACCAATCGAGGGTCCGCTCGACCAGTCGAGGGTAACGCGGATTTTACACGGACTGTGTAAATTTGAGACGGTTTCAGAAAAGTGCGGAAAGGAAGTTGCCTAAACTATAAATAGAGGTTCCTAGGGCTATTCTAGGGATTCTAAGTATATGCAAAGGGTTTTTTATATACATCCAAAGAGAAAAGGGATATCTCTGTGCATGGGAGCATTGAGAAGGTTAGTATATTGCTTGTAACTTCGTTTTCTTCATAGTAGAAGTGTGCACCCGTGATTTTTTTACCCTTGTTAGGGTTTTTCTACGTATATTTTGTCTTGTGGTTTGTTGGTATGCTTTGATTCTACTTCTAAATTATATTTCTTCTTGTTTATCGTTTGTGGGTGAGACCGGATATTGATTTCGGTTCACTTACGTTGTTGGCATGCTGTGCAACAACTGATATCAAAGCTATTGGTTTAGTTCAAGTGGGAGCGATGACGAAAGAAGGGAATACTAGAATTGAAAAGTTTGATGGTTCAAACTTTGTCTTCTGGAAGATGCAGATGGAGGATTATCTGTATCAGAATGACCTTTATATTCCTCTAGGAGGAAAATAGAAGAAACCAGAGAAGATGACAGATGATGAATGGTCTTTATTGGATCGAAAGGCTTTAGGAACGATCCGACTCTTTTTGTCTAAGAGCGTCGCTTTCAATATATCCAAGGTGAAGACCACAAAAGAATTAATGCAAGCCTTAGCTACGATGTATGAGAAACCCTTAACGTCCAACAAGGTTCATCTTATGAAACAGCTATTCAACATGAAGATGTCAGATGGTGGGAGTGTCGCTGAGCATCTAAACGAGTTCAATATAGTCACGAGCCAATTAGAATCCATTGACATCACTTTTGAGGACGAGGTCAGGGCGTTATTGATCTTGTCCAGTTTGTCAGACAGTTGGAATGGTTTGGTGATTGCCGTGAGAAATTCTTCAAGGTCGACAAAGCCGAAATTCGATGATGTGGCCGATCTAATTCTCAGTAAAGAATATAGAAGAAAGACATCGGGAGTTTCAGGGGATTCAGGGAATGCTCTAAACGTTGAACGAAGAGGAAGATCGCTGAACAAAGGAGGAAATAAACATGGACATTCTAAGTCGAGGAAGAAGTCCAAGGGACTGAAAGACAAGGACTGGTGTTGGCATTGCGAGTAGAAGGGGCACATGAAATGTGATTGCAGGGCGCTTAAAAACAAGAAAGAAACTCTCAAGGTGGGAAGGATTCAGTGAATCTATCTGAGGAGAGTGACACAGAGGTATTGATCTTGTCTCTTAATGCGAGGAATGAGCCTTCGGTCATAGACTTGGGTACTTCGTTTCATGCCACTTCGTGTAAGGAAGTTCTACGTGATTATGTGTCAGGTGACTTCGGGAGAGTCTACCTGGGTGATGATGAGCCGTGCAGTATTGTTGAAAAGGGATATGTTCATATAAGTTAGAAAGACGGAACGACTTTAAAATTGAAAGATGTCAGACATGTATCGAGTTTGAAACGGAATTTGATTTTAGTGGGGCAGTTAGCCGATACCGGATATGTGACGACATTCACTAGTGATTCCTGGAAGGTCACAAAAGGTGCCTTGGTGATATCTCGAGGCAAGAAGGAGGGTACTTTATACGTGACTTCCGGATCGTATAGTTCACTTGCAGTCGCATCAACTGGAGTGAATGGGCAATTATGGCATCAGAGGTTGGGACATATGAGTGAGAAAGGGATTAAAGTGTTATTCTCAAAAGGGAAGCTGCCAGGGCTAAAGTCTATTGACTTAGAATTCTGCGAGGACTGCGTGTATGGCAAGCAGAAGAGGGTAAGTTTCAAGAAAACAGGATGCACTCCAAAGACGCATTTGTTGTAGCTTATACACACTAATGTGTGGGGACCAGCACAGGTATCATCTCTTGGTGGCTCATGTTATTTTATTTCTTTTATTGATGATGCTAGTAGAAAACTATGAGTCTATTTCTTAAAGCATAAATCTGATACATTTGATGTATTTAAGAAGTGGAAAGTAATGGTAGAAAATGAAACAGGTAAAACAGTAAAATGTCTCAGATAATGGGGGAGAGTACTGTGATAAGAGGTTTTGAGGAGTATTGTGTAGCAAATGGAATCAAACATCAGAAAACGATTCCAGGGACACTGCAGAAGAATAGTGTGGCTACGCGCATTAACATGACTATTCTTGAGCGCGCCAGCAGCATGAAGTTACATGCAGGGTTGCCTAAGACGTTTTGGGCAGATGCTGTGAATACTGTTGTATATCTCATCAATAGAAGTCCCTTAGCACCATTAGATGGTGGGCTACCAGAAGAAACGTGGAATGAGAAAGAAGTGAACCTTGCACATCTCAAAGTGTTCGGCTGCACGTCATATGTTCACATTGATGTAAAGCACAGAAACAACCTGGATGCGAAGTCCAGGAAGTGCACGTTTATAGGCTACGGGCAGCATGATTTTGGCTATCATTTTTGGGATACAGAGAACCGAAAAATCATCAGAAGCAAAGACGTAGTCTTCAATGAAAAAGTGATGTATAAGGACAATGTGCAACAAAACAAAGATAAGTCCGATGAGAAAGAATTCATAGAGTTGGAAGAGTTAATGGACACGGGTGTTACAGTGCCACAGGATGGGCATACACAGGATGATAATGAGGCAGAGCCGCAGACACCGGTTGTGAGGAGGTCTGCTCGGGAGAGGAGACCCAAGGTCCGATACTCACCCTCTTTACATTATCTACTACTGACAGATAATTGTGAACCAGAATGTTTTGGAGAGGCATTACAGTTAGATACACAGGTTAAGTGGGAGCAGGTCATGGATGATGAGATGGACTCTCTCGAGTCCAAGTATTCGGCTCACGAGTCTGGGTTGTTCACTGGTCACTACGGGGAGGCTCGTGGCTCCAGCGTAGGCCGACAGCTCGACCACGGTGTTTCATACCACCATGCCTGGCTCATGAGTCTTAGCGGATCGCGGTACCAAGGTTAAAGGGATTACACTGGTAAGTTTGGTACCTTAAGTTCAAACAGTGGCGTCCAAACAGGGTGAACATACATTAGACAGATCGGGTTACTTGATGAGCCCGACTAGCACGATCGCACAACCAGCTGAACGACATGAAGTGCATAAACACTTCGCGTGGCCTAACCACTGTCGCCAACTAAAGTACGACTCGGGTTCGTCAAACACATCCTACGTGGCGAATGAATCTCAACCACAAACTCAAGTCTGTTACCGATTGTCTAGACTATAATCATAGCCCCAATCACAATCAATCCTTAACCAGAAGCATGTAGAGTAAAGAAAATAAACAAAGTAATTCAAGCATGTTAACAAGCATGTCATAAAGCACAAAATAAACAGGAAATACAAACACATATTTTATAAGTAAGCGGTTAAATTAAACAACCAACATGGAGGAAATCATATACATCTCTAAGTTAGTTGAGAATCCTATCTCAACACCTACCTAAAGCACAATCGTCTAAGCACTTACTCTTACAAGCATTTTTCACAAACACTTAGAATACACTTATTAACATACATAACGTATATTAGCAAAAACATGTATTAGGGCGAATTCTTTCGCCGAGTAAACATTACACTTATATATAACATGTACATACAGTAATTTATCATGGAAACCATACTTTCACAATTTATACGTATACGGTATTTTCTACAAATATACAGAATATACTATACGCCATAATTCGCATACGTAACTGAAACGCAAAATGAACATCGCATTGTACATGTGAATCGCATCCAGAGCATGAATCTATCATTATCTGACATTGAAAACATTGAAAACCATAACCTATACGTCTAAAGTCCGCACCTTACGCCGTAGAAACGTAACGAACTTAATAGAAACTCTACGCCTTCGTCAACGTCGATACGACGACCTATAACACAAGGTAAGTCAGCTACTTCGCTACTTGTACCAATAGAAACCCTAAAACAGGTTAGGGTTAGGGTTTTCTTACTTAGAAATGAAGTCGGAATCGCCGAAAAAGCGATTAGATCGTGATGTTTAAGCACGTATAGCACCAGGGTAGAATAGCAGGAAGGTTCTCCCACTTCTCTCACTCTTTCTCTCTCTTTTCTCTCTTCTCTCTCCTAGGTTTTCTCAAATTCGTATGGGATGAGAGAGTGAGGGTTTAAGGTCCTTATATAGGCCTAAAACTCTCCAAAATAGACTCAGGGCCAAGGTATACTTAGGTTATGTCCAAAGCGGGTCTGTTCCGTCTCAACGGAGTACTTCTAGAGCCCCCCCTTGAGCCAAAGGTCGGACTTAAGCTCACTGACCTTGGATCTAGGTCGAGTTAAGTTTTCATTCGAATCGGGTTTCCAGATCACACGTGGCAGACCCGTTTCAGTTCAACGGTCACTGAAACTTGGTCAGGGTTACAAATACACAGACATGTATGGGAAATGTTTTCTGATCCGAGGGTGTATTTGGGTTAGATTTCGACGGTCTGATTGCTTATATTTGGCCCACAAACATCAAGTCTCAGATTACTTAAATTGAATTTAATTTCTAAAGAAAACCAGGTTTTCTCACACTCCTCGCTCCGGGCTTAAGCGAATAGCCGTGGGACACTATCTGGATTTGATTTTCGAGATGGTTATCAAGCCCAGCAAGGCGGTCCTAATTCTATAACCTCGTACCATTCGGACTTTCGATGTGCGGTCCACATCTGATACAGAGATTCAATGTGCTCCCGAGAGCAGTCGGGTAATGAATTTGATCCTAGATTTTAGGGTAACCTAGCGTCAATGATTCTACAAGTTTTGGGTCTTGCAGATCGCATTTAACATGATTCAAGCAGATTTCATGGCTAATCTACTTTAGCACTTAGTTAACTTTGTCTCATTTCTTATGGATTTGATCCTAAGTGATTTCTGCCTGAGATGATATGATTTCTTCCTGAGGTGATACTCAGGCCATTGTACGGAATTTTCCCGAGTCGTTACATTCCCACCTTTGAATTTCTTAAGTTTTTCATTAAATCTCTCACAATTACTCTCTATACTTCCATATTTAGGTTTTCATCTTCTTCCAGTTCTAGTTCTAGTTACTTTCAAAATGCGCACGAGATTAGTCATTGTGGATTCAACCTCGATCTCACCGAGATTATTACTACATCGCAGCCCTACACTTAGGGTTGTGAATAGCTGTCAGACCACCAACTATCAATTTACGTGCGTGATGTACGATGGGCAGTCATTATGCGGTATGTGAAGTACGTATGTGATGTACGATGGGCAGTCATTATGTTGTACGTGATGTACGCACGTGACGTGCTTCACTAATGGTCAGCCTTTGCATGGGTGACGAGCCCAACTGCCAACTGGATGAGAATCTCTAGGTAGATGATGCATTCACGCATCCATGCATATAATAAGACTGCATATTGTTATATTTCGTACGCCTTGTTGCTTTCATGTTATACTTGTCTAAGGCGGCGATATGTAATCTTGAGGAGCATTCACACTGAGTTGGCCACTAATCCATCAAATATATAACCGTACAGGTAGCACAGGTGGCTTAAGTGATGTTCAGGTTCAGACTGATGAGGAGCCGGGTGTAATTGTCAGGGGTGCATAGTTGTACCTACCAAGAGAAGCTACGCGATCGTGTGGCTTACATTAGAATGCATTTTAATATTTCTCATGTATTAAATTTGTAAATCTTATATTTGTAAATATCGAGACATTGATTTGTATAAGTCATTATGGGCAACCTCTTGTATATTTTAAATGTAAATGCAAATTTTCCTTCATGTTGATTTGTTTATCCTACACTAAACTACTAACTCTGAAACAAAGAAATATATATATATATATATATATATATATATATATATATATGTGTGTGTGTGTGTGTGTGTGTGTGTGTGTGTGTGTGTGTGTGTGTGTGTGGAATTTAGCTCTCTAAAGGTTAACACTCAGTTTTTGGAAAATGATTTGTATACTTAGGTCCTGAAAACACGGGGCGTTACATACTCGAAAGATATGGCATGCAAAATTGTGCTTCCGAACAGTCGCTCATTGTAAAAGGCGGCAAATTTGGTCTATTTCAGTGTCCAAAGAATGATTTGGAAAATGATCGAATGAAGGAATTTTCATACGCATCGGTAGTAGGGAGTATCATGTACGCTCAAATATGTACGAGACCGGATATTGCCTTTATTGTTGGAATGTTGGGGAGATGCCTATCTAATCCAGGAATGCAACATTGGATAGCTGTAAAGAAAGTGTTGTTGTATCTACAAAGAACGAAGGACTTCAGACTCACATATAGAAGATCTGATCAATTGGAGTTGATTGGATATTCAGACGCAGATTTTTTTCGGCTGCATTAACACTAAGAAGTTCACCTCAGGATACATCTTCATTATGGTTGGAGGAGTTGTATCTTGAAAAGCGTAAAATAGTCTACCACAGCCTCGTCTACCATGGAAGCTGAATTTATTGCCTGTTACGAGACATCTAATTAGGCTTTATGGTTATAGATTTTTTCTCAGGTTTGCGAGTAATAGAGCATATCCCGAAACCATTAAGAATATTTTATGACAATTCAGCTATTATTTCCTTCTCTAGTAACAACAAGCATTCATCAAGGTCGAGGCATATCGACGTCAAATAAGTTGTTGTAAAGGAAAGAGTTCATAATTATCAAGTGTCCGTGAAGTTAATCGGCACTAAGCAGATGATTGCAAATCCGCTCACTAAAGGACTTCCTATTGATGAGGGTCAAATATTGCATATCAGACCCCGATCTTTTCCAGATTTTACGTATATGATAATGCTTAATGGAGTATTTTAATTGTATTTTTGTTACAGGATGAAATCAGGAGCGTTGATTGAAAAAGGATATTAAAAGCGTGGACTTGACACTCTGAAGTTACCAAAGAAAAGGACAAACCTCAGAGGACCAATATTAAAGAATTTACATACCAGGGACCCGAGGAAATCAAGCCGTTCACGTTAAAGAGGCCCGAAATTGGTCTAAGATGCAAGATCACATGGTTCCAACCATCCATTCGGTTCGAAACTTCATATATGTGATAGGGGCCATAAATAAACCGTACATATAAAATTTCAGCCATTAGATATCTCGGAAAGTATCCCAACGGCCAGATCAGCCCCTTAATTCATTAAGTGGGGCCTGCTGGATATCTGGATATACATCAATTTTGGTCCTGACGGTTGAAATAATATGAGAAAAAGGATGGACGGTGCAGATTTCTCACAAACATTACAGTGGGCCCGTATGTACAACGTGTGTACATGGTGTACACACGTGCTCTAGCTGCACCACATCAGTCAGCAGTGCTGACCGCCTTCCATTTCAAAAGCCGCGACCGACTTTTCGAAAACGGAAAGTTCCGTTTTCGCTAGCTGCGTAACCGACGCTGTCGGATTTTGCGGACGTCAGTGGACCACCATCAGGCCCTGTAAAGATAATCCAAGCCGTCCATCGTGTAGAGGGGTTCGAAATCTTCGAACCTATGCTGATCTTTCATATCCATGCGTGCACACGTGTGTGATACAGAGGCCACAAACAGGCGGTCTTGTGACGTTCAAAACTGATTTTGTTGTGATTTCTTCTCTGAGCCGCGTAAACGGACAACCAAAACCATATTTTTTTGACCGAAATTTCGAGGGCAATCTAATGGACGGGGTGAATTTCCCTGAAAACACCTCTGTGGGACCCACCGATCACGACAGCGAAGGACGTGCGTAGGCTTACGTACGTCCGTAAAATCCGGAGTTCCGGGATCCCGTGGCCCACCACACTTGATCAGATGCATGATCTGAGCCGTCCATTATGTAGAGCAGTCAAAGACGTCCCAAGATACGGCGTTTTTTGGAAAAAATAAGCAAGGGAGGTGGTTCTGTTTTGCATGACATCTTGGCTGCGAAAAGGCTTTCGCTGCAGCCGTGAAACATCCGATTTTCTGCGCCGACTTCAGCAATTCTTCCGCAGCCTACCTCCAGCAGATATAAAGGTCGGAAGAGAGTTTTGAAGGGAGGGGAGTGAAGGAAGGAGAGCTAGAGCCGGATCCAAAGCTTGGAGAAGAGAAAGAAGAAAGAAAGTGAAGCAAGAAGAGAAAGAAATAGGAAGATGTTTTCCTCTTATGAATTTTATTTTTCCATCTTTCTAGTTGATTTTATGGATTGCTAATCTCTCAGCTAGGGCTGAGATGAAACCCCTAATTTGAATATCCATTGTTATATGTTGAATTTACTTTAATTAGATTGGTTTGTTTCTTTCTCTAGTGTGCTTGATCGGTTTAAATTCTACACTTCTCCATCTATGAACTTGACCAGAGTCTACATATGGATGTTGTCTGAATGCTTATTCTATGTGCTTGTGTCTAAACATGAACAGGTTTCCTATAGAGGAAGAAACAGGGTGCTTTAATGAACTGTACATTCCATGTGCCCGACCAAGGACATGGGATATGTTATTCATGGCATTGCTTAAAGGAATTAGACATTCTGTATGCCCGATCTAGGACACAGATTGTGCTTTCTCTATATAAGTGGTATCAATCTAGATTAAGGTGAATCAATAGACAAAACAAGGGATATGATAATTAGGGGTGGATTCGAAAGTCCTAGTGCTCTCTCTGATTGAATTTTCTTCCCTGTTCTCAATTATTTTTTTTTCATAGAATTGTGCTTAGTAGTTTGCTCCATTATTTGTTGGATTAGTTAAGGAGAATCATAGATTTGAAGTGTGACGACCAGTCCTCGTGGGAACGATCTCGTAATACGTACCGTATCTACATCTGATTTGTATACTTGCGAGTTTAAAAATCATTTAAATCATGTTGGTTTAAATAAAACATCACCTATCACGCCATTTCAGGAGCATGTGACATCCATGGGAGTCATTGATCTCATAGATGTTTTCAGTTAGTGGGAGTTGAGCATACTTTGATTTTCACAGACATTTGGAGTTCTCGTTTTATACAATTTTGATGATTTTGATATAAAGTTTTATTTCTGCTTGTCACTTAGTATGTGCAATCTAATTTGAGTAAGTAGAACTTCAGTTATATCTCGTTGGAGACATTTGAAAGCTTCAGGACCTCTTAAGGATAGACACATATCATCACACTACGTGTGTAATCCTTATACCACACTTCCCAGTTTTTTATCTATGTCGTTAAGGTTAAATGTATTCGTGACGCGCTTAGCCTCACTTCGCTCGGATTAAATGTTATGATGACTATTGCGATTCGTTGTAGATAATCTTGATGGACCAGACTGAATAACATTACTTGTATTATCCAACAGTTGCATTGGTGAATTATTTGGATGTTTCTTAAAATCAAAACTAATTTTTTAAAAGATTTTTCTACAGATAAACCATTAACATTGTTCAATATGGCCCGAGAATGTTAGAACTCTATAAGGTGGGCCTTATTGATCAACGGTCTAAATTGTCCTGATAGTTAGACTGTGTAATCGGGTAAACCAGTGGACCCCACTTCAATGTGATTCACGCAGAGTATTTGCGTATGGATGCGTAAGGGGTTGGAGTGTTATAGCTTGATATGCATAGCTATTTGAGTTTGACTGGGATAAGACAGTGTGGAGCCATGGGAGAGAGTTGTGATGGGTTTCAAACTTTCATCCCCACATAATCTATATAAGGAATCTAGGTCCCCGATCCTATACCATCGCAGAAAATGCAAGTCCCATCTACTATTCTGCAAACGGGTGTGAAGGAGAGGAAGATCCTAGCATTATTTTTTCTGGTATTCTGCTTCTTCATCTATGACGTCTCAATTAAGTAAGTCATCTAAACCCTAGATCTCTATATCCTATGCACAGCAAGATCTTTGAGATTTTCGCGTTAAGCTAAATTAACAATACTTGCTAGGAGGAAACAAAACTTTTACAAAATAATATGAACACTATGTAATAGTGAGCCGCTAGATTTTTGTGTCGTTGGTTATATGATAATCATTTGTAATAGATTCTTAAAATAGAATTTGAGTCGTGAAAGATGTTGGGGGCCTTGCACAAAACCTTAGGATCTAGCCTCCCGAAACAAACCAGAATTATGGAATAATAATGCAATGAACTAAATCAAAACATAAACTACACCACACCAGGGATTTTTACGTGGAAAACCCTCAAAGAGGTAAAAACCACGGGACCTCGTCCAGATCAGCAATCCACTATAAAGCAGAACGTTACAACCGATCACAAGTACACACCGCTTGGATCAAACCTTCTTCACTCACGCAGGAGTGGATAAACAATAAGAGAAACAAAGAAGAACGAAGAGATCTCACCGATCACGAGGACGTAGAAGCGTTGAGACGTTGACTGCGAAGTAGATCACCTCTATGAGCAGAATCTCCATTCCACAAGCTTCCTCTTTCTCTTTCTCTCTCTCTCTCTCACCTTTTGATAGCCCTAAGCCCTCCTAAAAAGCCTTTAGGAAACTTAGAATACCCTGGAATACACCCCAATCCCGCATACACCCCTTTATATAAGAATAGAAAGAGGTAGAATCCAAATAGGAAATAAAATCTGTAAAATCTGCGTTTCCGCAATCCCATCTGCGGAACTCGTTGATGATATCGAAGGTCTCTCGATAACAGCTTCGATATCATCTGAAAGTCTCTCGATGATATCGAGACGGGACAAAAACTGTCTTGCGACCAGGGGTGGAAATTCCAACCATTATCGATTCCATCGAGCCACTCTCGATGACAGCCTCAATATCATCTGAAAGTCTCTTGATGATATCGACAGACCCAAAAACTGTCTAGCAACCAGCAGTGAAAATTCTTACAATTATCGATGATATCGAAACCTGTTCGATTTCATCGATCCCAACAATGAGGAGAAAAATCCCATCAAATCTCCCCCTTTTCGACTCAGGAGAAGTTCACCTTCTTCGAGCCAGCCTGGTTTCTACAAACATCAAACTTGCCCTTGAGCAAAGCCTTGGTCATCATGTTTGACCCATTATCGTCCGTGTGGACCTTCTCAAGTTGTAACACCTTCTGTTCCAAAATATCCCTGATCTAGTGATACCGAACCTCTATGTGCTTCGACTTGGAGTGCTGACTTGGATTCTTGCTCAAGTGTATAGCACTCTGACTATCGCAATAGACCACGTGCTCCTCCTGCTTCAGGCTAAGTTCCTGTAGGAATCTCTTCATCCAAAGCATCTCTTTACATGCCTCTGTGACTGCAATGTACTCGACCTCTATCGTCGACAATGCTACGACCTTCTGTACCTTACTCTGCCAAGAGACTGCTCCCCCTGCAAACGTGAACATGAACCCCAATGTAGACTTCCTGGAGTCTATATCGCCTGCCATATCTGCATCTGTGTAGCCCTCTAAGACAAGTTTTCAGTCACCATAGCATAGGCTCAACCTGGATGAGCCTCTTAGATACCGTAGTATCCACTTCACCGCTGCTCAATGCTCTTTACCAAGATTGGCAAGATACCGGCTGACAACACCAACCGCATATGTTATGTCTGGGCGTGTACACACCATAGCATACATCAAACTTCCTACAGCTGACGCGTAGGGTATCTTCTATATCTCTTCTACCTCTGCCTTCGTCTTGGGACACTGCCTATCACTCAATCTGAAGTGACCATCCAGTGGAGTACTGATCGGCTTCACTGCATTCATATTGAACCGCTCTAGGACTTTCTCAATATACCGCTCTTGTGAAAGCCAAAGCTTCTTGCTGCTTCTGTCACGGGTTATCTCCATTCCTAGGATCTGTTTAGCCGGGCTCAAGTCTTTCATCGCAAAAGACTTGCCCAACTCCTGTTTCAGCTTGTCGATCTTCTTGATGTCTTTTCCCATGATGAGCATGTCATCAACGTATAATAGCATAACTAAGAAATCACCATCTGAGAACTTGCGCGTGAACACACAGTGGTCCGACTCCGTTCTGTCATATCCATGCTTCAACATAAACGAGTCGAACTTCTTGTACCATTGCCGTGGAGTTTGTTTCAGCCTATACAGTCTCTTCCTCAGCCTACACACCATATGCTCTTTGTCCTTGACTTCGAACCCCTCTGGTTGGTGCATGTAGATCTCTTCTTCTAGGTCACCATGGAGAACGACAGTTTTAACATCTAACTGCTCTATCTCCAGATCCATGTTAGCTGCCAACCCAAGCAACACCCGTATGGATGTCATCTTCACCACTGGTGAGAATATCTCCTCGAAGTCTATGCCTTTCCTCTGACCAAACCCTTTCACCACAAGTCTGGCCTTGAACCTCGTCTGTGAATTCTTCTGCTCAATCTTCTTTCTGAACACCCACTTGTTGCTAAGAGTTTCTTGCCCTTAGGCAGTTTCACCATGTTATAGGTGTGGTTCTTATACAAGGATTTCATCTCCTCTTGCATAGCTTTCAACCACTCCCCCTTATGCTTGTCGGCTAGGGCCTCAGAATAATCTTTTGGCTCTCCACCATCAATCAACATAATGTACTCATGCAGCGAGTATCTTTTGAACGATTGTTTGTCCCTAGATGACCTCCTCACCTGTGACTCAACAAGTGAATCAAGTGGGGGCTGCTTCCCCGATCCATCTTCTGCAGGAACTCCCTCGTCCTCTGCACCTTGTTGTACCCCCCGTCATCAGGCACTACGGGAGGAGTAACCAAATCCATGTCCTCTAGCTCACCTGAACTAGGGTGGTTCTTCTCTGGCTTACCAATGTCTTCTATACACTGATCTTTAAAGAAAACCACATCTATGCTCCTGACGAGTTTCCTCTCGGTCGGATCCCACAATCTGTAACTGAACATTTCATCACCGTACCCTAAGAACACACACTGCTTGATCTTCATATCGAGCTTGGACCTCTCGTCCTTTGGTACGTGAATGGATGCCCTCCATCCAAACACCTTGAGATGACTGTACGATGGATCATGTCCAGTCCACACCTTCTCAGGCACTTCTCCATTCAACGGGGCTGATGGAGACCTGTTTATCAAATACACTGTCGTGTGCATTACTTCTCCCCAGAACGTCTTGGACAATTTCGCAAGGGATAACATGCATTTGATTCTCTCAACAATGGTGCGATTCATTCGCTCAGCTACACCATTATGTTGGGGGGTCTTGGGAACCGTCTGTTCATGCCGTATACCAAGGGACTTGCAGTACTCATGAAAGTCGTCAATGTATTCACCACCATTGTCAGTGCGGATGCACTTCAATGGTCTACCTGTCTCTCTCTCGACCATAGCATGAAACAATTTAAACACACAAAAGACCTCGTCCTTGGATTTCAAAGCATAAACCCAAACCCTCCTAGATGCATCATCTATAAAAGTGATAAAATACAATGTCTCACCCAAGGTTTTTGTCCTCATAGGACCACAAACATCAGAATAAACCAAATCTAATGCATGCACTTTATTAACATGAGAAACAGTTTTAATAAATGAAACTCTATGTTGTTTCCCTGATAAACAATCAAGACAGGTTTTGAGAGGTGTACCTGTCACGTCTAGAAGGAGCTGCTTCCTTACTAGTAGCTGAAGCCCTTTTTTCACTCATGTGGCCTAGACGCCTGTGCCACATGTCAATAGCTGAATCTTCCGCTGCGTTCAACCCACCCTTGCACATACTGACGCTTGCCTTGTAAAGGGTGCAACACTTCTTTCCTCTAGCTGTGATCAACGAACCCTTGATGAGCTTCCATCACCCACCAGCAAACTGACTTTCATAGCCATCATCATCCAACCTTCCCGTCGACATCAAGTTGAAGCAAAGGTCTGACATATGCCTCACATCCCTGAGAACCAATGTGCAGCTTACATCGGTCTTCACATAAATATCACCGACTCCCACAATTTTTGATACGCCAGAATTTCTCATCTTTACAGTCCCATAGTCACCTAACTTGTAGCTTGTGAAGAAGTCCCTGCGTGGAGTCGCATGAAATGAGGCTCCCAAGTCTATCACCTTGTCGGTATCCTGACTCGTAGCCGTGAGACATATATCGTGATCTACTGAAAGAATAACTACAACGTCGCCATCTGAAGCTACCGTAGTGGAATCTGATTCATCTTCCTTCCATTTTCCTTTCTTGTCGTTCTTCTTACCACGACATTCATGCTTGTAGTGACCCTTCTTGTCACAGTTCCAGCAATCAACATCTTTTCTGTTACTTGACTTGCCTCTAGATTTATCTCGGGCCTTCCCGTCCTTCTTGTTCTTTCCTCTTCCCCGTTCCTGTGTCACAAGGGCCTCTTGCTAAGTAGACCCTGAGACTTCCTCCTTGTCTCCTCATTGAAGAGACAGCTAGTAACATGTTCCATGGATATCTTTCTGTCTAGCGCGGAGTTACTTAGAGATACCACCAATGTAACGCCCTGAAATTCGGGGGTCGAGTATGAACTCAACTCCCGAGTTCCAACGCATTACTTATGCAACATACACAATGATGGTTAAATGTTGTCTGAGTTAGAGCAATAAACATGAATGAGATTATACCAAAACAGTAATTCATACTCCAGTTCAATTATATAAAGGCAAGCGGAAGACTGAAATTGTATATTTAAGGTGTGTAAAGAAACAAAATTTTATGAACACCAGAGTATGAGCACTAACTGAGTACCAATATACATGTACTGTTTCTAAGTCAAAAATCAAAATACAACTCCATAGATAAGCCCTAGAATCCCTGCGATGCAGTCGGCCTAAGCAAAGCCGTCAGAGTACTGCATAAAGGAGAACTCATCCTAGTCCTCGTCGTAGTCGGGCTCCGGCTCCCGAACCGATGCGCCGCCTATACCTGCGACAGAGTCTGGTGGGTGTTGCAAACACCGTCCTGTAACGTGGGAGTGAGTAGCTAACTCAGTGGAACAATAAAGCATAGGTTAACATGTTATCAATTCAATCAAGCAGTAATGATAAAGCAGTACAAATCAAACAATTCTAACTACTCTTATTAAGTGCGAGAATGAAATGACATGATGCTGTATGCCCTTGCCAAACCACCCTCATGCGACATCATCTTACGTTCGCGAATGCTTAACTCCCTCAGTACGCCACATCTACTAAGCACATGCGGTGCGATGATGATCATGATTACCGAGTTATTATTAGTCCATTTCAAACAGTAGTATTGGGAAACTAAGGTACCTCCCTTGTATCATTCCCAAACATGATCCATTCTAGGGTCGTCAATCCTAGTTAATCTCATACGATATTATGGTTCGAGAAGCATAGTGAAGGCATCGCAAAGGGCTCGTCACCACGTCAGCGCGGATACAGATCTCACAGTATGCGGCTCAATTGCTGGCCGTCAGCTCGAGTACAGGTCTCACCGTACTTGGCTCAATCACTAGCTGTCAGCTCGAGTACAGGTCTCACCGTACTCGGCTCAACTCATACTCTAGTTGCTGTGAAAGACTCGTCGCCAATCACAGACCCTTGGAGTATACTCGAAGATACTACGGAGGACTCGTCGCCCGTCAGCACGAGCACAGGTCTCACCGTACTCGGCTCTCGTCGTAAGTATCGACAGCTCGAATACAGTGTCCCATACCACCGTATTCGGCTCACGAGGTTGGGTTGCTCAATGGTCACTATGGGGAGGCACTTGGCCCCAGCATAGGCCGACAGCTCGGCCACGGTGTCTCATACCACCATGTCCGGCTCATGAGTCTTAGCGGATCGAGGTACCATGGTTAACGGGATCGCCACTGGTAAGTTTGGTACCCTAGGTTCAAGCAGTAGCGACCAAGTATGGTGAACACACATTCACATATCGGTTTACTTGACGAGCCTGACTAGCTCGAGCGCACCACAAGTTGGGCGATATGAAGCGCAAAAGCACTCCATGTGGCCAACCACTATCGCCAACCGAAGTACGACTCGGGTTCGTCAGACACATCCCTTGTGACGACATGAATTCCAGCCACAATCTCAAGTCTGGTACCGAATGTCTGGACTATAGACATAGTCCCAAACTCAATCAATTCTCATCAATAGCATGTGGAGTAAAGCATGATAAACAAAGTACTACAAGCATGTGAACAGGCATGTCATAAGGCATGTTATAAAGCATGAAGTAAAGCATGTTGTAGGGTACTATACAAATAGGGATACAATTACATACACATCACAAGTGAGTGGTTATAGCAAACCACCACATGGAGGGTATCCTACATGTCTCTAAGGTAGTCGGGAATTCCATATCAGCACCTATCTAAGGCGCTAACACTCAAGCATCTACACTCACAAGCATTTACACAAACACTTAGAGTACGCTATTCCAACATACATGACGTATGTTAGCAAAATACGTATTAGGGCTATCCTTTCGCCAAGCGGTTATTTTATCCGTGTATACCATAATTATACAGCAAATAATCATGACAATTACATTTCCAAAATTTACACATATGCGGTATTTCTAGAATACACAATTTCAACATACGTAGTATTTACAAGCGAACATATATTACGGCGATTCCTTTCGCCAAACTAGTATTTTATCCATATATTGTATAATCATACATTAAATAAACATGTCAAACATTTTTCCAAAAAAAATACGTATACGGTATTTCTACGTATACCTAGAGTATGTGAAATTTCATATTCTACAACGTTAATCGAAACAGGAAACGGAAAACACTTTGTACATGTGCAATTGCATGCAGATCATGAATCTATCATTATCTGACATTGAAAGCGTTGAAAACCGTAACCTATACACCTAAAGTCCTCACCTTGCCCTTTGGAATCTCAACGAATCAGCAAGGTTGGATGAGCTTCCGTATTCAGGAGTTTTCTAGCGTAAAGAGCGGAATCGGTTAGCCATTTCACAACCTATAGCCTATGCACTTCAAATCAGACCTAGGGTTAGGGTTTCTCACCTTAAAATGGAGTGGATACCGCCGGGAAAGCGCCTGGAAAGAGGCGGTGTAGGCCGTGCGATGTTTGAAAGCAGTAGGAGGAAGTTCTCCCACAAATCCCAAGCTCTTCTCTCCCTTTTCTCTCTCTCTCTAGGGTTTTATCCCAAATTCGTATGGCTGTGAGAGGGGCTGTTCTAAGCTCCTTTTATAGCCTAAAACCTCCCCAAAATAGACTAAGGTTCAAGGGTTACTGCTAATATAGGTATTTCGTCACTTTTCCAGCTCAAAAGAGAGGTTCTGGTGCCCCTCCTTGAGCCGAACGTCAGACTTAAGCTCTCCACACATGGATCTATGTGGGATTACGTTTTCGACTCGATCGGATTCCCAGATCGCACGTGGCGGACCACTTTCAGTTCAACGATCAGTGGGCCACGATCCGAAATTCCAAGTACATGTAAATGTTCCTGAAATTTTTCTTAATCCGAGGGTGTAATTTGGTCTGATTCTGACGGTCTGGTTGCTTAATACTGATGCGCAAGCGAATGGTGCCAGATCACTATTCCAGATATTTATTTTGTAAAGGGAATAGTGTTTTTCACACTCCCTCGCTCCGGATCCAAACGAATGGCCGTGGGACATCGGCTGGACCTGATTTTTGAGATGATTGTCAAGCCTAGTGAGGCGGTCCTAGTTCCTTAACTTCGTGTTAATCGAACTTCTGATGTGCGATCTAGACCTAATACGAAGTTTCATTTCATTCCCGAGAGCAGCCGGGTAATGAGTTTGGTTCTAAACTTTAGGGTAACCTAGAGTCATTGATTTTGCAAGTTTTGGTTCTTGCAGATCGTATTTAAAGCGATCCCAATGGATTCCATAGCTAATCGAGTTTCGTACTTAATTAACTTTGTTAAATTTCTAAAGGATTTAATCCTAATTGATTTCTGGTCGAGATGGTACTCGAGTCAAAGTACGGAAATTTACGGGTCGTTACAACCAATGTCTTCCAACTGTCAGGCAATGAACTAAGCAATAGCAAAGCCTGCAATTCATCATCCAGGACCATCTTCATAGAGGAGAGTTGGTTCACTATATTACTGACCTCATTCATGTGCTCGGCCACAGAACCACCATCCTTGAACTTGAGATTCACAAGTCGCCTTATCAGAAAAATTTTATTACCGGCTGTCTTCCTCTCATACAGCCCTTGTAATTTCAGTCATAGGCTAGCTACTAAGGTTTCTGTAGACACATGGTGGAACATAGAATCATCCAACCATTGTTTAATAAACCCCACCGTCTTTCGGTCCATCTTCTTCCAATCATCATCAATCATATCCTTGGATTTTGCTGATATGCCTAAATTTGGAGAATATAAGTCCTTGGAATAAAACAAGTCCTCCATCTTAGCCTTCCATATGGTCCAGTTAGAACCATTAAGGTTGATCATCCTTGATAAGTCACCTTCCATAATTCAAAACCGATCCTACCCGTTCAATGAACTTAGCTCTGATACCACTTCGTTGGGAGCCTTGCACAAAACCTTAGGATCTAGCCTCCCGAAACAAACTAGAATTATGGAATAATAATGCAATAAACTAAATCAAAACATAAACCACACCACACCAGGGATTTTTACGTGGAAAACCCTCAAAAAGGTAAAAACCACAGGACCTTGTCCAGATCAACAATCCACTATAAAGCAGAACGTTACAACCGATCACAAGCACACACCACTTCGATCAAACCTTCTTTACTCACGCAGGAGTGGATAAACAATAAGAGAAACAAAGAAGAACGGAGAGATTTCACCGATCACGAGGACGTAGAAGCGCTGAAACGTGGACTGCGAAGTAGATCACCTCTACGAGCAGAATCTCCCTTCCACATGCTTCCTCTCTCTCTCACTTTTTGATAGCCCTAAGCCCTCCTAGAAATCCTTTAGAAACTTAGAATACCCTGGAATACACTTCAATCCCGCATACACCCCCTATATAAGAATAGAAAGAGGTAGAATCCAGATAGGAAACAAAATCCTTAAAATCAACGTTTCCGCAATCGCATTTGTGGAACTCGTCGATGATATCGAAGGTCTCTCAATAACAGATTCGATATCATCTGAAAGTCTCTCGATGATATCGAGACGGACAAAAACTGTCTAGCAACTAGGGGTGAAAATTCCAACAATTATCGATGTCATCGAGCCACTCTCGATGACAGCCTCGATATCATCTGAAAGTCTCTCGATGATATCGACAGGACAAAAAAAACTGTCCAGCAACCAGCAGTGAAAATTCCTGCAATTATCGATTATATCGAAACCTGTTTGATTTCATCGATCCCAACAATGAGGAGAAAAATCCCCATCAAAAGAATCAGTTGAAAATTTCTTTAAAAGCTTCTTAAGCCCTTGAATTCCTTTATCGGATATCATTTAAAGAAACCAAGTCAAAACAATTCATGGGAGAAAGTTTCAGCTCTTAGAGTACATTCGGATGTTATCGGATCTACATTAAAGCCATTAAAGCCATGGACAAACGTCCCTCCATTCAGGAGAAGGCTTGGTTTAAACTCATTTGGATGTTATCACAAACGTTATCATATCCACCTTGAAACTCCAGTTTCTAGTGCAACATTTAAATGTTATCATATCTACATCAAAACTCCAGTTTCTCTAGCACAACAATACAAAATAAGTACATAATCAAACTCTTATTTCCAATATTTTGAAACTCAACGATGGATGCAACTGTTTTCACCCATATTCAGCTCGGATTCCTTGTACCTGGAAAAATGAGGAAGGATAATTCAATGAATAGTTCCTTAAACACTTTGCATAAATTTTAAAATCAGCACTTCATCAGTTCCTTCCAATTATAGATTGTGGGAGAGTAGAGTACATGTGTATGTATGTGTGTATAAGTATTTGGGATTTTATATGTATATGAAGTCTCATTTATAAGAGCGTGTGTATATATGCTTTGAGGATGATGGAAACAAAAGGAAAAAGAGAAGAAAGAAAAAGAGGGTAGAAAAGAAGAGGAGGGACATAAAGAAATAAAGGGAAAAGAAAGGGAAAGGAAGGGAAAAGAAGGAAAGAATGAAGGTGGTGGGGATCTTAATTCTCTGATGCCATGTAATTAATCATATGGCTGAGAAGAAAGAAGAAGAAAGGGAGAAGAAGAAAATGAGAAGAAAAAAGAACTTCGGAGAAAGGGTTGTGTAGAAAATGATCTCTCACACCCCATGATTAGGGGTTTCAATGGGCCAGGTACGGGCCTGTTAAAATCAAAATTTAGAATAAGCCCAGCCCGACAGCCCAGCCTGAAATAATTCAAAATCTGGGCGGAGACCATCCTCAGGCCTGGCCCGTTGACAGCTCTACCAATGATATTTTATTAACTCTAATGAACATAAAGGAATGGTGTCATGAGGGAGCACCAAGGCATATACAGACAGCCTTATGAATGAGAATTCATATACGTATAAAATTCCAAACACTCGTATGCAAATACATACGCAAGCACCCTACCCTCCTACTTGAATAAATGGAGAACATGGATAATATTTTCAATGGTGTGGTGAAAGTTCCTTTGCATAATAATTTCCAAATGTGTGGTGCAAGTTCCTTTGCATGTTTCAAACAGTCAATTTACAAGCCCCTACAAAAACGTTTATTTGATATAGTCATGGGTTGTTGTTATTTTTTTATTTTTTAACTGCATAATAGCAAGCATCAAAAGGTAGAATTCTCAAAAGTATACCTTTTCTCAATACATTTATTGAAACATGTCCCAGTTTGCCTGTATCAAGTAACAACTAACATATGAAATTCGTCAAACTTAATGATTAAAAACTTAATAAAAAAACAACATGTACATCTAGTAATTAGTTTAAACAGGTGAAACACGAGAAGAGAGCTTCCAAAGAGAGAGAGATGTCAACAGAAATCACTTTGTCTTAAATAAAATTCACATAGCATGAACTCACAAATTTTAAACACCATAATATAAACAACAGCCCAGCATCCACATAATATAAACAACAGCCCAGCATCCACATATAACCACCTATCATCATTGGATCACCATGATACCAAATTAGAGATACCATCACCAATAAAAATAAAAATAAATAACATAACATAACATAACATAACAAGAGAACCATTTAGGGTGTGTTTGGATACAGGGACAAGTTACGTGTTTTTTTTTTTTTTTTTTTTTTTTTATTTTTTTACAGCAGTAGATAAGCTACTTGTGTCTCAAAAGTTAATTTGGTAAACTGTAAAAAATAAGTTGCTGAACACCTTAATATTGCTAATCATGGCCTTGAGAAAAAAAAAAAATTCTTTTTGCCTTTTGCTAAAACACCTTCCCATTGTTATGGTTTCTCTATATATTCTTTTTTCAACTTAGAGTTAGGGTTTCGATTTGAGAGAGGGAGGGAGTTGTGATCTTCCAATGTAGGAATTTTTGGATAAGCCTCATCTACCAACAACTTAGATCATTAAATGTGGGTGTCAATTGCATGGACCATCACATCAAGCCCTGTAATTTCTCTGCCATGATACCATTTCTGTGCCACATATACAGTAATAATAAAGAAAACAAAAATTAACCTTGATTGAACATCTTTGAAACATTGCTAGAGAGAGAGGGCTAAGCCTTCTTACTTTATATCCTTCAGCATGCAAAACAATCTATTTAATGGGAAAATGGTGTGGCAGTTGATGCATGCAATCTCTATAAACTATATTCCAAAGTTGGATGCAACCCATGTCTCTAAGAGTCGGATGTCTACTCATCTGAGTCGACTTGGACTTGGTCGGACCTAGTCCAATTCAATAATGTTGGGAAAGCTGCAGAAGCAAACCCTGAATTCAAGTTAAATAGTCGAAAGATAAACGCAAGAAAACAATTGCAAAAGCAGAGAACACACAAGATTTATACACGGTAGAACTATTGTAGAAAAAATACGGCACAAAGCAACAACGAATCACTATGAATAACGAAATTACAAGAGAATAGAAGAACTTACAATATCAAAAACCCTCATTTTCTCAGCTTCAAACTCTAGAAACATTTAAGCCACAATTCGAATCACTTGGAATTTCATAATCCCACGTTACACCCTCATGTGTGTGTGTGTGTGTGTGTGTGTATAGTGTGTGTGTGTGTGTGTCTCACACGGAATAAGAAACAAACAGTGCAATTCCACAAAATCACACACGGCGTTGATCGAAGCATCAATTGATCAAGCTAGCATGTTCGAGCGATCGAACACACCCTAAAGTGTCTAAAGAGTTTAGAGGTATTTTTCGAAAACTATCGATCAATTGAACTAAAAGTTCGATCAATCGAGACTGTCCAAAAACTGTCTAGAAACCAATCTGCATAATTCAGAGTTCACTCGATTAATTGACTAGGGTGGTCGATCGATCAAACCTCTGTTGCATGTATAAAATTTAAACATCTCATACCAAACAATACCAATCATCCCTAAGTTGGGTGAGTCAGGCCAGTTCACCCTGCCTTAGCCCAATTATGACTCGATTCAAGATCATACGAGTTAGAATCCCCAAGTCTTCAAATGCTTGGGTCCTTACTCATGCCTCACTAGTAGACTCATGTGAGTGTTAACAAAAGGTCATAGGCTCAGTGCACATTGCAGTGAAAATCCACTATGGTGTGAGCGCGTGTGATTTTGTAAAAATAATAAATAAATAAATAAATCTAAAAAAATCTTAAATCCCTGGTACAATTTTGCATGGTCTTATAGTTTGTACAAGTGAACCAAACCTTGATATGATTGCACCAAAAATCACTCGGATTGAATGATCCCAGCCATTGAATATTTGGTCATTTCTCAGTTGAACATAAGTTATTTCTTTTGTAGCCATCTATTTGTTGGTCACCAATTGAAGGGTTGAGATCTTCCCAACTGGGGTACTTTGGGTTACTTTGGATTGTCTATTAAGGATCATCTTGACCACATGACCCCAACAACAGATGGTCCAAATCGATTACAATGAAAAATGTCCATTCAATCTCAATGACTTCTTCTCTTGTGGACCCACCTCCTGATGAATCCACTTGCATGAGATAATTCTAACCACCCAATCAATGGTGAACAAAATGGATGGTCCAGATCAATTTAACTGACAATGTCAAATCATCAAGCTAGGCCATTTATCAGAGCTCCCCACCTTGGATCTATTAATCACCTTGAACAGACGATCCTAACAATCTCATGTAGGGAGAACAATATCGAATGTCCAAATTGATTACAACAGGGAAGGTCCAATCATTGGTTTGGACCATCAATCATGATGTACTTACCTGGGACTATCCAGGCCACAGAAAAATCTATTTGATCATACGGCTGCAACCATCTAATCAAAGGTAGGTAAAATGAACCAATCTAATTCAACAACAACAACAACAACAACAACCAAAAAAAAATAAAAATAATAAATAAATAATTTTTTTAAAAAAAAATGGAAAACCCCTCCAATGATGGAATTAGTCATCAATCAAACCAGTGGCCCTGATTGCATATATCTATCAAGAATCACATTTACTGGGACACGGGTTGCCCGCCCCAACAAGAAATTAAGTGGACCACCGTGATGTTTATGAGAAATCCACCCCAACCGTACGTTTTATCAGATCATTAGCCCCAAAATGGGCTAGTTTCAAATAAGCTACATGACATAAAACAGCTAGGAATGAAGCATGTGTGGGGCCACATAAGTTTTGAGTACGCGTATCATTTTTTGTATTTCCATTCATCCCACATGGAATGACTTTATGAATGGTATGAATGACATATAAACATCATACATTGGAGAGGAGGTTTCAATGGTAACCATTTTTCTACTCACTTTAATTATCCTATTGTGCAGCCCACTTGAGTTTTGTGTCTGGAGACATGGATTGCACAGTGAAACTCTGTTTTCCTTGGACCCATCCTCATGTCTGTATTTTATACATTATATCTATCTATTTTATCAGCTTATTTTAGAGATAATCCCAAAGATAGAGGATATCTAAATCTCATGTGGACAACGACACCAAAGGAAGCAGTAGTGATTAACTATTAAACATTTCTTGTGGGCTATATGAGTTTTGGATTAAGCCGATATTTATGTGGTCCTTATATCTGAATCTTTGTCAACTTATCAACATGTTAGGTGGCAAATCAATTTTCCTATAGCTCCAAAGAAGTTTATAATGGTGGGCAGTCAATCACCACTATTTCCTATGGGGTGGTCCACTTAATATTTTTGTGATTATGCATTAGAATGCACTTAAGAAATGGATGAATGTGACACCATGGTAGTCACTGTGAACCCCACATGATGTCATGATGTATTTGTTATATACACACCCTTCATCCATTTGGAGAGATCATTTTAGAGTATCATTCAAAGACTGAGGCAGATCCAAAGCTCAAGTGGACCCCACCATAGAAAAAAGAGAGGACTGAACGCCCACCATTAAAAACTTATTGTGGACACAGAAGTTTTCAATCAAGCTGATATTTGTGTTTCCCTTTGTCCATGTCGGTGTGAACTTATGACGAGGTTGGATCTCAAATAAACATCATGGTGGGCCATGGAAAGGTTTCAACGGTGGCCGTCACTGTCCTACTGTTTTCTGTGGTGGGGTTCAATTGAGCTTTTGGATCTTTCTTATTCTTTGGCTCATGTCCTAAAATGATATCTCTAAACGGATGGACGGTGTGGATACAACACCTACATCATGGTGGGGCTCACAAAACTGGGTGACGTCACTTCAGTATGACTTTTGCACTATCTCAAGTGAACTCGCCTCCGTGAAATTCTCCTCCTCTCTAATTTCCCTTGAAGAATCCCTTCCCCTCTCTCAGTCCCCTTCATGACTGGCTGAAATGGGCATCCTCCCAATCCAAAAAATCCCCAAAATACCCCTCGGAAACCCTGCATTGCCCCATGAGACCAAAACTCAGTCCCTCCTCTTTCTTCCAACATGTCTCCAAAACCAGACCTTTCTCCTCCATCTTTGCCCTTCCCACTGCCCCAAATTACGAAACTGCCATCGCAAACGAAATACAGACCATCCTCACCACCTCCTCCGCCATCGAATCCCCCCTCGAGATCCTCTCCTCCCTCATCTCACCGTCCATCGTCGCCTCCGTCATCAAAGAGCACCGGGACCCGTTTTCCGGCTTCCGGTTCTTCATCTGGGCTATGCGTCGGAAGCGGCTCCGCAGCTGGGATTCGTACAATTCGATGATCGGGACCCTCCGCAGCGAGAACGGGTTCGATGAGGCATGGGAATTGCTCGATGAACTGAAGGCGAATGGGATCCCGATCACATCCCCAGCGTTCGCAGCTCTGATTTCCGCTTACGCTGTCTCCGGCATGGCTGAGAAGGCCGTGGAATCGTTTGGCAGGATGGCAGAGTACGCCTGCCGTCCGAACACGTTCACATACAATACGATCCTGCACGTTCTGATGGAAGAGGAGGTTTTCCAGGTTGCGATGGCGGTTTATAATCTGATGCTCAAGTCTGATTGCCGTCCAAACCGGTCGACCTTCAACATATTGATCAATGGATTGTGCAAGGCGGGGAAGACTCAGGACGCGCTCCACCTGTTTGGCGAAATGTCTGAACGAGGTATCTCTCCGAATACGATGATTTATACTGTTGTTTTATCGGGTCTTTGTCAAGCTAAGCGGACTGACGATGCGTTTGGGCTGTTGTATACGATGGGAGATAATAATTGTAGGCCTGATTCGATTACATACAATGCTTTGCTAAGTGGGTTTTGTAAACTGGGTCGGATCGATGAGGCGTTTGAGCTTTTGAGATTGTTTAGGAAAGATGGTTTCGTACTTGGATTGAATGGTTACAGTTGTTTGATCGATGGGTTGTTTAGGGTGGGCCGGTTTGAGGAGGCATGCCATTGTTATGGGAACATGTTGGAGGAGGAGATTTCACCTGATTGTGTTTTGTATACGATCATGATTAAGGGGTACTCTGAGGCGGGTAGAGTTGAAGATGCATTCGGATTCCTGAGCGAGATGACTGAGAAGGGGCATGTTCCTGATACATTCTGTTACAATACTTTGATCAAGGGCCTTTGTGATGTTGGGCTTCTAGATAAGGCCCGCTCACTTCAGATGGATATTTCGAAGCATGATTTTTTCCCAGACTCCGCTACATACACGATCATGATATGTGGTCTGTGCAAGGAAGGGCTGGTTGGTGAGGCCCAGCGGATATTTGATGAAATGGGGAAGCTTGGATGCTTCCCCACTGTCATGACATTCAATGCTCTTATCAACGGTCTTTGTAAGGCTGGAGAGCTGGAGGAAGCTCAAATTCTTTTCTACAAGATGGAGATGGGAAGGAACCCATCGCTGTTTCTCCGTCTTTCTCAAGGTGCTGATAGGGTCCATGATAGTGGGAGTCTTCAAATGCTTGTAGAGCGTTTGTGTCAGTCCGGTCTCATACTTAAGTCATATAAACTTCTCAAAGATCTTGCTGATAGCGGGGTTGTACCGGACATCATTACATACAATATACTCATTAATGGGCTCTGCAAAGAGCGGAACATCAACGGGGCGTTCAAGCTCTTCAAAGAGCTGCAGCTAAAGGGATACTCGCCTGATGCTGTCACCTATAGTACACTCATATATGGGCTTCAGAAAGTTGACAGAGAAGAGGATGCATTTGGGGTCTTTGAGCTGATGGTGAGGAATGGATGTACTCCGAGTTTGGCGGTCTACAAGACGCTTATGATGGCATTGTGTCGCAAGGGTAAAGTCTCACAGGCTTTTGCTCTTTGGTTGAAATTCGTCTCACAGAAGAGTGGTCTTACAGATCAAGGAGCCATCAACATGGTGCAGGAACATTTTGAGAAAGGGTTTATAGAAGATGCAATCAGAGGCTTGGTTGAGATGGATCTCAAGCTCAACAATGCTGATTCATCACCCTATACAATTTGGCTAATTGGGTTTTGCCGGGCAGGAAAAGTAGATGAAGCTTTAAAGATCTTTTCAGTCCTCACAGAACATAACATCGATGTTACTCCACCTAGCTGCGTAATCCTTATAAATAGCCTTTGCCTAGAAGGAAAACTTGACTTGGCAATAGATGTTTTTCTTTATACATTGCAGAAACATTTTCTGTTGATGCCGCCCGTGTGCAATAGGCTAATTAGGAGTCTTTGTTCACAAAATAAGAAGGAAGATGCAGCTGAGCTTGTGCATAGAATGAGTCTTGCAAGATATGATTTGGGAGTCTATCTTCATCAAAGTACGAAAGCTCTTATATATGGCTATGAGAACAGATGACAGATGTGTTACCCTGTACAGTATTGTGACTGTGGCACGGGTGTTTCATGGTTAGATGTGTCAAATACTGGTAGTGCATCACCTGTTTTTTGAATAACTGGGTGATGACTGCAAATTTGCATCTACTTTCTTATTAAACCAAGTGTCTGCCACCACCATCATTGTAGCCTTGTCCTAACTATTTGGGGTTGGCTGAACTAGTGTCCATCTATGACTATATATGAGGTCATGTTTGGAAATCATGGATTCCATGCCAAACAGTGGAAAAGGAAAAGGGTTCTCCTTTGATGTAACAATTTATGTTGTTTGGATAGCAAATAAAAGGGTGGATTCCACCAAGCAATCATTACATTTGTCCATATTTTTTTGAAACAATACACTTTTCCATATTTTTGGATTCTTGGCACAAGAAACTAGGTGAGAATTGTGAGAGGAACTTTAGATTTCCACTTGCCACTGAAACAAGAACTCAAATTGGAATCCATATTTCAATTGTTCTCACGGAAATCATTATTTGAATTATTGTTTTTTCCTTTATTTTGCATTGGATTCCACATATCCAAACATGCCTTTTGCGTTTTGAGTTCTGTTGCCTTTGCTGCTGTTTCCTGTGCATTTATCTTGTCTACTGTTGAACATCAACACTGTTGTGTGTAGGGCTGGTACATAATGTTGAAATGGCATCTCCTCTTTTCTACTGAGTTTCTACAACCACCATCCTAGTTCTATGGTTGTTGTGATATTTCGTACTGCATTCTCTTCCCTCACCTCCTCAATCACGTCATCAATCAGCAGTTCAGCTTAAATAATACTATGCACCATTGTAACTTAACTATTACACATCTCTTTTGGCAAAGAATATTGTTATGGAAGTATGCATTAGAAGCAAGCAAACCTTTATTCTTGACACTCTGACCATTCATGATCTTTCATTTTGTTTTCGTCTGTTGAACAAATTCTGGCTACTTGTTCAAGTAAATCCTCTCAGGGGTGGCCCATGGCTCATGCAAAAGTTGGGCCAGAATGAAAGTCACCTTTTGTAATTTGTTTATTGAGACTTGAGAGCACACAACCTGTGGAGAATAGGATTTTTATTTTTATTTTTATTTATTTATTTATTTAAATTTGATGACAAAATAACTTTAATGTAATGCTCAATGGGCTCAAAATTACAAGGATCCATTAAGGCAATGGATACAGTGACAAACAGAGGACCCCTTTCTTAGTGAGAGAGTCCGCAATACAATTAGCCTGCCTGATTTGGAGGAGTAAAATTCACATGGTCCAAGAAGTTGCAGGATCCTTGTAACTGAGTGCTGCTTCTGCTTTGAATCATGCTTCAGACTCGCGCTCCAGCTTCTCTTTGAATCATGCTATGGACTAGCTATCTAGCTCCCGCTTTCTGGCCATTTATGCTTGATGATATTTTGGAGTAACACTTCCTCGCTCCTGCACCTGAATCTGTTGCCGCTTTGCTTCACACTTCATGCTGCTATAGGTCTAACAACCAAATCAATCCAGTCTTATCTAGAGTCTAGACTTGATAACTGTTTGGCAACAACTGATTGGGATGAGCTAGCTCCAGGAATCTGTTCAGTGCAGATTGGCACACTTGGTATCAGACATGGAACCATCATGCTTGAATCCAATATTGATCATGGGAAGCAATTCTTTTCAGCTTTGAATTAATGTGGCTTGAAGAGGAAGAATTTGTAAAACAAAAAGTCAGAGAGTGGAGGGGTTTGTTCAGAGTACAATGGTCATCATCTTATGATGCAACTCATCATAAGGAGTGAAAATGAAATAATGGAAAAGGAGTCTTTTATAAGTGTAGAGGAAGCAAAAGCTCCAATTATAGTGAAGAATTAAGGGATCGACAGGGGCAGGAAGCATTTGAAAAGGAGTTGTTGGCATGAATAACTTAAAATTTGATTTCAAGAAGAAAGTTAATGAGGAAATCAAACGGTGGCAGCAATCAATGGCGTTGTGGCTAAAAGAAGGGGATACGATTAAGAACAGAAAGTACTTTTATGGAGCAGCAAAGGCGGGGAGATAATACATTCTTAGCTTGGATGGGGAAAGGCTTAGAAGAACAAGAATATAAGCAATTGCAAAATTTACTCAGTTTTGTTAAATGCAGGAAAATGGAACAGGCCAGGGTTATGTAATCTTTATTTTGACCAGATAGAAGGAAACTGATTGATTGAAGAGTTTGATAGGGTAGGAAGACGTCTAAGAGGTGGTGTCAAGTTTAGGGAGTGACAAAGCTCCTGGCATAGATGGTTATCGCATTCTTTCTTTTGTTCCTTTGTTTTTTTTTTTTTTTTTTGGAGGACAATTGAAAAAGGATGATATCATGTGCTTCATATTGGAATTTTATGAGGGGGGAACTTATCGAAAAATTAGGGGCATTCTTCATTACATTAGTTCCTTTTCTACAACCCTTTTCATTGCATTAGTTCCAAAGAGAAATGGTGTTGAAAGCTTGAAGGAATTTTGTCCCATTAATCTCATTGGAAGTCCGTACAAGAAAACTTGGCCAGTCTTGTGAGAAAGTTAGGCAAGGTCTAGGTGTCGGTGATCTCTTTATCTTAGGAGCTTTCAGTCATGGGAGATGGATTTTTTATGGGCAGTTATTGGTCATGAAGTATATATTGGCTCCGGGTATAAAGTTGGCTCCAGGTATAGAGAAAGCCGTATGTTGCTATTTTCAAGATTGATGTAGAAAAGGCATGTGATGTGGATTGGAACTTCTTAAATTATATGCTTGGGAGGCTCGAGTTCAGGGTGAGGTTGAGGACTTGGATGCAAGAGTGTATTGGATTGGCTCTCATTTCAGTGATCTTAAATGACTCTCCAGTAGGGTTGGCACTTGGCCGAGTTTAGGCCAGGCCAGCTAGGCTTGGATCTGAACAGACACTTAAGACTCAAGGCCCAAGCCCAGCGTGCCGACCGTAACAAAAAAATTGGCAGGGACCGGGCCCTACTTGATCCGACCTGAAAACTAAGAAAATCCTTATTTACTTGAATTTTCCTAATCTATCCGTTTATCAAGTAGGCCACACATGCAAAAAAATTTTAAAAAAAAAAGGGAATGAAAACCAATGGTTCACATTCAAGATGGTTGGCTAACTAATGATTAGAATGACTTTTTTTTTTTTCACACGCACACACGTCCCCACACACTCATGCCGTAGTGGGATTTCACCACCTATGGATACTTGAACCCTTGACCAGGTGTTGAAACTCCTAAGAGTCTACCACCGGAGCAAGAGTAAGGATCCTAATGATTAGAATGACTTATTTGTAGGATGTAACACATATGGTTGTCTAACTAATGATTAGAATGACTTATTCGGAGGATATAACACATGTATATAAAAAGTTGGGTTGGGTTGGGCTAAAATGACTTGAGTGCTAGCCTGACCCAGAAATTGATCAGGGCCATGCATCTGGGGCCTGGCCCATGGCCCATGGCCCAAGCTAGTAGGTTCAAGCTTGGCCCAAAGCTGGGTTGGGCTTGTCAGGTCAAGCGGCTGCCTGGTCCATTGCTTCCCTTAGTCTTCAAGGGCCTTTTGAGGGGCTCTAGGGCTTTGGGGTAGGTGGATTCTGTCCCCATTCTTGTTTGTGGTAGGAGCAGCGGCTGTTAGTAGAATGATGGCCAAAGCAAATGAGGAAGGACCAAGTCACTGCTTTAAGATGCAGAATTCAACTTTCTGTCATCATAGTTTGCCAATCATTATTGTTTTTGATGGGAACAGGCTGGAGGATGATAATCTTCGCAAGGTGATAAGGTGCTTTGAAGCAGTATTAGGCCTCAAGATTTATATTGAAAAAAGTGAAAATTTGAGAATTTGGGTTAAAGGGAATAACCTCCTTGTTTTTTTTAGCTGCAAAATAGGGATACTTCCATCTTCATACCGTGCTTTGCCTCTTGTGCCGGCCGTCAGGAAGCCTTCACTCCTTTTTTAGGGATTTAGTTGCCAGAAGAGTGGACAAAAAGCTTTTTGGGTTGGAAAAAGAAATATTTTGTCGTTCACGGGCCAACTTTCATCAACTCTGAATTAGCTAATATTCCTATATATTATATCTTTATTTTCAGTGCCCATTCAGTGTTATCCAAAACCTTGGAAAGAACCTGGTGGGAGTTCTTACGATCAGGATTAGAAAAATAGCACGAGTTTGGGAGGGGCAGATCTAACATTGTTAAAACATACAAACATTGCGTTACTAGAAAAGTGGCTCTGGATTTTTTGGGATGGAAGAAAATAGTTTATGGAGGAGAAACTGTGGCATGTTAATATGGTAGTAGACTAGGAGGATGGTGCACAAAGATTTGTCTCTATATAGGGCTCCGGGGTTTCAAAGGCAGTGTTCAAAATAGTGAAGGAAGTCTCTAAGGTGATTTTGGGAAGTTAAGAGACAGAAACTGCCTTCATGTTTGGGTAAGGTGCATGGTGGAATGCTTGTCCTCTCTATCAAGCATTTTCAAGATTGTTTCCGGCGGCATCAAACGAAGATTCAACATCAGGTTTGCTCCATGGAGATTGGCCAGGTGGTGTGGTCTTTCGACGTTTTTGGATGGCTCTCAATGATGAAGAGATCGAGGACATCATCAGTCTCATTGAAGTGTTGAACAAATATTTTGTCCGAATCTGGGAGAAGTATACAAGTGGGAATGACACTTGGAAAGAATTGGGCCCTTCTCTGTTAAATCCTTTTATTTGAAGGTTTCACCATTGATCATTTAGGAAGCAGAAATATTGTTATTACCAATGTGCCTTCGCAGTGAGGAAATGGTTTATATCTCCATTATTAGTTCACTGCATATGTGCATTTAGCTAGCAAAACTCTGAACTGTGTTATTGAAAAAAAACAAAAAAAAAAAAAAAAAAAAAAAAAAAAACCATGCAGAATTGCTTAATTGATTAAAAATAGGCTTAAAAACTTGTTTTTCTTGGGCAACTCAATCAAATGCCTTTTTTTTTAATGCTTTTTATTTTATTAAAAAAAAAAAAAACTTTTGAGGATGAATTGAAATTTATAGTTGCCATCCATTTATAGAATTGAGTAGAAGGTGAAAATTTTAGTGGAGAAAGATTGTTTATAGAATGATTGCTTGAAAATGAAGGATTCGAGAGAGGCAAAAGAATGATTTTCAACCTCATTGGATTACCTAGGTACATTATTACTCATGCATGTATAGATAGGGATCCATTTTACTTGAAGTTTTGTATTTTCATTTTATATATAAAAAATATATCCACACCTGTTGGTGCATATATAGCCTTTTTCTCTCTATTTTTTTTTTAGTCAAAACCATATTAAATCCAATTTCCATTCTTCCCATACTTTCCTTTTGCCATATGCCGTTTTGCTAACCATGATTCAACAGTCATTGGTGATGCCGGCCTGGATTTAGGATTCCATCCAGATGCGGGATGGATTTCACTGAGGGGAAGAAAAATGGAACTGCAGTATCTTGCTATGATTGCGACCTTTTGGACAATATGGAAGGAAAGAATATGAGAATCTTTTGTAATGAAGCTACTTGAAAAAAGGTACTTTTATTAGGGTTTGGGGAAGAATTGTAAGTTGGGTGATGAGGCTTGAACCTTTTGGTGGGTTATCCAGGGAGCAAACTGAGGATTATTGTATTTTTTTTTTAATATTTTGGGGGGAGGTCCTCCCTTTAATGATTTAAATAAGCTGCCCATAGAAAAAGGGGAAAAAAGTCTTCCTAGGTATATGGACGTCTGCTAGTTGCAATGGAAGCCTTTGGAATTGGACATGAAGACTAGTTCACATGGAGGATCGCATATTCATGTGTTGCCCATGTGATTGTGTTGGAAGAATCATGCTCTACTATCCCTGATCGCAATCTTGATGAATTAAGGGTAATTCTTGTGACTGTCTTGGAATATAGGTGGTTCAAGAGATTTGGCAAAAGCTTTTGCTAGCTGTTCTCAGTGGTTTGATTGTATGGCTCCTCTTGTTACTACCCTTTCATTGAAATGGAAAAGGAACAAAAGGATACAGAATGTTCCTTGTTCATTTGATCCTTTTTTCTTTATTCTTGCAATGAGAACCAATATCTATTCATCAATGTCTTCGTATTTTGTTCTTTCTTAAAATACTCAATTAGGGGGCGTTTAGATCCTAAGTTGCTTAAGATAAGTTACTTATGCCACAAGTAGCTTATCTTTGTTTCTACTTATTAAGAAGATATGTTTGGTAAACAACATACTTTTCAGCTTCTCCTTTATTTCGTCTCTCCTATGCCTCTCTTCAGCAACTTAAGAAAAGTAGAAAAGCTAAAAAAAAATTAACTGATGTGATTAAGTACTTTTAAGTAAAAAGGTTACTTATAACTAATCATAAACCGAACTTATCTGAAATAAGATACTTATCTACTGCTGTAAGTAGAAAAAGTAACTTATCTGGTGGTATCCAGCTGGCACTTGGACTTCCATAACTAACAACAGAAGTTCATGGAAGCATATTGTTTAATGTCGTGTTTTTCGTCAATGACGTCATCAATGGAAGATGTCGGTAGAAAATTTTCTGTGAAATCAGTGGTTGATGTAGCAAGGGATGAAGAAACACTGATCAAAGTTGGTGCTTAGGTTTCTAAAAGGAAACCCAGAAAAGAAAAAAAAAAAAAAAAAACTATAATCAGTGGAGGAAACAATCTTCGGTGAGAGGATCATGTCACATATTTTTATAAGCAAAGCTAAAATGAAAAACCCCACTTAACTTCTAAGCTCAACCATTAATCCTATAAAGCGTAGTAACTTTTAATCTCTACCACCTGCTATTAGATGATTCCCCAATTTTATTTTATTTTTAAAAAAAAAAAAAATAAATAAAAAAAAATCAAAAAATCAAGTTCTCAAAAAATTGTTAAATCTTCCGGCCAGATTTTGAGGCTTGAAACAATGTAATTTTGCCAAATGTGTAGAAATGGTCATCACGAATCTCAGAAAAAGGCCTTTTAAATCTATCTGAATAAAAGCTCAGAAGGGATTTGGGTATGCAAGGTTGTGCCTCCTAGAAGGGATTTTTGTTTGATACGATAGAGGTTTGCTAACCCCACAAGCCACTTTCAAGTTGGACCTGCTTGGATGGTGGGGCCAACATGATGAACTAGTTGCAAAGGAATGCTACATTGGGGCACACCGGATGAACAGTACTCTAGATATAGATATTGCACATGAATTCAAAAAAACTCAACTCCACCAACCAAGACGGACAACTTATCAAGTTTTAGTACGCAAGAACTGAAAAACTCCTAGGGAGTTTCTCGATTGGGCCAGACTCCTAGGGCCCATTTCGATTGTAAGTTATTTACATAAGCTACTGATGCCTCAAAGTAGCTTATCTTAGTTTCTACTTCTTGGATGAAATGTATTTGGTAAACAACATACTTATCAGGGTAAAAGTAGAAAAGGCCTACCTGGGTTGGCTTCAGACCTAATTTTTGACGAAGGGATGGGCATGATGAGGTTGATCACCGTCTTTCTCAAGGGGATAACTACTCTAAATCCACGGAGCTTCTCTGGACTCCTCACATAAATACCTCGAATCCACAAGAGAAAATAAAAAAATAGAAATAAATTCTAAAAAATTTGAAAATTCACTAATAAATAATAAAAAATAATTTACAACCCTTCAAATAGTGTTACTAAACCTTGGAAGAAGTTTCGGAATCAAACTCTAACTCAAACTCCCCAAAATTCGTAACTTACTATAAATAGTAAATTTATTATTTACAGTAAGTGTCCTATTTGGCTTAACCACATTATTCTCTTAATTTTTCTAAGCACTTTTGACACTGTACACAACTCCTAAAGCTCAAAGGATAAGGAGTTATAATCAAACTAAAACTTACTATAAATAGTAAAAATGGAAATAAAATAGATTTCTCGTAAAATCGGTGTGGGCAACCCGGCATAGCCGGGTTGGTTTGCTAAAGTAGCTTCTCCTACCCTAAATTCCTATATTGTATGTCAAGTAACTCATTTCGGTTTGCGAGATATGCCTGTTGTAAGGTTCTGACGGTCTGGATCACCTCCGCCTTTGATCGGGCCTTCTCTAGTCCATCTTGGACATAAAAGTGTTTGTGACTTGCTCTACATCAATCCCCTCTATTTCAAAAGAATTCGTCATCGAGTTCTCATAATGCTTCAGTTTATGATACTCGGTCAGGTCCGCGACGTTGAAAGTACGCGAGATCTCCGTGTCATCCAAAAAATCAACAACATAAGTGTTGTCATTGATCCTTCGGAGGATTGATAATGATCTAATTTTCTTGTTCTTCAACTTGTTGTAAGTCCTGGTCGGAAATCTCTCTTTGCGTAGATGAATTATAACTTGGTCACCTACCTTGAACACATTTTGTCACTAATAGGTTGTGCGCCCCGTAATGATACTCAAATCAAAAGTTATGGCCAATTTCTCATGCGCCCTGTAACGATACCCGGATCAAAAGTTATAGCCAATTTACCGTTCACCTTCTTTTGGTCCAACCATGCTAGGAATGTATCAGTGCCACGTCCTACATCAATTTTGAACCATTTGGGTGGTGGGCTTATTTAAAATATCGAATAAAGCTAGCGTGGGTTTTGATGGGAATTCACGGTTAGGTTTTCAAGTTGGGCTTCTATTAGGACACTTCGTCTTAAATTAGTTAATTCATCGTTATTTTGTTTGCCGGTCGGTTCAATAGCTACAGTTGGAGCAACCATTCGAGCAAAAGCTTTATACCTTTGCTTGTCTAATAAGCTCTACCTATTTAAGTTTAATAACCAAACTAAATTAAGAGAAGTAACTTTTTAACTTACATGAGTTAGAAGTCTATTTATTTGGCATTGTCCAAATGGGCCTTTTGGGTGCTTTTGGGTGTTTGGATTGTAAGTTACTTTGCATAAGCTACTTATAATTCAAGTAGCTTATCTTGGTTTCTACTTATTCAATAGATTGGTATGTTTGATAAACAACGAACTCATCGGTAAAAAGAAAAGTATATTGGTTTCCAACATCACATAAAGTACTTATCCCTCAAGTTCATTTGGATCACCCTCAATATCCGTTGTCCATCATATGAGGCCAACTTTTAACATGGACCATTCATTATGTTACCTTAGCCCTGTCTTCAATGTGAAGCATCCATTGTGTGGGGCCTACCTTCAATGTGGACCATCCACCTTGTGAGGCCCACTTTCGATGTGGACCACCCATCATGTCAGGCTCAACTTCAAAGTGGGTCGTCCAGTTGCTCTGTTTTTTATGCTCAAACTCTGTCAACTGTCCACCGATTGGATAACTATCATATTTAGTTCGATTGCCTTTATTTTGGGGCTGTAGCACGTCGACATTATGGTCCTCCAATAAATTATCCTAGTTTGTTATTTGCTAATTGCATTTACCACATGTATATTAAAGATTTTTTGGTTGTCACTTTGTGGAACTCATGAAAAATTTTTAAATACAAACTCACCAGAACTGTTCTTTGGACTGGCCCTTGCAATTCAAAGGCCATAATTTTCATAGATGGGTTGATCTTGTGTGTCTCATTAGGGAGTTGAAATTGATGGGGATTTTTCTCCTCATTGTTGGTATCGATGAAATCGAACAGGTTTCGATATCATCTATAATTGCAAGATTTTTCACTGTTAGTTACTGGACAGTTTTTTGGTCCTGTCAATATCATCGAGAGACTTTCAGATGATATCGAGGTTGTCATCGAGAGTGGCTCGATGACATCGATAATCGTTGGAATTTTCACCCCTGGTCGCTGGACAGTTTTTGTCCCATCTCGATATCATCGAGAGACCTTCAGATGATATCAAAGCTGTTATCGAGAGACCTTCGATATCATCGACGAGTTCCGCAGATGCGATTGCGAAAACGCAGATTTTGCGGATTTTGTTTCCTATTTGGGTTATACCTATTTTTATTCTTATATAAAGGGGTGTATCCGGGATTGGGGAATATTCCAGGGCATTCTAAGTTTTCTAAAGGTTTTCTAGGAGGGCTTAGGGCTATCAAAAAGGTGTGAGAGAGAGAGAGAGAAAGAGAGAGAGGAAGCTTGTAAAAGGGAGATTCTGCTCGTAGAGGTGACCTACTTCGCAGTCCACGTCTCAGCGCTTTTACGTCCTCATGATCGGTGAGATCTCTCCATTTTCTCTTGTTCTCTTATTGTTTATCCATTCCTGCGTGAGTGAAGAAGGTTTGATCCAAGCGGTGTGTGCTTGTGATCGGTTGTAACGTTCTGCTTTATAGTGGATTGTTGATCTGGACGAGGTCCCGTGGTTTTTACCTCTTTGAGGATTTTCCACTTAAAAATCCCTAGTGTGGTGTGGTGTGGTTTATGTTTTGATTTAGTTCATTGCATTATTATTCCATAATTCTAGTTTGTTTCAAGAGGCTAGATCCTAAGGTTTTGTGCAAGGCCCCCAACAAAGTGGTATCAGAGCTAAGTTCATTGAATGGGTAGGATCAGTTTTGAATTATGGAAGGTAGCTCATCAAAGATGATCAGCTTCAATGGTTCTAACTGGACCATATGGAAGGCTAAGATGGAGGACTTACTTTATTGCAAGGACATATATTCTCCAATTTTAGGCATATCAGCAAAATCCAAGGATATTACTGATGATGATTGGAAGAAGATGGACCGGAAGGCGGTGGGGTTTATTAGACAATGGTTGGATGATTCCGTGTTTCACCATGTGTCTACAGAAACCTCAGCCGCTAGCCTATGGCTGAAATTACAAAGGTTGTATGAGAGAAAGACAGCCGGTAATAAAATTTTTCTGATAAGGCGACTTGTGAAATTCAAGTTCAAGGATGGTGGTTCTGTGGCCGACCACATGAATGAGGTCAGCAATATAGTGAACCAACTCTCCTCTATGAAGATGGTCCTGGATGATGAATTGCAGGCTCTGCTATTGCTTAGTTCATTGCCTGACAATTGAGAGACATTGGTGGTGTCTCTAAGTAACTCCGCGCCAGACGGAAAGAAATCCATGGAATAAGTTACTAGTTGTCTCTTCAATGAGGAGACAAGGAGGAAGTCTCAAGGGTCTACTCAGCAAGAGGCCCTTGTGACACAGGAACGGGGGAGAGGAAAGAACAGGAAGGGCGGAAGGCCCGAGATAAATCAAGAGGCAAGTTGAGTAACAGAAAGAATGTTGATTGTTGGAATTGTGGCAAGAAGGGCCACTACAAGCATGAATGTCGTGGTAAGAAGAACGACAAGAAAAGAAAAAGGGAAGGAAGATGAATCAAATTCCACTGCGGTCACTTCAGATGGCGACGTTGTAGTTATTCTTTCAGCGAATCACGATATATGTCTCACGGCTACGAGTCAGGACACTGACTGGGTGATTGACTCCGAAGCTTCTTTTCATGCGACTCCACGCAGAGACTTCTTCACAAGTTACAAGTCAGGTGACTATGGGACCGTAAAAATGGGAAATTCTGGCGTATCGAAGATCGTAGGGATCGGTGATATTTGTGTGAAGACCGATGTGGGCTGCACATTAGTTCTAAGGGATGTGAGGCATATCCCAGACCTTCGCCTCAACCTAATGTCGACGGGAAGGCTGGATGATGATGGCTATGAAAGCCGGTTTGCTGGTGGGCACTGGAAGCTCATCAAGGGCTCGTTGATCGTGGCCAGAGGAAAGAACTGTTGCACCCTTTACAAGGCAAGTGTCAGTATGTGCAAGGGTGGGTTGAACGCAACGGGAGATTCAACTATTGACATGTGGCACAGGTGTCTAGGCCACATGAGTGAAAAAGGGCTTCAGCTATTAGCAAGGAAGCGGCTCATTCCAGACGTGACAGGTACACCTCTCAAAACCTGTCTTGATTGTTTATCAGGGAAACAACATAGAGTTTCATTCGTTAAAACTGTTTCTCATGTTAATAAAATACATGCATTAGATTTGGTTTATTCTGATGTTTGTGGTCCTATGAGGACAAAAACCTTAGGTGGGGCATTATATTTTGTTACTTTTATAGATGATGCATCTAAGAGGGTTTGGGTTTATGCTTTGAAATCCAAGGACGAGGTCTTTGGTGTATTTAAATTATTTCATGTTATGGTCGAGAGAGAGACAAGTAGATCATTGAAATGCATCCGCACTGACAATGGTGGTGAATACATTGGCGACTTTCATGAGTACTGCAAGTCCCTGAGTATACAGCATGAACAAACGGTTCCCAAGACTCCCCAGCATAATGGTGTAGCTGAACGAATGAATCGTACTATTGTAGAGAGAATCAGATGCATGTTATCCCATGCGAAATTGCCCAAGATGTTTTGGGGAGAAGCAATGCATACAGCGGTGTATTTGATAAATAGGTCTCCATCAGCCCCGTTGAATGGAGAAATACCTGAGAAGGTGTGGACTGGACTGGATCCATCGTACAGTCATCTCAGGGTGTTTGGATGCAGGGCATCCATTCACGTACCAAAGGACGAGAGGTTCAAGCTCGATATGAAGATCAGGCAGTGTGTGTTCTTGGGGTACGGTGATGAAAAATTTGGTTACAGATTGTGGGATCCTACCAAGAGGAAGCTCGTCAGGAGTAGAGATGTGGTTTTCTTTGAAGATCAGTGCATAAAAGACATTGGTAAGCTAGAGAAGAACCAGCCTAGTTCAGGTGAGCTAGAGGACATGGATCCGGTTACTCCTCCCGTGGTGTCTGATGACAGGGGAGTACATCAAGGTGCAGAGGATGAGGGAGTTCCTACAGAAGATGGACCAGGGGAGTAGCCCCCACTTGATCCACCTGTTGAGCCACAGGTGAGGAGGTCATATAGGGACAAACAGCCATCCAAAAGGTACTCGCTGCATGAGTACATTATGCTGACTGATGGGAGAGAGCCAAAAGATTATTCTGAGGCCCTAGCTGACAAGCATAAGGGGGAGTAGTTAAAAGCTATGTAAGAGGAGATGAAATCCTTGTATAAGAACCACACCTATGACATGGTGAAACTGGCTAAGGGCAAGAAAGCTCTGAGCAACAAGTGAGTGTTCAGAAAGAAGATTGAGCAGAAGAATTCACAGACGAGGTTCAAGGCCAGACTTGTGGTGAAAGGGTTTGGTCAGAGGAAAAGCATAGACTTCGAGGAGATATTCTCACCAGTGGTGAAGATGACATCTATACGGATGTTGCTTGGGTTGGTGGCTAGCATGGATCTGGAAATAGAGCAGTTAGATGTTAAAACTGTCTTTCTCCTTGGTGACCTGGAAGAAGAGATCTACATGCACCAACCAGAAGGGTTTGAAGTCAAGGGCAAGGAGTATATGGTGTGTAGGCTGAGGAAGAGCTTGTACAGGCTGAAACAAGCTCCACGATAATGGTATAAGAAGTTTGACTCGTTCATGTTACAGCATGGGTATGACAAAACGGAGTCGGACCACTGTGTGTTCACGCGCAAGTTTTTAGATGGTGATTTCTTAGTTCTGCTATTATATGTTGATGACATGCTCATCATGGGAAAAGACATAAAAAAGATCAACAAGCTGAAACAGAAGTTGGGCAAGTCGTTTGCGATGAAAGACTTGGGCCCAGCTAAACAGATCCTACGAATGGAGATAACCCGTGACAGAAGCAGCATAAAGTTTTGGCTGTCATAAGAGCGATATATTGAGAAAATCCTAGAGCGGTTCAATATGAATGCAGCGAAGCCGGTCAGTACTCCACTTGATGGTCACTTCAGATTGAGCGACAGGCATGTCACAAGACGAAGACAAAGGTGGAAGAGATGCAGAAGATACTCTACGCGTCAGCTGTAAAAAGTTTGATGTATGCTATAGTGTGTACACGCCCAGACATAGCATATGCGATTGGTGTTGTCAGCCGGTATCTTGTCAATCTTGGCAAAGAGCATTGGGCAGCAATGAAATGGATACTGTGGTATCTAAGAGACTCATCCAAGTTGAGTCTATGCTATGGTGACGGAAAACTTGTGTTAGAGGGCTACACAGATGCAGATATGGCAGGCAACATAGACTCTAGGAAGTCTACATCGGGGTTCATGTTCATGTTTGCAGGGGGAGCGGTTTCTTGGCAAAGCAAGCTATAGAAGGTCGTAGCATTGTCGACGACATAGGCCGAGTACATTGCAGTCACAGAGGCATGTAAAGAGATGTTTTGGATGAAGAGGTTCCTACAGGAACTTAGCCTGAAGCAGGAGTAGCACGTGGTCTATTGCGATAGTCAAAGTGTTATACACTTGAGCAAGAATCCAAGTCAGCCTCCAAGTCGAAGCACATAGAGGTTCGGTATCACTAGATCAGGGATATTTTGGAACAGAAGGTGTTACAGCTTGAGAAGGTTCACACGGACGATAATGGGTCAGACATGATGACCAAGGCTTTGCTCAAGGGTAAGTTTGAGGTTTGTAGAAACCAGGCTGGTTTGAAGAAGGTGAACTCCTCCTGAGTCGAAAAGGGAGAGATTTGATGAAGATTTTTCTCCTCATTGTTGGTATCAATGAAATCAAACAGGTTTCGATATCATCGATAATTGTAGGATTTTTCACTGCTGGTTACTGGACAGTTTTTTGGTCCTATCGATATCATCGAGAAACTTTCAGATGATATCGAGGCTGTCAACGAGAGTGGCTCGATGGCATTAATAATTGTTGGAATTTCCACCTCTAGTCGCTGGATAGTTTTTGTCCCGTCTCGATATCATCGAGAGACCTTCAGATAATATCGAAGCTGTTATCGAGAGACCTTCGATATCATTGACGAGTTCCTCAGATGCGATTGCGGAAACGCAGATTTTGCGAATTTTGTTTCCTATTTGGATTATACCTCTTTCTATTTTTATATAAAGGGGTGTATCCGGGATTGGGGAGTATTCCAGGGCATTCGAAGTTTCCTAAAGATTTTCTAAAAGGGCTTAGGGCTATCAAAAAGGTGTGTGAGAGAGAGAGGAAGCTTGTAAAAGGGAGATTCTGTTCGTAGAGGTGATCTACTTCGCAGTCCACGTCTCAACGCTTCTACGTCCTCATAATCGGTGAGATCTCTCCGTTTTCTCTTGTTCTTTTATTGCTTATCCACTCCTGCGTGAGTGAAGAAGGTTTGATCCAAGCGATGTGTGCTTGTGATCGGTTGTAACATTCTGCTTTATAGTAGATTGTTGATCTGGACGAGGTCCCGTGGTTTTTATCTCTTTGAGGGTTTTCCACGTAAAAATCCCTGGTGTGGTGTGGTTTATGTTTTGATTTAGTTTATTGCATTATTATTCTATAATTCTAGTTTGTTTCGGGAGGCTAGATCCTAAGGTTTTGTGCAAGGCCCCCAACAGAAATTTGTATTGATCAGATGATCTGGTGGCCCTTTTGACCCCCACGTCCTCGTAAGCAATGGTCAATCCCACTAGATCATCTACACCCATGCTATCATCTTGTTTTTTTTTTTTTTTTTTTTTTTAACACACCCTACTATCAGTTCACAGTTGACTATTAGCCACACCTTTAGGGAATCGATACCAAGACTTCAGTATTGAAACAAGGTATTTTTCACTCAATCTACCACTTGAGCTATGGATATGGGTGTTACCAATGCTATCATCTACTAATACATTAATGGTTCCAATCTCATGAATTTATAAGGAGGTCATGGCCATGGAGAGCATATTTCTTTAAAAAAAAAAAAAAAAGTTATAACTTTTGAAAGTTGAAAAATAAATAAATAAATAAATAAAATTAATAAGTTACTTCTTCAACTTGCATGATACATTTAATAGGATACTTCAATGTTGCTCATCTCTAACAATTTTAAATTTATTCTTTTGGGTCAAAATGTTCCTAAGAATTGATTGATGGTCAACAAAATGGACGCGCTGATTTATTTTTTACAAAAGAAAGAGCCAAATACTGATTCTTGACCGTCCATGATGTGCGTCCTAACTTTTCCTCCTCCATCCCTAAGAATTGCTTTGATTTTTAATGGTTCCATCCAATCAATGGCTAATAAAATGGATGACTCAGACCATTCATTACAAAGATCTGATCATAAATTCGAACCACAAGGTTTCCCCATCTTTGACTCTATTGAGGTCGTGAGTTCGATTGCCTACGTGGGATGTGTGTAAAATAAATAAATAAATCATCCAACAAAATGACAGTGTAACCCTCTCGTGACAAAAGGCCTGAACACGTATCTGAACTGTCCATGTTGTGGGCCCCACCTGTGGTTCCCATTACACTCATGAATCTCTCTGATCTAATGGTTCTAGCCATATGATTAATAGCAAACAAAATGGACAATCCAGATCATTTATGATGACATACGTCGTGCCCCTAAAAAATCGATTTACTCTATTGATCCTAGCCATTCGATTATTAAATGCAGCGTAGGGTATGGATTAGCTACTGACAGGTTGAATAGCGGGACTTGGTACTCAAGTGACGTCACCGAGTTCTGTGGGCCCCACCATGATGTATGTTTTGTATCCACACCGTCCATCTAAGCTTTTTTATACAGTTGTGGCCCACCTTATGGCCAGACCAACCTGATTTTTTGGCCATGGCATGTACAGATCCGATTAGACTGAAATCTCCGATGGACCTTGGCAGTTGGCACATGTGGGGAGAGTAGGATTCTCGTGTGGCTTTTCCACCAAGAAACAATAGCTCCTGACTCCTGATGCATCTAGAGGGTTTTGATTGGTTGCCACTCCAAGGCAAACGTAGTGGAATGGTCTGTAAATCCAGACCGTTCGTACGCACTTTGGATATCCTAGAACATAGAACGCACTGATCAACGGTCAATCTGTATGGTTTGTGGACCTTCAAATGGTGGCGAAAATAGAAAGGGTCAAGGGTCCATATTCAAGGGAAAAGTCTGTTATCCAGATGGATTTGGGTCAATGCTCCACGGTCAAAGGAGAAAAGAGTATTACTTGTACCTGCCCATCCACAGGCACACGTGCTAATGTGGTGCACATGTGTGAGGTCTGAGTTTTCCATCAGGTAGCCCAAATAGTGTAGTTTGACGAAAGATAGGGGTGTTTACTGACTTAAGTGGTCTGCAATGTAATAAACAAACGCATTGCTGAGTCATATATGTTTTTTTTTCAGCCGTCCATTTGTTTTGTGCATTGCAGCCCACCTGCGTTGTGAAGGGATTAGATTTTTGCCAAAGAAAATCTAAACATTGTCGCCCACCTGAAGGAAAGATTGGATCACTCACATGTGTGGAGTACTTGCATGTGTGACTCATAGGGTACTAATATGATTTTATTTTTATTTTTTTTATTCACAACACAGTGTAGGGCCCATCACATGAATGCTCCGTTTTCACCAATCTAAGGACGGCTGTGTTTTTATAATAACTAATTAAAATTTAAAAATAAAAAATTCATTGTTAAAAATGAAAATATATTTATTATATATAAAAACTTTAAAAAAAAAAAAATAATAATAATAATAAAATAAAAAATAAAAACACACATTGATTTAATGGAAAGACCACAGGTTTTTGCTTGTCTAGAGTGAATATACTCCATCTCTAATAACAAGCCATATATAGTCAATGTTGTATTTGATTTCTTAAATCTATAGTCCATGTTGTATTTGATGTCTTAAATCTAATAAAATTTTGTGCAGATTTTTCTCACAACTACTAAAGTACAGGATTTGTTTCCGATTTTGTTCAGGATTCTTTTTAAAACTATATATATATGTGTAAATGTGATTAAAAGGTATTATTCTAAGGGATTCTAAGGCTTTCTAAAAGGGTTCTAGCATTTGCAAATGGTGTAGCAAGGGTGAGATTCAAGCTTGTTTGAATTGGGGCAAGTCTTTTTTCTTTGTAATTTCTGCTTTCATAGTGAAGATTTGTCACTTTGTGCTATGGTTTTTTCCTAAAAGGGTTTTCCACGTTAAATCTTAGTGTTCTCTTGTGTTTTCTTGGTACTCTTGGATTGCTATACTAGATCCATCTCTGTATGATTTCGCAGTCCAAAGCCCAACAAGTGGTATTAGATCCATCGTTGGGGCACAGATTTGAATCTGCAGGATTAACAATAAAGGGAAACACCAAGTTTGATATTGAGAAGTACTTAAGCAAAAATAATTTTAAGTTGTGAAGGATTAAGATGATATGTCTATTAACTAAGTAAGGCGAAATTAAGGCTCTTGAGGAGCGGAAATCAACCATGAAAGATGAAGAATGTGAGACTCTTTTTTTTTTTTTTTTTTTTTTTTTTTTTTAATACACGTGCACCCACCACACACCCATGCACGCCATAGTGGGATTTCACTACCTATGGGTTTCAAACCCAAGACCTTGTGTTGAAACTCCTTATCTACCACTCGGGCAAGAATGTGAGACTCTTAATAGTAATGTTTTAGCCTCCATCCGTTTATATCTCACGGATTAGGTTCTCTATAATGTTTTGAGGGAGAAAACTATGGCTAATTTATGGTGAAATTATAAGATATCTATGCGAAAAAATCCTCTAAAAATCGTTTACACTTGAAGTTACAATGGTATAACTTCAAGATGGCAGAGGGTGGAGATCTGGAGGCCCACATCAGCAACTTTAATAAATTGGTTTGCAAATTGTTGAATATGAAGGAAGTGATCAAAGATAAGGAACAAGTATGTATGTTACTAAATTATCTTCCGACATCGTATGAGTCATTCAAGGACGCAATAGGCACCGCAAATAAAACCCTAAGTGTCGACACCGTTATCTCAGCCCTTTAAGGGAATGCCATGAGAAAGCTAAACAGCGACATGTGGACATCTTCCGATACACTGTTTATGAGAGGCAGAAATTCTGAGCGAGGTACAGGATCTTTAAGACCTAGATCTAAATCTAAGGGCAAGGGCAAAGGAAAACTAAAGTGCTGGAACTGTGGGATGACTGGACACATGAAGAAGGATTGTACCAATCCTAAAGCGAAGAAAGAAAATTTAGTGGCTTCTTCCAAGGAGGCTAATGTTGTCACATCTGATGAAGAGACAAGTAGTGGTGATGTCTGTCTGTGTCCACGATCGGACACTTGCACGACAATCATGGAGATGAGTGGATCCTCGACATAGGAGCATCATATCACATGACTCCTCATTGGAGTTGATTCGCCAGTTACAAGGAATGCGATGGTGGGTAGGTCTTTATGGGCAATGACAATGCCTGTGATGTTGTGGCTATTGGTATTGTGAGCATAAAGATGTTTAATGGGATGGAGCGTACCTTGACTAATGTCAGGCACGTTCTTAATATGAAGAAAAGTCTAATTTCTCTCGATGCACTCGAGGTTATAAGGTGTAAGTTCACTGGTATTTATGGTGTCCTTAAAGTTTCAAAAGGGGCACTCGTGATTATGAGAGCTCAAAAGTACGAAAACCTTTACAGGTTGATCAGGAGCACTTCAGCAAGTGGAACGGCAGCAGCTATTGCAGATTTCACGTCTCTACGTATGTGGCATGTCCTTCTGGGTCACATGAGTGAGCGGGGCATGAAGGTACTATCTGTTCGTCGTTTGATTCCAGCTTTTAAGAATTCTGATTTAGATATATGCGAGCATTGTATATATGGTAAACAATATAGATTATTTTTTAAAACTGAAAAACATGTATGTAAGGGAGTGCTTGATTATATACACTCTATCATATGGGGGCCATCGCCAAATGTTTCCATTGGAGGGTCGTCATAGTTTGTTTCATTCATTGACGACTACTCCAGGAAAGTTTGGGTTTACTTCATGAAACATAAATCTGAAGTTTTCACCATATTCAAGCAATGGAAGGCAATGGTAGAAAAACAGTCAGGGCGAAAAATAAAGATTTTAGGGACTGACAATGGTAGAGAATTCACTTTCACTGAATTTAAGTTTAATGAATATTGCAAGGATGAATGGATCATTAGGCACAACATAGTATGTCACACGCCCGAACAAAATAGTGTGGCTAAACGAATGAATCGGACTCTCTTGGAGAGGGCCCGATGCATGTTAAGTAATACTGTGTTGGGCAAGGACCTATGGACAGAGGCCGTTAACACGGCTTGCTATTTGGTGAACCAGTCTCCTTCTACGACAATTGAATGTAAGATCCCAAAGGAAGTATGGAGTAGTCATAAGTTGGACTACTCAAATTTGCGCATATTTGGTTGTGAAGCTTACTCTCATATACCGTCAGCTGAGATAGATAAGCTAGACCATAGAGCCAAAAAGTATATTTTTATTGGATATGGTATTGGTGTGAAAGGTTATAGGTTATTCGTTAAGGTTACACGCAAGGTCATCACTAGTCGTAACGTCAAATTTAATGAAAGCTCCCTATTCCACAAGAATGATCAGGAGGAGTAAAAGGAACCTGAAAGGTCAATCGTAGATGTCCAGATTGACACAGATAATACACAAGTAGAGACAAATGCGCAGACAGAGGTATAGGAGCAGATGGAGCAACCACTTGTGAGAAGAAACCAACCGCATGATCGCCAGTTACCGGCAAGATACAGGGACGACTCTAATATTACATATGCCCTAATTACAGATGAGGGAGACCCGTCTACTATTCAGGAGGCTCTTAATAAGCCTGATGTAGAAAAGTGGAAGGTGGTTATGGACGATGAAATTGACTTGTTACACAAAAATCACACATAGGAGCTGACGGAGCTTTCAGTGGGCCAAAAAATGATCGGATACAAGTGGTTATTCAAAAGAAAATAGGATACATACAAAGCTAGATTGGTAGCAAAGGGTTTTTCTCAGAAAGAAGGAATCGACTTCACAAAGATATTCGCGTCGGTAGTTAAGCATGTGTCTATCAGATTCATGTTGGTTCTGATTTCCCAATATAATATCGAGCCGGAACAGATGGATGTTAAGACTGCATTCCAGCACGGGAAGTTGGAAGAACAGATCTACATGAAGCAACCAGAGGGCTAAAAAATTAAAGGGCCAGAGAAAAAGGTTTGCAGGTTAACGAGATCGTCGTATGACCTGAAACAGTCGCCTAAGCAGTGATATAAAAAATTTGATTCTTTCATGTTAAGTAAGAAATTTACTCGGAGTGAATACGATCACTGTGTCTATTACAAGACATTGAGTGATGACAAATTCATCATCCTAGTATTGTATGTTGATGATATATTGATCGCTTGTCACGATATGTCTGAAATCAATGTACTGAAGACTCAGTTATTAGGGACATTCAAGATAAAAGATCTGGGGGCTGTAAAAAGTGTCCTCAGCATAGATATTCATAGAGACAGAAAGAAGAACAGGCTTTAGTTATCACAGGCAGAATACCTTGAAAAGGTACTGATCAGGTATGGGATGGACCAAGCAAAACTGGTGAGCGTTTCCCATGTGGCTCACTTCAAGCTTTCCTCAGAATAATGTCTTAAATCAAATGAGAAAAAATAGGTTATATCTCATGTGTCTTATTCAAATGCGGTTGACAATTTAATGTATGTCATTGTCTGTATGAAACTAGATATTTCACAGGCAATCGGTGTTGTGAGAAGATACATGTCTAACCTTGACAAGCAACATTGGGAAGCGGTGAAATGGCTACTTCGATATATTCGAGGTACGAAAGATTACGTCTTAACTTTTGAGAAGACATGAGTAAAGTTGGTAGGGTATGTGGATTCAGACTACGCAGGCAGTGTAGATTTCAAAAAGTCAACTTTAGGTTACTCATTTGTACTAGCGGGTGAAGTAATTAGTTGGATGTCGAAGCTTCAGTCCGTGGTGACTCTTTCCACGACCGAAGCAGAATATATGGCACTGACAGAAGCGTTTAAGGAAGGTGTTTAGTTAAAAGGCATGATAAATCAGTTGGGGCTTCAGCAGGAGGCCGTGCCGGTTAATTGTGATAGCGAGAGCGCTATTAATTTGGTTAAAAATTATGTTTATCACTCTCGTACTAAACACATTGATGTTCATCACCACTTTATCCGACAGGTGCTTGAAGAAGGAGGCGTGACTCTGGAAAAGATTCACACCAGTGTGAATCCATCAGACATGCTCAAGGTTGTTCCTATAGAGAAGTTCAAGTTCTGTGCAACTTCTCTGGGCTTGGCAATGGCGTAAAAGGAAGATGGAGTGTGCACGAGAAGTATTGATGAAGCTATGATGAGAGGCAGAGATAAGAGAAGAGGACAAAGAGCTACACATTTGAAGATTGAAAATATGGTGGAGATTGTTGTATTTGATGCTTAAATCTAATCAGATTCTACGCAGATTTTTCGCACAACTGCAAAAGTGAGGGATTTGTTTCCGATTTCGTTTATGATTCTTTCTAATTTTGTTTGGGATTATTCCCAAAACTATATATATGGGTGTAAACGGGATTGGGAGGTATTATTCTAAAGGATTCTAAGGCTTTCTAAAAGGGTTCCAAGGTTTGCAAAGGGTGAGATTCAAGCTTGTTTGAATCGGGTAAGTCTTTTCTCTTTGTAATTTCTACTTTCATAATGAAGATTTGTCTCTTTGTGCCGTGGTTTTTTCTTGAAAGGGTTTTCCACATTAAATCTTAGTGTTCTCTTGTGTTTGCTTGGTGCTCTTGGATTGCTATCCTAAATCCATCTCTGTGTGATTCCGTGGTCTAAAACCCAACAGTCCAGTGCTCTTAAATCTATATTTTTTATGGGTCTTTTTTAAAACATTTTAGGAGGCATATTAATGTTAAAATTAGATATTTATTCATTACTTAAATACAATTTGTCATTATCTTTCTTTTATACTTGTTGAACCCTCTTAAAAAAAGCTACAAATCTATCTTTAGATATTAACTATTTTAGTCTAGAATTGAACCCACAAATATGATTTTATTCATCTCATTTATTTGTTTCCTCCATCGTGTACTTCATTCCCTACGAGGACAAATTAGATATATTTAAGAAAGAGATTTGTTAAGCTCTATATACCACACACATGCCATAATATATAGCACATGCATGTGAGATCTCATCCATCCATCAGGATGGTCCAACCTTGTACATGTTTTTCCAAAATAAAATCTTGTTTAATCATCTTTTGAGCTCCAACAATAGAAATAGGAGGGTGGGTTAAAAAACTTCAACCAAGTTTTTCAGCACCTTATATTTGTTTTGCAAATCGTGGTCGGCCTTATCAGTAGATTAACTTGATACTTAAGTTAGGCATATATTATTGCCGATTTTTTAAAACGCAATAAATGCATAATTTTTTTTAAAAAAAATAGATTTTAAAAATTATTGTGGGCAAAATCGAACTGGTCCACTGCATGGGAAATATAACCGATCATAAGAAAAATGTCTTGAAACTAAGCCAACTAGAGTAGCAGGATGAGCTTCCTAAGCTGGTAGGACACGGAGCTCGGAAGATATAGTGAGTGACTTTCCCGATGAAGGATGGGCCCTGAGCCGACCCCGAGCCGAGCTACTTAAGGGCAGAGCTTGGTGGGGATCATCTCTCGAGGTGATCAAGTTGACCACGGCCATAGGCAAGATAGAAATTCTAGAGAGAATCTCTCCTCGAACCAGGAAAGGAAATATTCAGTACAATCCTACCCAAATATCACGCTGACCGAAGTGGGCTCGATGGACCGAAGTGGGCTCGATGATATTTTTGGAGGTAGATTCCTAACAAGGATCCTCCAGCGGATCCCACATGGATATGCAGGTCTCAACACCGCCTAAGGACCCTATAAGTAGACACACTTCAATTGAAGGGAGGTAAGAAAGCAAACCCAAGCTTAAGCCTTTTAATCCGAGTCCACCTACCTGACTTAGGCATTAAAGGGTCCACAATCGTCATTAACACCCCCCGTTCTCTACATCTTCCAATTTTTGTGCAGGTCCATTGGTGAGCTTGCCTCCACAATTGATCACATCTGTTTGACCAGATTTTGGCGATAGCAGATTGGCGCCGTTTGTGAGAATGATAGTAAAGCCAAGTTCTCACCATCTCCAGCTTGAGCCACTATTTGTTCTTCCCCTAATGGCCAAGATAAAAGGGAAAGCCCTGACTAGTGCCGAGTTTGCTCATAGGGCTCAGCCCGAAGAAGCCCAGGCTTCATAGTCAGTGTTCTAATCCCAACTATCTTCGCAAGTGGTAGCACAGAGGTCCCAAAACCAGGGTAGCTGACTCATCTCCCTTGAGAATCATGTGGGAGCCCTGGTTGGCAACCTAAATTGTATCATGAAACTGTTGAAAAGGCAGCACTAATCCCCAGCTAATCAACAAGAAGAGGTGGAGGTAGGGACCGAGCAATCGTGCCCGATATAGTCGCGTCCATTATGGCGCCAGGGGAAAGCCTGACCTAGGGGGAGCATTCTCACCCCAACGCAGACTCCGGAAGGCACTGAGCTAGCTTGTTAAGTCAAATCTACGCCATACTTTGGACCATGGGAGGCAAGCTCAGGGAAAGGCCCCGAAGATTATGATAGAAAGTGAAGTCCCTTAGGGGAAAAAATTAAAGAAATTCGGGATAAACTCGACGATGTACAGCAAGCCTACCGAGCAAGGGCCCCAACTTCTGTTGATGCCCTCCTCGAACAGACAGAACCCACCATTTAGACATAAAATCATGTAATCTCAGCTGCTGCTTAGGTTTCGAATGCCCCAAATTTCACTTTACACAAGCTCAGGAGACCTTGTTCAGTACCTGGAATCATTCAAAATGTAGATGGAACTTCACAGTGCTTCTAGACCCGTGATGTGCAGGGCATTTTCCTGATACTGATCGAGGCAACTCGAAAGTGGTACAGACACCTGAAACTAAAATCCATCAACTCGTTCTCCCAACTCAGTAAGGCTTTTACCACTCAATTTATTGGAGGTAAGGATATAAGGAAACCTTTAACCCATCTCCTCATGATAACCTAGAAGGAGAACAAGCTATTGAAAGATTATATTGTTCGGTTTAACACCAAGCCTGTTCAGGTAGATGGTTACTCTGATCAAGTGGCTCTCATAGCAATGATAGATGTGCTCAAGTGAGGAAAGTTCCTCGCGAGCACTATTGATGAAGAACATCAAGTAAACCTCACCAGCCGACCCGGGAAAGATCCTAGGATAAACTTGTGTACTATCATATTTATAGAGTGTTTCGACAAGAAACGAATGTATTTCATTTGGGGAATTATCTTATTCAATAATAACAAAGAGAGAATGAGAGAATAATCATCACACAATATTTTATTCATTATGAATTCATTTACATCCTCATATCTCACTTGATTCCAAAATAAAATGAATAACTAAAGAATACAAGAATCAGATGTGTTCAAATATCAATTTCGACAGCATTTTAGATCGCAATATGATCGTCTGATTGAAGAAGTCATTACACGAAAATGATATTATCTTGATCGATCATGTTAACTCTTAATGAATCTTTCTCCTTTTGCATGAATTAAGCTTTTCATGACGTCTTGAAGATGTAATCTGTCATTAGGAAATTACTTTTCGTGGAATAGAGGTGTTGCGAGGACAACAGATGAATTCTATTCATGTTGTTGCACGGCGTGCAATAGGTACACTCAGTACCTTACTGAGTCTGAAGTGGTTTTAGCCTTCTGCTTGCTCCTAAGATCTTCCAATGATCCAAATGAAGAGGGTGGAGGGGTATTTATAGTCTTTCACACATGTGAACCCCTTTGCCCCATGTAATACATCTTTGTTGAGTGAAAGGTGTTTCTCATTGCGCCCCGCGCAATGGATCATTCTGACTTTGTGTTGCGCGGCCACCACTTTTTCATTGCGTGTTGCGCAATGTCATCTTATCTCTCTTTTGTGTTGTGCACCGCACAACCAAATATCATTGGTTTCCATCTTTTTTCTTTTCTTAAATTTGTGCTCCAACATAGAGGAAGATGCTTCGTGGATTCAACACCCCCACGACAATGCACTAGTGGTCATCATGACCATTACAAACCACAAGATATATTGAATGTTGGTCTACATAAGTAGTTTGACAGACATTTTGTTCGTAGCCTCTTTTGACAAAATAGGAGCTTGAAGATCGAGACTGCGACCTGTGCGAACCCCTCTACTCGGCTTCGCAAGGGAAACGGTGACCTTAGAAGGAAGTGCCCTTCTACTAATGGCAGTCAGAGAAGGCTCCAACCATATCCCCACCATGGCGGACTTTCTGGTGGTAGACTGCCCCTCAGTATACAATGTAATTCTGGGAAGACCATCCTTGAATGCCATGCAGGCCATAGTCTCTACCTATCATCTCAACATAACATTTTCGATTGAGCATGAAGTCGACAGGATTTGGGGCGACCGGCATGAGGCTCGACAGTTTTATTTAACATCCCTCTGAGGAAGGCGCAATAACAATAGACAATGCAGGTCACCTCCCTCTATCCTAAGGAGGAGACTACCAAGAGGGGATCACTTGCAGAAGACCCTATCTCGGTGTAACTCTCTGAGGCAAACCCATCTCGGACGATCCAGGTCGGATCACTACTTGAACCTTAACTCCGGGTAAAGATAGTAGACCTATTGAGAGAACACGCTGATGTATTCGCCTGGTCTCACCAGGAAATGCCCGTGATAGATCTGAGAGTTGCAGTGCATCGATTAAACGTAGACCCCCGACCACAAGCTCATCCGATATAAAGGATGAGCATTTGATTTATAAAGATATGTGGTAATCAACGAAAAGGTCAGCAAGCTCCTCAACGCTGGCTTTATCAAGGAAGTACACTATCCCGACTGGCTGGCCAATGTGGTGCTAGCTAGTGAAAAAGGCCAATGAAAAATGTCAAGTCTGCGTGGATTACACCGACTTGAATAAGGCTTGCCCAAAAGATAGTTTCCTACTACTGAGGATCAATCAGCTGGTAGATGCTACTGTTGGGTCCGCACACCTCAGTTTTATGGACGCATACTTAGGGTACAACCAGATCGGCATGCATGAGCATTACAAAGAAAAGACTGCCTTCATCACAGATAGAGGGTTGTATTGCTACCGAGTAATGCCCTTTGGGTTGAAAAACACCAATGCAATGTATCAAAGGCTGGTGAACAAGATGTTCGCTATGAAAATTAGGAAGATCATGGAGGTGTACGTCGATGACATGCTTGTCAAAAGCACCGTGGTCAAGGACCACATGATGAACCTAAGAGAGATGTTCAGGATCCTGAGGAGATACTAAATGAAACTCAACCTGAACAAATGCACCTTTGGTGTCGGCTCAGGCAAGTTCTTAGGTTTCATGGTCAACCAAAGAGGGATCGAGATGAATCATGAAAAAATCCAAGATCTCATAGAAATGAGCTCGCCCAACTCGACAAAAGAAATCCAACGTCCCATGGGAAGAGTGGCAGCTCTAAATAGATTTGTATCCTGAGCCATCGATAAGTGTCTGACCTTCTCCAAGTAGCTGAAGGGGAGTAAAATTGACCTAGACAGAGGAATGCGCATAGGCATTTCAACAGCTCAAGGCCTACTGATGTTTTCTTTAAACCAACATGATTTAAATGATTTTTAAACTCGCAAGTATACGAATCAGATATAGATATGGTACGTATTACGAGATCGTTCCCACGAGGACTGGTCGTCACAATTCAAATCTGTGATTCTCCTTAACTAATCCAACAAATAATGGAGTGAATTACTAAGCACAATTCTAGGAAAAAAACAATTAATAACAGGGAAGAAAATTCAATCAGAGAAAGAGCACTAGGACTTTCGAATCCACCCCTAATTATTCTAACCCTTGTTTTGTCTGTTGATTCACCTTAATCAAGATTGATACCACTTATATAGAGAAAGCACAATCTGTGTCCTTACTCGGGCATACAGAATATCTAATTCCTTTAAGTAATGCCATGAATAACATATCCCATGTCCTTAGTCGGGCACATGGAATGTATAGTTCATTAAAGCACCCTGTTTCTTCTCTATAGGAAACTTGTTCATGATCAGACACAAGCACCTAGAATAAGCATCCAAACAACATCCATCTATATACTTTGGTCAAGTTCATAGATGGAGAAGTATAGAAATTAAACCAATCACGCCCACTTAAAGAAAGAAACAAATCAATTAATATTCAAAGTAAATTCAACTAATACAAGAGCTAATCCAATTAGGGTTTCATCTCAGCCCTAGCTGAGAGATTAGCAAGCCATGAATTCAAATAACAAGAAGATTAAATGAAATATCACTGAAAACATCCTTCTCTCTCTCTCTTCTCTTTCTTCTCTTTCTTCTCTCCCTCGCTCCGGATCTGGAATCCCCTATTTCTTGAATGCTTTCCCACGTCCAAAACTCCTCTTTTATAGCTGCTGGAGGCTGGAGTCAGTGGCAGAGTTGTAGCAGGACATGGAGTGCAAATTTTTGCAACCATGATTGGTGGGCCCCACCGAAGTATTTTCTGAAAAATCCACCTCGTCCATTGGATTCAGGACGAAGTTTCAGTCAAGAATGGGTGGTTTGGGTGTCCATTGACACGGCCCAGAGAAGAAATCACAACAAAATCAGTTTTGAACGTCACAAGACCACCTGTTTGTGGCCTCTGTATCACGCATGTGTGTACGCATGGGAGTAGAATATCAGCATGGTTTTGAAGCTCTCGAGGCCATCTACAAGATGGTCGGTTCAGATTGGCCGTATGGGCCATGTGTGGGGCCCACTGCCGTTCGCAAAACGGACTAGCAGCGTCCGTTCGCTGACGCTAAAGCGATGACGCGGATCTCTTCCGCTGTGACAATGGTGGGGCCCATTTTGATTTTTTATTGACAGATCTAATCCGTTCACCGAATTCATCTCGAAATTTCGGTCGGAAATACATAATTTTTCTCCGTTTTGGTCTGGGCCACAGAATATCTCGCTTCACCGTCTGTTCTGCTGTTTAATGGTTGGATTTCATTCCTGATGAGAATTCGCAAATCTTCCACCTAGGTAGTGAGATTAGACTTCATGTGGATCTGATGAACGGCTTAGATTGTCCATTTGGACAATGTGTGGGGCCCACAACTGAGGACCAGCTGTTCGTTTGCGGACGGTGGAAACGGCAGCTGCCGTTTTCGTATTTGAGAGGGAAAGAGTCGGTCAGCGCTTGTGCTGACCGCCTCAGCCGACCGGTGCACGGCTCGGCTACAGTGTATGGTGTACACTCACCACAGCGTGGGGTCCACTATAATGTTTATGAGAAATCTGCACCGTCCATCCTTTTTCCCATATTATTTAACCCGTCAATACTTAGTTGAAGCATTTTCAGATGTCAGGTGGGCCCCCAAATTGGAGGTTAATGGGCTGATCTGTCCGTTGGCCCACTTCCCGAGATCTTTAATGGATGAAATTTAATATGTACGGTTAATTTATGGCCCTCATCCCATGTATAGAGTTTCGAACTGATCAGATGGAGAGAACCATGTGATCTTGCATTTTGGACCCTTTTCGGGCTCCTTTGGCTTGCTTTCCTCAGATCCCAGGCGTGTAAAATCTTCATTATTGGTTCTCTGGAGTCCATCCCGTGCTCTGGTGACTTTGGATCATGAAATCCCTGCTTTTAATTCTCTTTTTCAATCAACGCTCCTTATTACATCCTGCAACAAAAACACAATTAAAATATGATGTTAAGCATTATCATGTACGTAAAATAGGTAATGATCGGGGTCTGATATGCAATATTTGACCCTTATCACCTACCTAGGGTCCCCTTCGCTGCTCCTAAAGCCTACGCAAGGGGAGGAGCTACTGTTGTACATATTCATCTCACCAAAAACAGTTAGCTCGACTCTAGTTAGGGAAAAAGGAGGCGCCCAACGACTGGTCTACTACGTTAGCAAAGTCATGGCTGATGCAGAAACATGCTACCCAGAGATAGAGAAGCTGCCTTTTCGCTTGTCACGTCGTCTCGGTGACTTAGGCCTTACTTCCAGGCTATACCATTGTTATCCCGGCCAATCAGCCTTTCCACCAAGTATTGAAAAAACCTGAGGCGTCACAACGACTTGCCTAGTGGGAAATTGTGCCCAGTGAATCTGACATCGTATATCGACCTCGAACAACGATCAAAGAGCAAGCCATCATCGAATTTATTGTAGAATTCACCTGCCCAGCGAACCAACCACCCACGGGAAAAACTGAGCATAGCTCAACATCACAAACATGGACCGTCTATGTAGACGGGTCCTCGAATGCTCAGGGAAGTGGAGCGGGACTCATCCTAACCTCACTTGACCAAGTTAAGATCGAGTACGTTCTACCATTCAGCTTCTGCGCCTCAAACAATGAGGCTAAGTACAAAGCACTCCTAGTCAGTCTAAAATTAGCCAAAGTAATGGAAGCCAAAATACTAAAAATCTATAGCAACTTGCAGCTAGTAGTCAACTAAGCGACCATAGAATATCAGGTTAGATGTGGAAAGATGATTGCTTACCTAACCAGGGCTCATGAATTACTTGATGAATTCGAAAAGTATGAAATCATATAGGTCCCAAGATCTAAGAACTCCAACGCAAACTCTTTGGCCAGGTTTGCCTCGACCATCGACGTCGACCTTGCTAGGATCGTCCCCATTAAATTCCTGCTTGAGCCGATCATTGGTTAGCCTGACCAAAGAGCAGCCATCCCAGTCAGCCATGCACCGAGCCAGATATATCCTATCATGCGCTACTTACAACAGGGCGAGCTACCCGAGGACAGACTGAAAGCTAGAAAAATCAAATACCAATTTGCTTGGTACACGATACTGGGGAACATTATATATAAGAAAGGGTTCTCACTGCCCTACATGAGGTACTTACAACCAAATGAAGCCGAGTACATCTTGAGAAAAATCCACAAAGGTGCCTGCATAAACCACTCAAGCGGAAGATCCTTAGCATACAAGATGATTTGGTGGGGATACTACTGACCCACAATGCATGAGGATGCCAAGCGGTTTGCAAGGAATTGTGACAAGTGTCAGTGCTTCGCAGTAGTGCCGCATTAATCGCCTGAGCAATTGACCCTGATAAGCGGGCCTTGGCCTTTCGCACAATGGGGAGTTGACATGATCGGACCCCTGTCGAGGGGCAAGGGGCAAACTAAGTTTTCTATCGTCGTTGTCGATTACTTCACAAAATGGGTTGATGCCGAGCCTTTAGTTTTGATCACCAAAAGAAAATAACTGATTTCATATAAAAGAGCATCATCTGCAGATTCAGTACACCCCCACACTATTATTACCGACAATGGTAGGCAATTCGACAACGCTAGGTTCCAAGGACTTTGAAAATCCAGGCATTCGCAATGCCTTTGTCTCACCTTGGCACCCACAAGCCAATGGTCAGATGGAGGCAGTCAACAAAATCATTAAGAGCCACCTCAAGACCAAGCTACAGAGATTTAAGAGAGCTTGGGTGGAGGAGCTGTCACACATCTTATGGGCATATCAGACCGCTACTCGAATGACTACCGAAGAGATCCCCTTTCACTAGCCTTCGATGTAGAGGCAGTGGTCCTAATGGAAATTGGAATGCCATTGGGCCGAATTGAACTATTCATTAGAGGAAAATGACAAGAAGATGTTAGTGAGTCTCGACCTGCTCAAGGAACTCAGAGATGGAACGCAAGTGAGAGTCACCGCCTACCAGCAGAGAGTTTCTTGGCACTACAATTCAAGAGTCAAGCAGCGAAGATTTAAGGTGGGAGACCTAGTACTTTGAAAGGTCTCCCCAAGTACCAGGAGCCTGGCTTGAGAGTCCTAGGAGCGAGCTGTGAAGGACCTTACAAGGTCATCGGTATATCCCAACCGGGGACATACCGGTTGGGGGGCTTGTAGGGGCAAGCCCTAACTCATCTGTGGAACGCATAACACTAAAGTTCTACTGTCAGTAGAAGCTTATTCAAGGGAATTCTGCGAGCACCTCAGGCGTGCCGGGCCGACAAGACACCTCAGGTGTCTACTACTTATAATATACTTTATGAATAAAAAAGAGCACATTTTTCCTACATCGATAATATATTGTCCATAAGTGACTAAAGCAACGGCTAGAGAGCCCAAGAAGGAGCTAAACCCGAGGAGGTGTCCTTCTAACTACGAAAGGCTCAACGTTAAAAAAGTCAAAACGAGGGAGAGGCTGAGAAAGGCACCCTCTGGTCGATCTCATTACCCTAATAAGGTGACACAAACGCTCGACATCGACCTAGGTGCTTTAGATGGAATATTCCCAAGAAGACTACAAAAGCGCTCGGTCCATAATCATCTTTCACCACCTCAATTCCGATCCTGGACAAGCTAATCTCAGAAGTGGGGAGGGGCCAACAAGTATATACACAAGTAGGATAGACATGAACTAAAAAGTTTTTCATTGATAATAAGAAAAAATGTGTACAAAGTTGTCTAAAAAGTAGAATACAAAAGGTCATACAAAAGCCCAGAAACAACCGGCCTAAGAAGGCGAGACTCTCTCCTATTCGGGACGATCTCAGTTGTACCACCTTCCTTGCTGGCAGCTAGCTCAGAGACACCAGCGACATCTTTGGCCACAGAGGTCATATCCTTGTCCTGATAGACCAGGTAAAGCTTAGGGAACTGGTGTTGAACCTCCTCTGGGAAGTTCTGGAAGTCGGTGTTGAATGTCTCCTCTAGCTCAGCAGTGTGGCCCTTAGAGGCCTTATAGGCCTCCACAACAACCGCCTTCCTCGATCTCGCCTCTGCCTCAGCAGACATAGCCTCCACCTTAGCCAAGCAGGCCCATGCCTCGACAACCCACGCTTCCAGTTCAGCGATCCCAGTTGTCAGCTCGACCTTTTCGCGTTGTTTCACTACTAGCAGAGAAGCACCATCCCCATGCTCCTCCAAAGACATCTTTAAGGCATATTGAAGGGCCTCGGCCTCTGCACGAAGTGCTGCCTGGGCATCCGTGGCCAACAACATCTCTCAGGCCCTCGCCTCCAAGTCGACCCTAGCAACATTGAGCTTTCAGTTTGCGTTGTTGACCGGGGCCTTTAGGTCGAGCGAAAACTAATGTACTATAACGGCCCCAAATGCCCCTACAAGAGTGAAGGAAGACAAATTACCAAGTAGACATAAAAAAAAAAAAAAAGCAACCCGACCCCAACATTGCAACTACAGACTCACCTTAATAGGCGATGTTGTCATTGCCCGAAGGAGGAGGTTGGGATGGAGCGACAATATCAAGTTTGCTTCCTCCTCGGGGACATAGCCCCGACCTTAGTTCACTAGCATAGCTAAGTGGTTATGGAATGAGGAAGAGGAAGCCCCCCTCCCCCGTTGTAGAACCCTTAGGGGTTGAACTCTGATGTTTAGATACACCCTCATCGGCCCGAGCTACCTCGGTTCAGGTTTACTTGGCACGTCAAGGTCCACCACCTCCCTCAGCTGAGCGTCCTATAGAGGGGAATGGGCTGGTGCAACTGTCACCTCGCCACTAACCGTTGTTTAGCCCTCCATGGGAGCATAAACAATCTCGACCTCTACCTGCGCGGTAGGGGCAGGAATCTCATAAGCCACATCGGCTACTGGCCGTTCTACCGCGCTGACAGCAGACCTGCTCAGTGGAGCACTGACAGCAAAGGGTTGAACCACAATGGTCGGGGCCACCTTCTTAGCAACGACCTTCAGTTGTTCTATCTCTGAAGCAGCAGGCATCTTCTTCCTTTTCAACTATGGGCAACCCAACATCTCTGCAATAAATAAAGAAAAAGCATGTCAGAGCACAACCTTCATAATAACCATGTAAGAAGCCAAGAAATGACAAGACTCACTGGCAGGAGCAAAGCCTAACTAATGAAGTAGTGAGGGAGTCACTGACTTTCGATGATCCCGCTACTCATCAAGTCTCTCTCGAACGATCCTGATCTGGTGTTGATGGTACACAGACAAGCTAGGTTGTGATCGGGAAAAGGTTGCAAAGAAAAGCACAACATTTGTATTAAAGAGAGAGAGAGAGAGAGAGAGAGAGAGAGAGAGAGAGAAATATATGTAGTACAAGTGAAGCAACTTAGGGTGTTTCTGACCTAGCAGGGCGAAGGAGGTCAGAACCCAAAACCTGAAACCCTCCAGCTCCACGACGAAGCATGCCACTCTCCTAACACGAAGAACCATTTGTCCTTCTAGCCCTTATTAGAGGAAGGGTTGTTGGTAATAATGACCTGGCCCTTGCTTGGCTAAGAATAAATATAGTACTAACCATGAGTGCCTGGGTTTCTCTTGGTTTGGTATAAGTAGAGGAGCTCGGACTTTTCGACCAACTGCAATAGGATGTAGCAGCCAAAGATGGACCACCAAACATTTGGGTTTAACTGCCCGAGGGTGACTCGAAGATGATACAAGATCACTCTCACCAAGGGGTGGAGAGGAAGATAAACACCACATGAAAAAAAAAAAAAAAGGTATAATATAAGGCAATCTCCCCCTTGGGAGGACGGCTATGAACTTCCCTAGCTCGAGGCAGACGAAGTCCCACCGAGCTAGAAATGGAAAACTCTGACCTAAAGGATTGTGGGTCGGTTATATTCAGTTGCAACACAACGATATCAGTGGTAAAAATAAGGTCACCAGAGGACCGGGAAGCCACCTTGACCAGTGGCGCCACCTCATTCAAATAAGGGAGTCTCCGGTGGCTAGACTTAATAGAGGGGGCAAGCCCTAGAGGACCAGATTGAGACGATCTAGCGACGGGCGGAGACCGGGAGTCAAACATGCTATTATCCAACTACTCCTAAAAGCGGTCAAAGATCGTAGCCACCCGAGAGTTTGCCTCAGAAGACATAGGAAAGGCAAAAGGAAGAGAAAAGAAGAAGGAGATGAGAGGAGCTATGGTGTACCAAAAGAACGCTCTTGCATGGAAGCCTATAAGTAACAGACATTGGGAAGAAAAAATTGTTCAGTCGAGGTGAAAACTGGATGCAGGTCAGCAGCTCAGGCTTCAGAAATCAAACAAATGAATAGAAGGGAAGACCGGAGTATTTATAGAGCCCCCTGACTACGCATTTATTAGTGTATGGTGCCACACGTCAACGAATGTGCCACTCCATGTGGCGACATGGAATTTGTTTGAGATAAAATATGACATCCTGAATGACAACTGTCAATTCATGATTCATCTGAAATCCAAACGACGACCTTCCGTTAATGCACATCCCCTCGTATCTCATGACAGTAATCATTCCTTCTCAAATTTCACGTTAGGAGTCGACTTTTCAGCTCCCTCCTTTGCCAACAAATGATAAACCCGGGCTCAATTTAAAATTTGAAAAAAAAAGTGGATGTTTGAAATTTGAATTTTGATTCACACATTTTCAAACCAGTTTAGGCTCTTACTTCCCGAGCACGTGCAGGATAAGCTCGGAAGTGGGTTGCCACTGTTGAGGGCAAAACTGAAATGGTCCCCTACATGGCAAGTATAACCGACCATAAGAGAAATGTGTTGAAGCTGAGCCGACTAGAGTATCAGGACGAGCTTCCCGAGTTGGTAGGACTCGGAGCTCGAAAGATATAGTGAGTGACTCTTCCAACGAAGATATGGGCCCTGAGCTGACCCTGTAATGCCCTGAAATTCGGGGGTCGAGTATGAACTCAACTCCCGAGTTCCAACGCATCACTTATGCAACATACATAATGATGTTTAAATGTTGTCTGAGTTAGAGCAATAAACATGAATGAGATTAGACCAAAACAGTAATTCATACTCCAGTTCAATTGTATAAAGGCAAGCGGAAGACTGAAATTGTATATTTAAAGTATGTAAGGAAACAAAATTTTATGAACATCAGAGTATGATCGCTAACTGAGTACCCATATACATGTACTGTTTTTGGAGTCAAAAATCAAAATACAATCTAAAGATGTGTCCTGTAATCCCCGAGATGCGATCGGCTAAGCAAAGCCATCCGAATACTTGCATAACGAGAACTCATCCTGGTCCTCGTCGATCCGGGCTCCCCGGCTTCTGAACCGTCGCGCCGTCTATACCTGCGAAAGAGTCTGGTTGGTGTTGCAAACACCGTCCAGTAACGTGGAGTGAGTAGCTAACTCAGTGGAACAATAAAGCATAGGTTAACATGTTATCAATTCAATCAAGCAGTATGATAAAGCAGTACAAATCAAACAATTCTAACTACTCTTATTAAGTGCGAGAATGAAATGACATGATGATGTATGCCCTTGCCAAACCACCCTCATGCGACATCATCTTACGTTCGCGAATGCTTAACTCCCTCAGTGCTCCACATCTACTAGGCACATGCGGTGCTATGATGAACATGATTACCGAGTTATTATTATTCCATTTCAAACAGCAGTATTGGAAACTAAGGTACCTCCCTTGTATCATTCCCAAACATGATCCATTCTAGGGTCGTCAATCCTAGTTATCTCATCATACGATTTATGGTTTGAGAGGCATAGCGAAGGCATCGCAAAGGCTCGTCACCCGTCAGTGCGGATACAGATCTCACCGTATGTGGCTCAATTGCTGGCCGTCAGCTCGAGTACAGGTCTCACCATACGTGGCTCAATCACTAGCCATCAGCTCGAGTACAAGTCTCACCGTACTTGGCTCAACTCATACTCTAGTTGCTGTGAAAGACTCGTTGCCAATCACAGACCCTTGGAGTATACTCGAAGATACTACAGAGGACTCGTCGCCCGTCAGCACGAGCACAGGTCTCACCGTACTCGGCTCTCGCCGTAAGTATCGCCAGCTCGAATACAGTGTCCCATACCACCGTATTCGGCTCACGAGTTCGGGTGCTCAATGGTAACTATGGGAGGCACTTGGCCCTAGCATAGGCCGACAGCTCGGCCACGGTGTCCCATACCACCATGTCCGGCTCATGAGTCTTAGCGGATCGAGGTACCATGGTTAACGGGATTGCCACTGGTAAGTTTGGTACCCTAGGTTCAAAACAGTAATGACCAAACATGTGAACACACATTCAACATAATCGGTTACTTGACGAGTCAGACTAGCTCGACGCACACAAGTTGGGCGATATGAAGCGCAAAAGCACTCCGTGTGGCCACCACTATCGTCAACCGAAGTACGACTCGGGTTCGTCAGACACATCCCTTGTGGCGACATGAATCTCAGTCACAATCTCAAGTCTCAAGTCTGGTACCGAATGTCTGGACTATAGACATAGTCCCAACCTCAATCAATCTTCATCCATAGCATGTGGAGTAAAGCATGATAAACAAAGTAATACAAGCATGTTAACAGGCATGTCATAAGGCATGTTATAAAGCATGAAGTAAAGCATGTTGTAAAGCATGTTGTAGAGCACTATACAAATAGGGATACAATTACATACACATCACAAGTGAGTGGTTAGAGTAAACCACCACATGGAGGGTATCCTACATGTCTCTAAGGTAGTCGGGAATTCCATATCAGCACCTATCTAAGGCACTAACACTTAAGCATTTACACTCACAAGCATTTACACAAACACTTAGAGTGCACTATTCCAACATACATGACGTATGTTAGCAAAATACGTATTAGGGCTATCCTTTCGCCAAGCGGGTATTTTATCCGTGTATACCATAATCATACAATAAATAATCATGACAATTGCATTTCCAAAATTTACACATATGTGGTATTTCTAGAATACACAATTTCAACATACGTAGTATTTACAAGCGAACATGTATTACGGCGATTCCTTTCGCCAAACTAGTATTTTATCCATATATTGTATAATCATACATTAAATAAATATGTCAAACTTTTCCAAAAAAAATACGTATACGGTATTTCTACGTATACCTAGAGTATGTGAAATTCCATATTCTACAACGTTAATCGAAACAGGAAACGGAAAGCACTTTGTACATGTGCAATTGCATGCAGATCATGAATCTATCATTATCTGACATTGAAAGCGTTGAAAACCGTAACCTATACACCTAAAGTCCTCACCTTTGCCCTTGGAATCTCAACGGATCTGTAAGGTTTGGTGAGCTTCCGTATTTGGGAGTTTCCTTGCCTAAAGAGCGGAATCGGTTAGCCATTTCATAACCTATAGCCTATACACTTCAAATCAGACCTAGGGTTAGGGTTTCTCACCTTAAAACGGAGTGGATACCGCCGAGAAAGCGCCTGAAAAGAGGCGGTGTAGGCCATGCGATGATTGAAAGCAGCAGGAGGATGTACTCCCACAAATCTCAAGCTCTTCTCTCCCTTTTCTCTCTCTCTCTCTAGGGTTTTATCCCAAATTCGTATGGCTGTGAGAGGGGCTGTTCTAAGCTCCTTTTATATCCTAAAACCTCTCCAAAATAGACTCAGGTTCAAGGGTTACTGCTAATATAGGTATTTCGTCACTTTTCCAGCTCAAAAGAGGGGTTCTGGTGGCCCTCCTTGAGCCAAACTCAGACTTAAGCTCTTCACACATGGATCTACGTGGGATTACGTTTTTGACTCGATCGGATTCCCAGATCGCACGTGGTGGACCACTTTCAGTTAACGGTCAGTGGGCCACGATCGAAAATTCCAAGGTAATGAGTTTGGTTATAAACGTTAGGGTAACCTAGAGTCACTGATTTTGCAAGTTTTGGGTCTTGCAGATCGTATTTAAAGCGATCCCAACGGATTTCACGGCTAATCGAGTTTTATACTTGGTTAACTTTGTTAAATTTCTAAAGGATTTAACCCTAATTGATTTCTGGTCGAGATGGTACTCGAGCCAAAGTACGGAAATTTACAGGTCGTTACAATCTACCCCTCTTAAACAAAAAATTTCGTCCTCGAAATTTATACCTTTTCGTATTCCTCGAGAATTTGAGGGTAGTTCTTCCTGACCTCGGCCTCAGTCTCCCAAGTAGCTTCCTCCTCGGAATGATGTGCCCATAGTACCTTCACAAGTGGAATGACTTTGCTACGCAGTACCTGCTCCTTCCTGTCAAGGATACGTGTCGGGCGCAACTCATACGTAGCATCCTCGCTCAGCTGTACCTGCTCCCATCTGATGATATGCGAAGGATCAGGAACGTACCTCTTCAGCATAGATACATGAAATACGTTGTGTACAGATGCTAGTGGTGTGGGCAAAGCGAGACGATACGCCACATCACCCACTCGATCCAGTATCTGAAATGGACCGATAAATCTCGGTGTGAGCTTCCCCTTCTTCCCAAACCGAAGGACTCCCTTCATAGGGGAAACTCGAAGGAACACATGATCCCCGACCTCAAACTCAAGCGGTCGCCGCCTCGTATCGGCGTAACTCTTCTGCCTGCTCTGCGCTGTAAGTAATCGACGCCTGATAATGTCGACCTTCTCTGTAGTCGCCTGTACCAACTCCGGGCCAATCAGACTACGCTCGCCAACCTCGGCCCAACAATGCGGTGCTCTACAAGGACGACCATATAGAGCCTCATATGGCGCCATGCCAATAGTCGCCTGGAAGCTGTTGTTGTAGGCGAACTCTGCGTACGGAAGACAGTCATCCCAGCTGTCCTTGAAGTCCAACACACATGCTCGCAACATATCCTCCAGAATCTGATTCACCAGCTCTGTCTGCCCATCAGTCTGAGGATGAAACGCCGTACTGAACTTCAACTTCACACCCATCGCCTCCTGGATACGAGTCCAGAAGATAGATGTGAACCGAGTGTCTCTGTCCGACACGATCTCTAAAGGAACTCCATGCAGACGGACGATCTCTCTGATGTACAATCTAGCCAGCTCGTCTGCAGAGTTCGTAACTCTGATAGGAGGAAATGGGCCGATTTGGTCAACCGGTCCACAATCACCCAAATGGAATCGTGTCCCTTCCTCGTCTTCGGCAGCCCTGATATGAAATCCATGGAGATGAAATCCCATTTCCACTCTGCTATGGGCATGGGCTGAAGCAGTCCAGGAGGTCGGCGATGTTCTGCCTTGACCTGCTGGCACGTCAGACATCGAGACACATACTCAGCGATGTGGGCCTTCATTTATCCCACCAATACGTCCGTCTCAAATCCCGGTACATCTTCGTACTACCAGGATGCATCGCAAGCTTCGAGTTATGGGCAGACTCGAGAAGCTCGCGTCTCAAGTCAGGCACATCAGGAACGCATAGGCGGCCACAGAATCGTAGACCCCCATCAGAACCAACTCTCCACTCGGAGTCCTCGGCGTCGCTAGCCTGCTCTCGAAGCTCAGACAGCCGTATATCGCCCTCCTGGGCCTCAACAATCCTGTCGTCAATAAGTGGTCGCACCCGAACGTGCGCAAACACACTCAAATGGCTCCTCCACAGTGAGTCTCTGCTCGAAGTCCCGTACGAACTCAACCATGTCCCACTCAGCTATCATCACGGTGCCGCAAATGCAATCGCCTTCTTGCGGCTCAACGCGTCTGCCACAAGGTTCGCCTTGCCAGGATGGTAGGAAACCTCGAACTTGAACTCCTTCAAGGTCTCCATCCATCGGCGTTGTCTCATATTCAAGTCTCGCTGTGTGAATATGTACTTAAGGCTCTTGTGGTCGCAGAAAAGCTCGAACTCCTCTCCGTAGAGGTAATGTCTCCAGAGCTTCAATGCAAAGATGACAGCTGCCAACTCCAGGTCGTGTGTAGGGTAATTCTCCTCGTGCTTCCTTAATTGTCTCGAGGCATACGAAATCACCCTATCCTTCTGCATCAGAACACAACCCAAACCAACGCGAGACGCGTCAGTATATATCGTGTACTTCTCCCCTTGCTCTGGCAATACTAGCACAGGGGCGGACGTCAACTTGTCCTTCAGCTCCTTAAAAGCTGCCTCCGCCTTCTCATTCCAGGCGAACTTCAGGTCCTTCCGAGTCAACTGAGACAATGGCCTGGCGATCTTCGAGAAATCCCGAATGAAGCGTCTGTAATACCCAGCCAGACCAAGGAAACTCCTCACCTCGGTAACCGATTCAGGCTGCTGCCAATCCTGAACCGCGGCTACCTTAGCAAGGTCCACTGCTATCCCATCCTTGGACACTACATGTCCCAGGAACTTGACTTCCTCCTGCCAGAAGTCGCACTTCTTGTATTGTGCGAACAACTGGTTCTTCTCCAGTGTACCCAACACCGCTCTCAAGTGCTCCTCGTGCTCCTCCCGACTCGTAGAGTATATCAAAATGTCATCAATAAAGACGATGACGAATCGGTACAGGAAGGGCCGAAATACCCGGTTCATCAGATCCATGAACACGGCTGGTGCGTTCGGAGGCCGAACGACATCACAAGGAACTCATAATGCCCAAAGCACGTCCTGAAGGCTGTCTTCTGCACGTCCTCATCTCTCACGCGCAACTGGTGGTACCCTGACTGAAGATCAATCTTCGAGAAATACTTCGCCCCTCAACTGATCGAACAGATCATCTATCCTGGGCAAAGGATACTTGTTCTTCACCGTGACCTGGTTCAACCTACGGTAATCAATACAAACCGTAGCGACCCGTCCTTCTTCTTCACAAATAGCACAGGTGCTCCCCAAGGAGACACACTAGGTCGTATAAAGCCCTTCTCTACAACAAGTACATCTCAATCGTCTCCGCAGCTCCTCCATCTCACATGGAGGCATACGATAAGTCGGCAACGAGATGGGCGTCGCACCAGGCGTAAGATCAATCGTAAAATCAATCTCGCGCCGAGGAGGTAAACCAGGAATAGTCTTAAACACACCAACAAATTTCCGAACCACCGGCGTACCCTCCAATGTCGGACCATCAATCGGCACAAGTAAAGCAGCATAACAATCAACACGGCAGGGCCAACTGACCTGCACTGGAAACGTGAAAGCTGTGCCGTCAGATCCATAGGCAGTCACGATCCGAGTATCGCAATCTATCTCCGCCCTCATCTTGGCGAGCCAATCCATACCAAGGATAACGTCGTAGTGTCATAGTGGAGCAACAATGAGGTCGACGAGCACTGTGCTGCTACCCAAAACTATCAAACAACCCTCACATAACCTTGTGACTTTCGAACAGGTCCCAGTAGCCGTAGTGAGTCTCATTCCCTTAGTGGGAATCGTATGCAAAGATAGACGTTTAACTGTCCCACAAGAAATAATAGAGGTAGTGGACCCAGTGTCCACCAATAAAGAAACGGGAGTACCATGAATATAAGCCGTACCCTCAAAAGCCGTCGGAGTCGAGATCGACGCCTCAAGTGCCTCGGCAACAAGCGTGTGCACGCGAGCCTGCTGCTAACGGTTCGGCTGAGGAGCCAGGGGTCACTGTGGCGGCCTGAAACGCGACACAGGAGGTCGGAAGGAAGGATGTGCAGGGGCAGTCTATAGCGGTGGAGCTGATATGGCCTGTGGGTAAGGGCGATCTAATCTCTACGGTGGCGCAAAGCCGCTAGCTCTCATGCGCGAGAAGCAACTCTCAGCAGGATGCCCCGGTTTCCCGCAAAACGTGCAGGTCACCATCGGGCGTCTCACAGGAGCTACTGGTGCAGCGGCCCTGGGAGGCGAATCAGCACGAGGCCTCTTGCCTAGAATAGGCCTGCTCTGTAAATCCTGTCGTGGCCTCGCAACTATAGCACCACGCGATCTGGCCAATCGGTCCACATCCTGCTCGGCCGTCATAGACATGTGGACCAATGCCGCGTAGGTGGGGATACTGAGGCAGCATATCCTCGACCGTATGTCAGGTCACAAGCCTCTAGAGAAGCGACGCATCCTCATCTGCTCATTGACGAGGATAGTTGGGACAAAGCGGCCCAACTCAGTGAAGCGGTGCTCATACTCCGTCACGGTCATGCCTCCCTGCCTGAGGCGCAGGAACTCATCCTCCCGCTCGTGCCGATAAGTCTACGGGTAGTATTTCTCGTGGAACCGAAACTCGAAGCCTCCCAGGTCCACACGTAATCTACTGCGACCGTCCGCAGCACACTATCCCACCATAAACTGGCCTCCCTCTCAAACATGAAGGAAGCCAACTCGACCTGCTCTGCCTCTGAATAGTGCAGCATCCGTAGCATCTTGGAGATGCGGTCTAGCCAGAACTCTGCCTCCTCGGGTCTGTGAGAACCCATAAATGAGGGAGGCCTCAAGCGCTGAAATCGCTCGAGTAAACCACGTGTACCTACATCTCCAGTAGGAGGTGCGACGGATGTGGGCAGAGGCACATCCTCAAACCGAGCAGGAGGCTCAGAATGCTCATCAGGATGTGCGGATGTCGTAGGTGGAGTCGCACTACCACCATGGGACAAGGCCTCAGCGATAGTGGCCATAAGCTGCTGGTGCTGCTGCTGCTGTATCTGCTGCTGCTGCTGCTGCTGCTGATGCATCATCAGCATCAGCTGCTCAATCCTATCAGTCGGCGGAGCAGCCTGAGAGTCATGATGCGCAGAAGAAGACGGTCGGTACTGCTCACGGACCGGGGGCGTGTAAGGTGGCAGTCCACCGGTAGGACCAGCAGGAGGCTGATCAGAACCCAACCCTCGGTCCGCAGGACCGCTACTACCAGAAGGAGTCTGGTCCATAGAGCCGGTCAGAAGGAGATGTGCCGTGCTCCGCGTGTACTGTCGCGGCATGCCCTATACAACATAGGGTACAACATTTGTGAGATAAAGCATGACACACATCATAAAGCACTTTAAGCATTCCACACATCATCAAAACAAAAGAGGCTACATGCCTTTCATTTACCCAAAATTGTCATAATACATGGAATACAGAGTTACATGAATCATGACAGAAATCACATGATAGCCAATACATCCACAACATCAAACACTTAGAACACGCTACTATATTACATCAACTACATGAAAACATAAACCGCCTATCGCGGTAACCAAAAAAACAAACAACAACCACACAACAACGTGGATGACTAGGCATCCGAATCAGGCGATGGAGGAGGGGCATTCTTGTCCTGCAGACAACACAGGATGGCCTTCAAGGTACGAGACACCTTGCCAAGCTTGGTTCGGACTCGCCCGACTTCCTGCTGCAAGGCGGCTTGACCCTCCTCAAGACGGGCCAAACGTGCATCAAAAGCATCCCAATCTACACCCTGCTCCTGAGCCGCAGGAGGTGAACTCTTCTCAGTGTCCTGAGCCTCAAGTTCTTCTTCCTCTTCTTCAGCTTCACTTCCATCTTCGCTCGTATCTTCATCGCTCACAATCTCATCCTCACTCTCATCCTGTCGAGCCCGTTGTCGCTGTGCCCCAAGCTTCATCTGTTTGAGAGTGTTTTCGTCAATCTAGTGGACCTGTACAGGCATTTCTACCCCCAGACTATAGCCATACTCCCGTGCGATCCTGCATATGAGTCAGCCGAAAGGAAGCGAATCAGAACTCCTGGTGGAGCGTGCAACACTCACGATCTGTCGCAACACGAAAGTGGGCACACACAAGTTCGCCCGCTGCCCCACTTGGTACAGAAAATCAACCATAAGACGCGTGCACTCGCTGCGATTACTGTGTCTGGGGTAGAGATTGTATGTGAAGATGTGATGTAGTAGGCGGAAGTCTTCAGACATGTGGGACGCTAGCAGGCTTTTGTTTGGTGCCATTCAGCTAGTCGGCCACCACAAAGGTATCGGGTGCGACGATCCCTTTCACGAGCAGTCGCCAAATTCAGCTCGCTAGCATGTACGTCACCAAGGGGCATATTCATAAGCCGCGCGATCATCTCACATCAACGGTGACGAATAGATCCACCCCAACTACGAGCGGAACTGCAAAGGGTCAAGCGAAGGCTCGCGAATGTTGGCGTAGAAGGCTCTGACAGTGCCGAAATTTGCGCGACCCCTGACCTCAAATACGGACCCCAGAGGGCCGCCTCCACTTGCTCAAACAAATAATACTCCCCAAATAGCCGACCATCCACCTGGGCTTCGAAAAGAACCCTGCGGTCCTCATAGACACCATGAAGTAGCTCCGCCAACTGCACCCGTTCGGCAGGGATTCGGGGATCAAGGTCCCGCTTCGTGCGAAACTCCCGGGCAAAGCTCGAGCTAGCGGCGGCGCCTCGCGGTCGCCTCGATCGTGTAGGGCGACTAGGCCCGGCCTCATCAGCGGCCACTCTTGCCCATCAGAGAGAGGATGGTGGAGATGGAGAAAGGGGCCGCCACAACACCAAAAGGGCCATGGAAAATAGATGAAATGGGGAAAAAGGGGCTGATCTCCCATGTTCTTCACGATCAGCAGATCCAACAGACGTGGGAGGTGAAAAAGATTAGGGAAATGGAGAAAGAAAAGGAAGGGACGGTTTGGGAGATAGCTCCCACGGTTTTGGGACCTCCAACAACGTGTAGGGGGTCCAAACGAGTGAAAAAGGAGGGAAATGGAGAAGAGGGCAGCACTCCACGATGGAGGGAGGTGGGTTGTGGTCGAAATCAGTAGAGAAGAGAGGTGGAGATGCGTTTTGCAAGAGAGGACAGCAAGAGGGAAGGGAAAAA
>JAJHSJ010000016.1:40314787-40368530 GCA_021015155.1 Magnolia officinalis
ATTAAAGTACCACAGCCCACCCATTTGGGCTTTATTTAACCATTCACTAACAAGAGCTTTAACTATTCATAACTTTCAGTTACTCAACTTAAAATTATTCGATGACATAATTAAGGAATAACATGAGTTCAACTACATGCGTTAGTGATTCCTGGGCATGCCCGAATGTAAGTTGGTTCCTCGTATATGAAATGAATTCAAGGCCCTGCGCCTTTAAAAAAAAAAAAAAAAAAAAAAAGATACGTTAGTGATTTAACATATTCAACTCGTCTTCGTCAAGATAGGGCCATAGCCCTTGTGAATCGTCCACTGGTTTACCTTTCTGTCCTAAAGCTTAAGCAATAGTTTCATCATCCACTAAATCTATACAGTTTTTCCATCAATAAAACGTTAGCTAGCGAGGCCCAGTGAGTGAACCCATCATGATTCATGCACATCATAATTAAAATAAAAAATGCATGAATGACATGAGATGCATGAATGCGTGAATGCATCAAGTGGGTTGATCAGTCCACTTGCTTGATTTGGATTCCATCAAACTGCATCTACCCTTTTAGGGTAGGTGTTCACAACCCCAAGTGTAGGGTGCGATGTAGTAATAACTCGGTAAGACCGATGTTGAATCTACAGGGATTAAACTTGTACGTATTCTGAAAATAGCTAGAACTAGAACTGAAAAAATATATAAATTGAAATCTAAATAATTGGAAGTAATTGTGAATAATATTGATTAAAACTTATGAATTTAAAGGTGGGAACTAGGGTGCCTAGGATCTACTTGTAAGTATCAAGATGCTACCTTACTTGATTCAAGAGACACAATTGGAATCAGAGTCCTACCTTATCCAGTTGGAAGGAGAGATGATCAAATCTCTGAACTTTTCATTGATCTAGTCTCAATGGAGGAAGATTGAGAAGATTGGAAGGGATTCTATCACCCTACCGTACCCAGGAGACGATGGTGAACAACAAGATTTACCAATCTCATAATTTCAAATAGAAAAAGAAGATATTCAAAGTCATCGCAGTATCTATTGTAATTTGAGTCACAACAAACCATAGAAAACTGAAAATATTCCTTAAAATCAACTATAAAGCAATGAAGTTCAATATAAATGAGAATCAAAGTAAGATAAATATCTCAATTACGCTACATGCTTCACCTCTTAGCCCTAGCTAAAAGGTTTAACTAACCATAGACATGATTAAACCAAAATCTCTTAAACAAAACATTAAAACAAACTAAGGAAGAAGAAGAAAAACTCTTGCCGGCAGCTCTCCACCCTTTTTCTCCACTCCTTAAACTCTAGAAGATGCCTAGGAACATCATAGGAACTCATATTTATAGTTATGAATCACCATCTTACACACTGCCTTGGAATTTCCGTAAACCGATTTGAATTTATGCACTTCGCGTAAGCCCTACATTGCGCTTCAGTCATACCAAAGTCACCTTCGTTCGGACCGAATTAAGGCTGAAAATCACACCTTTTCTCTAGACAATTCTGTGCGATTTCGGTCGGACCAAATTAAGGCTGAAAATTATGAGCAGAAATCTTTCAGATTTAGGTTGGACTGAGTAGAACCAAAGGTCGAGCCAAAGTTGGTTTCAGTCAGACCGAGTCGAATTCAATTAATCTCTGAAAATTACAATTTCTTATCAGACTATTTTATGCGATTTCAGTCAGACCGAAGTTGACTTAGGTCAGACCGAATTAACCTGTTTTTCTGCTACAGACTTTATAATCTTCTCCAGTCTTTCTTCATCCTTTATACATGGTTTTCTTGGATCTTGAGATCTTGAAATATTTAATCTTGATCTCCTAAGATCCACTCCTTACTTTAGTGATTCTTGAGCATTAAATCTATGTTTTTAGCATTCTTTTCAATCCAAGCTCTTAGATTCACCTTGCAATACAACCATGTAGAAAATATACCATTAAGCATTATCATATTCCTAAAACTAAGATATAATTATGGGAAAATATGCAATATTTGACACTTAACAGTAGGCTTTCACCATCTTGGTAGGCTTTCACATATTGTGATCAGCATCTAGGGATGATCCCCTGGATCACCCGGTACTTAAGTACCTACAGATCATCCAGGGAGTGCCCTATGTATTCAGCACAGTTATGTGATGCATGACATGGATGCATGATGAGAATGACTAGTGCATAATATTAACAGTTGTCATATATAAGATAGGATGATCACATCCTTCCTCATCCAGAATTTGAAATTTGGCAAGAGTCTATCCATCGACTTCTCTTAACCAAGAGTGTTTCTACCAACTTAGTTATTTATTTGTTTTCATTTCTTAATTAAAAATAAAAAAATTTAACTATTTATTTTAGTTTCAAGTGTACTAAATTCTAAGGTCGTTATAGACAACACCCGTTGCCAAAGAATTATTGATCGGATTTTGTCCTTTTTTCAGTTATCCCAATCAACCGATCATTGAGCACATTGGTCCATTTACTATGCTGTGTGATGAACTGTCTAATAATGACTATCATAAGCTGTAATTATTCAATCACTGCCTTAATATAGTATTTCAATTTATTACTAAACCCAATTCATACCTGCAAGAGATGGAAATAAAATTTTATGGTAACTTCTTTCTTAAGGATAGAAAAATGGCCATGTTCGATTTGACACATTTCCAACAGTTATCAGGAAAATTTGCAAGAGCTACGTTCCAACATGGGTAGCCAATTTGATCAGGGGACCGTCCTGGATTTTATCTAGGTTGATTCTCATCACGGGGCCCATCGTTTTAATGGTATGGATTTCCTACAGAAATGGAACGTTGACGGGAAAAGATGGTACGCACCACAAGCTGTGACGTTGTCTACAGGTGATTAAATCATGCGGCCCGCATCCATGCACGGAATAAACGGGTTTCTCAATTCTGACATCCGCGACACATGGTTTAGTAATCTAGTCCATTGGTCTGCTGTACCCTAATTTGGATGAGCTACAACTGAGAAAAATCCTTAGCAGGACTATCATATTCCTTTATGTTTTATCGAAATATAGACGGTAAGGAAGAGAAATACATCAACCGTCCAAATTCAACTGAAAATTATTCCTAATTTTAGTGGCTAGGATCTTTCAGTCCGAGAGATAGTTTGAGACATTGTTCGTCTACGATGGGACTCAACAGACCAACGGTCTCGATTACCAAACCATGTAATCCACTTGTAAGAATTGAAACCATTGTATGGAGTGCAAAGATACTTGGCACGTATGTTATGATTCCTCTCATGTGAACTCCTCTCTCTCTCTCTCTCTCTCTCTCTCTCTCTCTCTCTCAAAAACGCGTTAGTCTGATTGACTCCCAAACATGCGCCACCTTACATGGTTTATTTTCTCCACCGGTAACATGCTGTTTTTTTTTTCTCCCCCCCTTTCCTCTCTCTCTCTCTCTCTCAAAGTAAGAAAAATAGAAAACCTTTGTGTTTATGTCTACTTCTTACTTTTTTTCGCCACCCATTTACTCTCTCTCTCTCTAGAGAAAAGAAGAAGATAAAAAAAGGATAGAAAAAAGCCTTTCAACAAACCAAACCAACTCTCACTATCCTACCAAAACCCCAGCCCTTCCCATAAAGCGTCTCAAACACTCATCTGTAGGAGAGAGAGGGGAGGGAGAGAGGGGGAGAGGGAGAGAGAGAGAGAGAAAGAGAAGGGGAGATGGGTATAAAGAACTACCATGCAAATGATATGGGTTTCTGCTTCCAACCCCCAACCTTCATTGAATGGCTCAAACCATCCCAACCATCTCCTTCTTTCATCCCTCAACTCCCTCTCCTTTATCAACAGCAGCAGCAGCAGCAGCAAGAGCTATTGCACCAAACAACCCAATGTTTGCCTCTTCTAAGCATGTTCAAAGAGGCCAAGCCCATGAAAGAAGAGGAGTTTGGGTTCCAAAGGGAGAGTGTTGGGGTGAAAGATGAGAGAGAAGAGAAGGTTACTGTGGCCTTACACATTGGGCTGCCTAACTCTGGAGGCTTTGAAGGTGAAGGAGAGAAGGAGAAGGGTTTTGGCTGCAAGGGGAGGAGAGTATGAATAAAAGCTTTGATGGGCGTGGTTTGAGCAGTGAGAGTAGGTTTGGATCCCAACACCAGCTCAGATCCTCATTGGGGCCCACTCAGTTCTCTTGTGCTGTTTGCAACAAGACCTTCAATAGGTACAACAACTGCAGGTTAGTCTTCCCAAATTTTATTTTCGAATTCATTTCATTTATGGTTAGTTCAATTTTCATTTTATGATTTATATTGATTTGATATAGAAATGACTATTAAATCTGAGAGAGAGCGAGAGAGAGAGAGAGAGAGAGAGAGATTCTTTTTTTTTTTTCCCTTTTTTATAATTTATTTCATGTTTTTCTTTTCTTTTTCGGTTCCTATTTTTTTTCATCCCAACATTTTTCTTTATTTTCTATTCTCTTTGGGTATATTGGTGTATTGCGTCTGATGGAATTATGAAGAGAAAATTATCTAATTTTGGGGACATCCACCATAAACTATGGATTAAGGGTGACAAATATCTATTTTCAAAATGTAAAAATTCCCAATCCCCTAACCCACCCAAAAAGAAAATATATTATAGTTACTTTCCTACTTAATAATGACCTTTTGATTCATTGATGAAATGATTACAAAGCCTTAAATTTCAAACAATGCAATGGTGCTGTTTTTCCCCATCATTAGATTTATTTAGCTTCACTTGATCAAAATTGATAGTGGAGAAAGCGAATTAGCCTGTTCGAGCAACGATGAGTAGGAAACTACTCGGCTCATGCTGTAGCCTTTTCAAGATTTTGCTTGCTTTTCTTATCTACAAAGCCACCTTTTTGTATATCCAAAGGAATCCGAGGCTAAGTACTGTTCTGATATTTTCTTCCCTATATGTTTTCATGGGATATTCAGTTGAGGGATCCAAAGCCCATCGCCCAGAAACAGAAACCCAAAACCTATCTTCCTCAACAATCATCTTATAATGACCTAACGAAAATATTCCGTGATTATTTTTAATTCTGAAAAGGGGAAATGGATGTATAAAAAAATCGATGAGGTGGGTGTAGGTAGCAAATCCTCTCTGAATCTCTAAAAAATATTCTTGGAGAAGAATACGAGTAGGTGTCATTGTAGAAAGATTTTCTACCACTGTTGAACAAATGGATCATTTTTTGCTTCTTTTCTTTTCATTTTCATTTTTTTTTTATGAATAGTAGATTAAATGCATCTCATACATATGAACAGTTTAAAGAACTTAAACAACCTTTAGTGCTCAATATAACCCTAATAATATAGCGTGTCATTGCCAGTTGCAATACATGGAGTCATCCAATGCAACTATTCACACAGTACCTTTTTTAGCTAGCTAGCTTATGCTAGATGGATTGGTTCGGAAAAATAAAAAACAAAAACGTAAAACAAGAGAAGAAAGTAAGAAGAAGAAGAAGAAGAAGAAGAAAGAAGAAGAAGAAGAAGTTGTACCTTTGTTTCCTTTGTGTTATCTTTCTTTCTTCTTTCATGTGAACTAGGATGGAGGTACACCTCAGAACCAATGCTTTTTTTTTTTTTTTTTTTTTTTTTTTTTTTTAATGTTTATATAATAAATGTTTATATGTTAAAACTCTTTCCTACCCATCCGTTGACTAATCAAACCGTTTTCACTAAGTGTGAAAGAGAATTCTCTTTCATGGCTATTCTTCAAATCATAGAGTTCACTTAAGACAAAAGAGAGAACACAAACCCATAAGTCGTTCATATCGGTACAGTTCAACATCTCTGAAAAAAGAGTCGGGATCCGGACTCAAAAAGAGTCATTCGAGTTATGGAAAGCCCGATGGAGAAGGTCCGTTGGTCTGCTGCGGCGGCGATCTGGGTCTTGCATACTCCGCAAAAATTACCCAACCATCTACGAATTTTCCATCCATGCCCTTTATACCTTCGGCCGCGTCTTCTAGGGTGTCATATCTTACAAAACCGAAACCTTTAGAATATCCTGAAACCCGGTCGTCAGTTACAACTCTAGCATGGACAACTTGGCCAAATTTTGAAAAGGCTTCTCTAAGACCCTCTGATGTGGTACGTTTGCTAAGCCCTGAAACGAAGAGATTGGTGGAAGGTTGGCAGCGGGCTGAGGAGTTGCAGCTGGAGCTGGAGATGAGAAGGGAAATGTGGAGAAGACGCGTCTGGTGATACCAATACGGCCAGACACCGCCGCTCTCAATGCTGCCATCTCTCTCCTCAGAACCAATGCTAAAGTAGGAGAACTGATAAATACAATTAGAATTTTTTTAAGACATTGGAGCTGATTCTAATAATCAATGCAATTGATTTCTTACTTGGGACACAGCTAGCAAACTAAAAATTTAAAACCTACAATTTAATACATCAATATTTGATTTTTGATTTTTTATTTTTAAAGAAAAAAGAAAGAAAGATAAATACAATGGAAAACAATAATTTCACCTTTTCATATTTTGATTGGAAAACAATAATGGAGAACTTGACATTGTCTGCGTTGTCATTTCTTCTTCCGATCAAATGTAGCTTTGCAATCTCTCTCTCTCTCTCTCTCTCTCTCTCTCTCTCTCTCTCTCTCTCTCTCTCTCTCTCTCTCTCTCTCTCTCTCTCTCTCATTTTTTTCTTTAGTTTAATACATGTATGGATTAATGTGCAATACTAAGTTTGGTAAAGTGGGATTAAAGTAATCTCTCATTAATTAGGTAATCATCAAATTTCACTGATTCGAAACCATTACACAACTACTATATCTCTCATTCTTTACAATGTAGATATAAATGCAATGCTAAAAACATTCCTAGAACTTTACCCTTTCTACTAAAACAAGTAACAAGCATGTGGAAATTTGGTTATAGATGCACATGTGGGGGCATGGATCACAGTATAGAAAGGGGCCAGAATCCCTCAGAGGAACCCAACCAACAGCAATGCTGAGGCTCCCTTGCTACTGTTGTGCCCATGGCTGCAAGAATAACATCAACCATCCACGCGCCAAGCCGTTGAAGGATTTTAGAACCCTCCAAACTCACTACAAGAGAAAGCATGGGGTGAAGCCCTTCATGTGCCGAAAATGCGGCAAGTGCTTCGCGGTTAGAGGAGACTGGAGGACCCACGAGAAGAACTGTGGGAAGCTTTGGTTTTGCACATGCGGATCCGACTTCAAGCACAAAAGATCACTCAAAGACCACATTAGAGCCTTTGGGAAGGGCCATTCTCCCTACCCGTCTCATGTAAGCTTCGAAGAGGAGAAGGAATGCGTCACCGGGTCTGAAGATGAAGAAGTGATATCAGGAAGATCGCATTAATCCGTCATATAATAGCGTAATTAGAGCCATCATCTTCCATCTTCTTCTTTTTTTCTTTTCTTTCCTGGGTGTTTGGGTATGAGTTTAGGGAGCTCATCTAAGCTTCTGCTCAGTAACAAAAAAACTCTTGGGAAGTGTTGTTCTTGCAGGAGGACACATAGAAAGAGTGGTTTGCTACGGAGCATTAGTGGGATGATGAGCAATCAATAATCGTGATATCTGGTTTGCTTAATGTTTTAATTAGTAGGATGATTACCATGCAAGGATGTGGAAGTAGCTGAATTTTCTTCATGTTGAGAGAGAGAGAGAGAGAGAGAGAGAGAGAGAGAGAGAGAGAGAGAGAGAGAGAGAGAGAGAGAGAGAGAGAGAGAGAGAGAGGAAGTCAAGTAACAGCCTTGTAATCTCCTAAATGGAGAAAATTTGCCCACTTCATTGACTATTTGGTAATCATCATGTAAGAAGTAATCATTATGTAAGAAATGCTTCTCTCAAATCTTCTTCTGGTGTGGGATCATTGTCCAATTGAGCAATCTTCTCCAGGTTTGTGCATTGATTTCCTTAACTAAGGGTGCGTTTGGATTCTGGATTGAACCGGATTGCAATAAATTAATTCATTGAAATGGCAATGGCAAAGTCGGTGTGAAACCATTTTAAATCTTGGTGGGGATGAAACCCCTAATTTCAACTCCATTCATTTCAAGTTTGGTTTGAAAGGGCTTCAATGCCGGCTTGGGTGAAAACCCTGCAATGTGAATGCAGTGAGAATAGTCCCACAGTGGTCAATAACATTTCACCTTTATTGACTTGAGAATATCGTGATACATCTCAATTGGGCATCCAAAACACGCCAAAACCAATACTACATTTCTTCCTTCCAATTTAGCCTTGAAAGAAAGAACTGTAATGCTAACTTGGGTGCTAGTCCCATATCGCTCATTTTCTCTGCATCAACTAAAGTTATGATGATTCATTTCAATTGGGAATCCAAACGCGCCATAACCAATCCTATGTTCACGCCACGCATGGAACGACCGAAATTCAAGGCACGTCTTACGTAGCATCATTGGATATTGAGGTGCGTTGATCACGGAATGTTGGTCACGGACTAGATCTGAGGTTGTGATTGGACTTAGATTGTATTATGCAAAAGTATGAGAGACAATCATTTCAAATCCCTTTTTTTTTTTTTTTCTAACATGACTTTCTTTTTCAAAGGATAGACATGGAAAGGCTGTTTAGTCCAACTTTGAAGGCGTAGTGAAACCACCACCACCCATTGTTTCTAACTCAAAGAAAGAGAAAGCAAGATCAACATGAGAGATGTTCACATCAAATGGGGTTGGATGATAAGTTAGTGTCCATCCATTTGATAACTTACAACCTATCATCTTTGTACAAAATCCATCATATCCAATAGGTTGGAAAAACCATGAGTATCACCTTATGAAAAAATCAGCCCCATTTACCCATCATCGGGACCACACTACAGAAAAATGTACAATCGCTGATAAATAACACAATATATGTGTGGTATGGATGATGAATGAATGGGGATGATTTCTGCAGGGTAATCGTCGTGGTGGTTCCAAGCTATTAGACGGGTTGGATTACGCATTGGGTGGACAGTAACTTATCGTCAAGGGGATATATGTAATCACTTGGCAAATAAATAGAATTTTTTATTTTCTCCATCCTCTTCTTCTGGTTGCTGTTGTTCTTCTCTTCTAGATAAGTGAACTAACCCATACACGTGGCACGTGAGATCCAGACGATTCATATGTTGGGGTGTGGGCGGTATGATAAGCAACAGCCCAATCAGTTGATCTCGAAGCTTTCCTTAAAGGACTTCTCCAACTGATACCGTCTATTTTTTTGTAATCATCAAAAGTTCTCCATTCAGATGGTTAGGATGTCACTGTCAGTGTGGATGGTACAGATCTCTACATTAAATAACGGTTGAGATCTCTTAAACGTTTATGATTTATGCTGCCAAGAAATATATGAAGTTCACCACAACAAAGGCACTTTTCCGGTAATCAGCTTCTCACATGTCGCGCGCTAGTACCATACATGTGCTAAATCCGAACCGCTCATCATCCATGCTCCTCTGTAAATGACCTAAGTAGAATCTCAGGCGAGTCTTTTTTGTTTAAAATTGATCTGACCACACCCAATCTCTGAGCTGACATGTGGCTGTACTAGTACCCGGAAGAGATCGAGATGACATCCTCACGACTGCTGCAATCGGCGGTAGAAGGAGATCATTGACTACATGAAAAATTAACTATTATCATAAGACACGTGTCAATATGCCGGACTAAAAGTTGTTGCCAGACACATGGCGAAACAAGAAATGCTATAAGCCTTATATTGGCCTAGAGAGGATGTTCACACAGTTGTTTTAGTCAGTGGTGGTTCTTCTCGCTATACATGATAGAAGTCAAGTACTTGCATATACACAGGCCATGTGTGGAAAGCTCTTATATGCATAATTAAAGATCCTTTCCATTAAAGAAGCTTACTGTACATAAAGAAAGGGAGAGGTACTCAGGCGAACAAAAAATGTCCTACGACCCAGCAAAGTAGCGCATACACAATTTGAGGGGCCCAACCCAGGGGCGGCCCGCCTATCATATGGAAGGAGACCAAACAAAATAAGGCAATGAGAACTAAGATATCCGCACTGAACGAGACCGACCTTATCCAGGACTAGCTCTCCACAGGTGAGGACGGGAAGATTGGAAGTGGTGGCAAATAATCTGGATTGTTGATTGGAGCTAGCCCAGCGAGCCAGGCTGTCGGTTACTCTGTTAGCCTCTCTCGGGAGGTGATTGAAGGAAAGGACTCGTGAGGACAGAAACAAGGCGAATCTCTTCTTCCAATAGAAAACGGTCCAAGGGGGTTCATCTGTATTGGTAAACAACTCGACAATAGCACGCGAGTCACTCTCCACCTCAATGGAGGAAAAACCTTTCTCCTTGCAAAACATGAGGGTAGTCAATGACAACTTTAACTTCAGCGAGAAAGCTGGATCCATGGCTGTATGCTTTGGAGAAGAACTGTGAACTTGAACTCCCCTGCTGCATCCGCGACAGCCCCCCCCCCCCCCCCCCCCCCCCCCCCCCCCCCCCCCCCCCCCCCCCCCCCCCCCCAGATGGGTCGGGATTGCCTCTAGAAGAGCCGTCCACATTCAGCTTCACACTCCCTTGCCGAGGTCTTGGCCGTTTGACAAACGACACCAAATGCGGAGAGGGGCTGAGCAAGAGGAGGTGGAGATCCTGCAGGACGTCCTTGTCAGCCTGATTTTTACTAGGGGGAGAGTAAAAGCCTTTGACAGGCGGATAACCCAAGAACGGACTTGGCGAATGGCTAACGGGACACTTGGCTTGACTCCTTGAAAGTGATCTGCATTTCTGGACATCTAGATTTCCAGAGAATCAGAGCAGGGATCAAACCTCTTAGGACGCCCAAAGGGGAAGAACCGTTGGCCAAGGCCCACCATTGGTACAGTCTAGCCTCGGTGGATTTGTTGGAGAGGAGAGCGACAGAGAGGACAGAGGAAAAGTGGCTCTAAGTGGCTGTAGCAAGATTGTCATCCACAAAGACATGGTCTAGGGATTCCTCGTTGGGGCCAGATAGAGGGCATCAGCCGCAAGAGGAGGCCATGTGAACATCCTTCTTCTTCACATTTAAATCGACTGGGGTGGCTTTGTTTAGGATTTTTCAAACAAAAATCCCAATTTTTGGTGGAAGTAGGGGATGCCAAACCCATTTAGTCAAGGAGTGAGGCTGACTCTAGCCGTGGACGAGCTTCCACGCTGATTTGATGGAGAACTTCCCTGACTTCTCCTTGGACCAAACTGCCCTGTCGGCGCCCTGGTCGGTTGATAAGCCTTCCTCAATAATGTGGAGACGAACTGAGTTAGGAAGATTAGCTGGCAAAGGATCAAACAGGCCCTCTGGTCCAATAACTTCGTTGATCTTTAGGAAGCGGTCTTGATGAGGGATCCTTCTTGGAATCCACAACTTGAGGGGGCCCAGCCCCGTCCAGTCATCCTCCCAAAAGTTGTTGTTTCCATCCCCCAGAATTAGGCGGGAGTTAGCCGCGAGGAGGTCCAGGAGCTTGGCCACCTTTTTCCAAGTTGGGCAGTCAGACTGATGTTGATTGGAGGCTGTTCGGTCGGCATTTACCCCGTACTTAGCCCGCATGAATTTTCCCCAGAGACTAATCTTGTAACCATAGAAGCTAAGCGATGAACAACAACAAAACAGAGAGAATCGTCAAACTTAGTAAAAATAGTGGCAAAGCTCTTATATGCTAAAGTAGCTAAGCGTGCCGAAGCAGGTGTTGCATGACCTGGAAAGGAGGATAGTTAATTTTCTGTGGGGTTGGTCCAATGGCAAATGCAAATTTCATTGGCGTAGTTGGAAGATGATCTCCCTCCCCAAAGTGGAAGGGGGTCTGGGAATTAGAAGACTTGCCAACATCATGCAAGCTTTCAGGCTTAAGATGGCCTGGTCTATCCATTTCAATACCAGCCAGGGTCTCTGGAGGGATTTCATGAAGTCCAAATACGGTCAGGGCCGAATCTCGCATGGGCAACTTCTCACTCCTTTGTACGCATCACCGATCTGGAAACAGATCATTCGATTAGTCCCAACGTTGGAGACTTCTTCGCAGTTACAGATTGGATGCGGAGAAAGCAATCTTTGGTCCACGAATTGGTCCGGGTTGGGCCCCTTACACCAGATTGACGGTATCCACATTCCTCCTACACTGTGCAATCTTAAAATAAATCAATTCGTAGGTAAATCAGGCCCTCTTCCTCCATCATCGGTTCTGAGTTTGCTTCCTCATGAGATTTCTGAACTGATCTTCCAAGCGGGCTTCTGCACTACTTCTGGCCCTGATATTCCCATTTGGCCTTTAACGCCCTCGGGGGATTTCTCCGTCTCTTCGGCCTGGAATCTCTTTAGATCGGGTCAGCCGAGGAAGCAGTGGGCCAAATGGATCCGGCATCCATCCCTCCCCCAAAATTTCTACTTTGGTATGGAAGCATCTTAATGAAGGCAATTCTAGTTCAAGAAAGTATCCAAGCAAAAGGCATCCAAATGGCAACTAGATGCATCTGCTGTTCCAGTAGCCAAACGCTTATCTCTTCTGACGGGCCAGGCACAGATAGCGAGTCCATCTCCCGTCTTTTCTTGGAAGGTGGTCTAGCTAAAAATGGCTAGGATTTCATTGGTGCATATTTCGGCATCACCATTCCACGTGCAATGTCAGTCAAACAATGACTAACCCAATGGTGGTCAACGCTTACGTCTGATGAGCACAAATCTGCTGCCATTAAACTGGCCCCCTACGTCCTACTCTGGGAAGTTTGGAAGGCGTGGAACGCAGCCATCTTCTACGACGCTAAGCCCCATCCGCGCTCGCTGCTGATTCGCATTACCTGGTGGATCAAATTTCTCAGGGACAAGACTGACTCAATGATTCCTTCACCTCCCTCTCAGCATGGCACGTAGATTCCGGGGCCCGAAAATCCTTCCTCCATTGTTCATTCCTGATTTCCAAATTCAGTTGTAACTTAGCATTGGCCCCATGTCGGATGGGTAAAAATCAACGTCGATGGGTCTTTAATTGGAAACCCGGGACCTGCTGGTGGGGGAGGTCTTTGTAGGGATAGCTCTGGTGATTTGATTTTTGCTTTTACGAAAGGTTATGGTACGGCCTCAAACACCCACGTGGAACTCAGAGCACTTCATGATGGGCTGCGTTTGGGCCTCCTAAAAGGGTACCATCGAATCATTCTCGAATCGGACTCTCAATTAGCCATAAGCATTCTTTCTGGCTCTGCTTCCCCAAGCTGGAAATGATACTCCTGAATCGCCAGAATTAGAGACTTGGCATCAGGTGCCCAAGTGATTTACTCCCACTCCCTCAGGGAAGGTAACGCTCCCGCTGACGCCATGGCCAGGCAGGGCAGCGGGTCCCAGTCCTCCTTTTTATCTTGCACCTTAGCGGATCTCCCATCCCATACCAAAGGGCTCATCTTTTTGGATAAGGTGGGGCTAGGCTCGATGAGAAAACACTAAGCTTCTTTTTTAGTTTTCGTTTCCACATGATAGGTTGCTCCAGTCTCTTTTTGTTCTGGGCAATCCGAAGCTATCTTGTAAAAAGCTGTCGAGCTCCATGGCGTTATAGTGTCTCGTTTAGCTTGTGGTTATATGATGGCTGTGGCCCCTAATCTTTGTTGGGACCCGCCCAAATGGCTGTAAATTTCAGTGATAATGGAACATACAGTGGCATTTACCAAAAAAAAAAAAGTAGCTAAGTGGTGAACAACAACGATACGGAGAGCATCGTCAACCTTAGTAAAAATAGTTGCAGTTTGTGATTTGGACCGAATATGGGTGGTGATAAACTCCTTTAAAAGAAATATTCTTTTGGCCGAAATGACAATCAACTTCTATATGTTTAGTCTTTTTATGAAATATTAGATTATTTACGATGTGGGTTGTTGCTTGATTATTGCTATAAAACACCATTGGACCACCTAAAAACAATTGGAGCTCCTCCGATGAGGATTTGAGCCAACTCACAAATAGCATAGCCCATGGCTCTGTACTCAACCTCTACGTTGGAACGTACCACCACATCACATTCTGCTTCTTACTCTTCTAAGTGACCAAATTCCCCCATCCCCAATAAAGGTGCAATATCCTAAACTAGATCGCCTATTCATGATGGAACCTGCCCAATCAATTCAACAAATGCCTCTACCCAAAGATGATCATTAGCTCAATACAAGATCCCCTGACCAGGTGCTTTTTTCAGCCATTTAAGAATCTAGAGAACATCCTCCTAATGAAGAACTCTCAGCCGGTGTATGTATCTATTTACAATGCTGAGAGCGAATGAAATATTTGTTCAAGCGACTGTAAGATAGATCAGCTTGTCAACCATCCTTTTATATCTACCAGGGTCATCAAACAACTCTCTTTGGTGATCATCCAATAACTTCTCACTAGTTTTCATAGGCGTATCATTCAATCAACACCCACACATGACAATCTCCTTCAGCAAATCAAAAACATACTTTCTATGAGAAAGATTAATCTCAGACTTTGATCTGGCCAATTAACGCCTAAGAAGTACTAAAGTAGCCCAAGATTCTTAGCTTAAAAATGTTTTTGAAGATGCTTCTTGAGCTTTAAGATGCTAGATGTGTCTCTCTATAGTAAAGATATCATCGACATATACAACCAACATTATCGTGCCCATATCATTGTGCTTCATAAGCACTAAATGATCAGCCTTACTTCGATAAAAGGTATATGTTAACAACATCATACTAAACTTGTTAAATCATATTCTTGATGGTTGTTTTAAATAATAAATTACTTTTCAAATTACATACTCTCTTAGTCTCCCTAATAAATTGAAGAGGTTATTCCATGTAGACTTCTTCAACTAAGTTTCCATGAAAGAATGCATTAATTCTTGACATCCAAGTAGTAAATAAGTTAATCCTTAGTAGTTGCAATAGAAATCAATACTCTAAAAGAGATTAGTTTGGCCACAGAAGAAAACATCTCCTCATAGTCAAGTCCCTACATCTACTTATAGCCCTTAGCAACCAAATGATCTTTTAGTCACTCATTGAATCTATTCAGATGAAACTTTATAGTGTAAATCATTAACACCCCATTGCCCTTTTTCCAACAGGCAAATTAGTTAACTCCCACATATGAGTTGCTACATAGCAACCATTATTGAGAAGTGGAGCCACATCTGGGGCCGCCCACGACCAGTCGAGGTTGCGCAGATTTCGTGTCGCAAGTCCTTTCGCAACTGGGATGCGAAAGGAGTTTCACGGATTTCGTGGCGCAAGTCCTTTCGCAACTGGGATGCGAAAAGGAAAGTTGCCAAAACTATAATTGGGGTCCCTAGGGCTATTCTAGGTTAAGTGAAATTTTAGGAAATTATTCTGAGGTGTGGGCAAAGGATTTTCTTTGTACTTCCAAGGGAGAGTTAGTTATATTGCCTTGTAATCTTCGTTTCTTTTCATAGTGGAATTTTGCATCCGTGGTTTTTTACCCCTAGTTTGGGGTTTTTCCACGTATATCTTGTCTTGTTGTTTGTTTTGAATTGCTTTGATCTATTTTCAGTTTATATTTCTTCCTGTCTATCGTTTGTGGGTGAGGCCTTAAATTGGATCTAGGCTCACTGCGTTGTTGGCTGCTGCGCAACAACTGGTATCAGATCTATTGGTTTAGTTCTATTGGGAGCGATGGCAGAAGATGGGAAAACTAGAATTGAGAAGTTTTGATGGTTCAAACTTTGCCTTCTGGAAGATGCAGATGGAGGATTATCTGTATCAGAAGGACCTCTATATTCCTCTAGGAGGAAAAGAGAAGAAACCAAAAAACTTGACGATGATGAATGGTTTTTACTGGATAGGAAAGCTTTAAGAACGATCCGCCTCTTTATCTAAGAGCGTCGCCTTCAATATATCCAAGGTAAAACGACAAAAGAAAATGGAAGCCCTAGCCACCATGTATGAAAAGCCCTCACATCCAAAAGGTTCATCTTATGAAACAGCTATTCAACATGAAGATGTCATGGTGGGAGCGTGGCTGAACATCTAAATGAGTTCAATACATCACGAGCCAGTTGGAATCCGTTGGCATTGCTTTTGAGGATGAGGTCAGGGCGTTATTGATCTTATCCAGTTTGTCAGACAGTTGGGATGGTTTGGTGATTGCTATGAGCAATTCTTCAGGATCGACAAAGCTGAAATTTATGATGTGGGCCGTCTAATTCTCAGCGAAGAATCTAGAAAGAAGGCATCAGGAGTTTCAGGGGATCAAGAATGCTCTAAACGTTGAAGGAAGAGGAAGATCGCTGAACAAAGGAGGCAATAAACACGGGCGTTCTAAGTCAAGAATAAGTCCAAGGGACCGAAAGACAAAGACGAGTGTTGGCATTGCGCAAGAAGGGGCATGAAACGTGATTGCAGGGCGCTCAAGAAACAAGAAGGAAGCTCTCAAGGTGGGAAAGATTCAGTGAATCTGTCTGAGGAGAGCGACACAGAGGCGTTGATCTTGTCTCTTGATGCAAGGAATGAGTCTTGGGTTATAGACTCGGGTGCTTTCGTTTCATGCTATTCGTGTAAGGAAGTTCTGCGTGATTATGTGTCAGGTGACTTTGGGAGAGTCTACCTGGGTGATGATAGCCGTGCAAAATTGTTGGAAAGGAGATGTTCATGAAAATCAGAAAGACAGAACGGTCTTTGAAATTGAAGGATGTCAGACATGTACCGAGTTTGAAACGTAATCTGATCAGTGGGACAGTTGGCTGATACCGGTTTGTGACGACTTCACCAGTGACTCCTGAAGATCACAAAAGGTGCCTTGTAATATCTCGAGGCAAAAGGGAAGGTACTTTGTACGTGACTTCAGGATCGTATATTTCACTCGTAGTCGCATCAACTGGAGTGGATACAGTTATGGCATCAGAGGCTGGGACATATGAGTGAGAAAGGATGAAAGTGCTATTGTCAAAAGGGAAGCTACCAGGGCTAAGTCTATTGACTTGGAATTCTACGAGGACTGCGTGTATGGCAAGCAAAGAGGGTAGCTTCAAGAAGACGGGACGATCTCCAAAGACACATGTTGGAGCTTGTACACACCGACGTGTGGGGACCGGCACAGGTATCATCTCTTGGTGGCTCACGTTTTTTTTTTCCTTTATTGATGATGCTAGTAGGAACTGTGGATTTATTTTTTAAAGCACAAATCTGATGTATCTGATGTAGTTAAGAAGTGGAAAGTTATGGTAGAAATGAGATAGGTAAAACAGTAAGTGTCTCATCTGACAATGGGGAGAGTATGTTATAAGAGGTTTGAGGAGTATTGTGCAGTAAATGGAATCAAACATCAGAAAACGATTCCAGGGACCCACCGCAGCAGAATGGTGTGGCTGAGCGCATTAACAGAACCATCCTTGACGCGCCAGGAGCATGAGGTTACATGCAGGGTTGCCCAGACCTTTTGGGAAGATGCTGTGAATACTGCCACATATCTCATCAATAGAAGTCCCTCAGCACCATTGGATGGTAGGCTACCAGAAGAAGCATGGACTGGGAAAGAAGTGAACCTTGCACATCTCAGAGTGTTCGGTTGCACTTCATATGTTCATTGATGCAAAGCACAGAAACAAGCTGGATGCGAAGTCCAGAGGTGCACGTTTATAGGCTATGGGCAACATGATTTTGGCCACAGGTCTGGGATGCAGAAAACAGAAAAACCATCAGAAGCAAGGACGTACTTTAATGAAAAAGTGATGCATAAGGACAGTGTGCAGGAAAATAAGGCCGAGAAAAAGGAATTGTAGAGTTGGAAGAGTTACCGGACATGGGTGTTACACAGTGCCACAGGATGAGGCAAAGCCGCATACACCAGTTGTGAGGAGGTCTACTGGGGAGAGGAGACCCACGGTCCGATACTCACCCTCCTTACATTATCTACTACTGACAGATAATGGTGAGCCAGAGTGTTTTGAAGAGGCGTTACAGTCAGATATCGGTTAAGTGGGATCAGGCCATGGATGATGAGATGGACTCTCTTGAGTCTAATCGTACATAGGAGCTAGTCACTCTACCCAAGGGTAAGAAAGCTCTTCATACCGTGGGTTTACAGACTGAAGGAGGAGCACGATGGTTCGAAACGGTACAAGGCCAGATTAGTTGTGACAAGGGTTTCAACAAAAGGCAGGTATCGATTTCACTGAAATATTTTCACACCGGTAGTGAAATGTCTACGATTCGTATGGTCTTAAGTATAGTGGCTTCAGAGGACTTACATCTAGACTAGATGTTAAGACAAGCCTTTCTTCATTGGGACCTTAAAAAGAGAGATATGATGCATCAGCCAACAGGATACGTGGCACCAGGTAATGAGAACAAGGTGTGCAGACTGAAGAAGATTCTATAGGGCCTGAAGCAGCCCCCGAGGTAGTGGTACAAGAAGTTCGATAGTATCATGTCGGGAAACGGTTTTAGGAGATGTCAAGCAGACCACTGTTGTTACTTGAAGAAGTTTGATACGTCATACATCATCCTTCTCTGTACGTTGATGATATGCTTGTGGCTAGCTCAAGCATGGAGGACATCTCAGATCTCAAAAGACAATTGTCTAGAGAATTTGCCATGAAGGATTTAGGAGCTGCAAAAAAAATCCTAGGCATGAGGATAAAGCGTAACAGGGAAAACAAGAATTAGTTTTGTCACAGGCAGAGTACATAGCCAAGGTACTTGATCGATTCATATGGGAGGTGCTAAGCCGTTAGCACTCCATTAGCCAACCACTTCAAGCTATCTAAGAACAAGGTGCAAAGACGCAGGAGGAACAGGACTACATGGCTAAAGTCCCATACGCGTCAGCTATTGGGAGTCTCATTATGCTATGGTGAGTACGAGCCAGACATTGTTCAAGCAGTGGGAGTTGTTAGCAGGTTTCATGAACAACCCTGGGAAGGAACATTAGGAAGCTGTGAAGTGGATCCTTAGGTACTTGGTAGGTACTAAGGACGTAGGGTTGTGTTATGGTGGATCGAAAATCAAGTTACAAGGCTACATGGATTCAGATTTGGCAGGAGATATCGACAGCAGAAGAAGCACTACGGGTTATGTTTTTACTATAGGTAGTGCTGCAGTCAGTTGGGTCTCTCAGTTATAAAAGATAGTATCTATCAGTACGATAGAAGCAGAATATGTTGCGGCTACAGAAGCATGCAAGGAGATGGTGTGGATGCAAGGTTTATGGAAGAGTTGGGTAAGAGTAAGCAGATTGTAAGCTATACAGTGACAGTCAGAGTGCATACACTTGGCTAAGAATTCAGCCTTTCATTCAAGGACCAAGCATATTGCCATCAGATATCACTTCATACGTTCGTTACTGGAAGATGGATCGATTGCTCTGGAGAAGATTCATACAAGTGAGAATCCTGCGGATATGCTGACCAAGGCGGTCACAAGGGAGAAGCTGAAGCTCTGTTCAGCTTTGATTGTTCTTCAGGCTTGAAGACGGGGAGGTGGTGCACTCTAGATGAAGAAGACAAAGGTTTATGGAGATGTGTCTCCAAGTGGGAGATTGTTGAGAAGTGGAGCCACATCTGGGGCCGCCCACGACCAGTCGAGGTTGCGCGGATTTCGTGTCGCAAGTCCTTTCGTAACTGGGATGCGAAAGGAGTTTCGCGGATTTCGTGTCGCAAGTCCTTTCGCAACTGGGATGCGAAACGGGAAGTTGCCAAAACTATAAATTGGGATCCCTAGGGCTATTCTAGGTTAAGGTGAATTTTAGAAAATTATTCTGAGGTGTGGGCAAAGGATTTTCTCTGTACTTCCAAGGGAGAGGTTAGTATATTACCTTGTAATCTTCATTTCTCTTCATAGTAGAATTTTGCATCCGTGGTTTTTTACCCTAGTTTGGGGTTTTTCCACGTATATCTTGTCTTGTGGTTTGTTTTGGATTGCTTTGATCTATTTCTAGTTTATATTTCTTCCTGTCTATCGTTTGTGGGTGAGGCCTTAGATTGGATCTAGGCTCACTGCGTTGTTAGCGTGCTGCGCAACAACCATTTCATCCTCCATTGCCTTTTTTTTATAAGGTGGAAGCCACCTGCTATGTATTGATGTAAGAAAGATGTACAATTGGAGATTCAAGTTGGCCCCACAAGGGTTGGCCAAACCTATCATATGGAAGAAGAACAAAGAGAAAAATTTATAAGGAGAACGCAGGAGATTAGAGACGACAGATGCAAAAGGCTGAAGAAAACAAGGCTATTAGGCAGAGTTGGAAGGACCTCCTAGGATCAAGGGAAGTTGCACAGAAACACGTGACTGGTAGTGACCACTCCCATTGTGATGAGAAGGCAGGAACTATAGAATGTCAAGATCAGTCGATCCTAGTTTTGGGCCTGGAAAGCCTAATCAGGCCAAGATTAGATTTATCTAGAAACATCGAGACTTTGATGGGGCTTAGGAGATATTTGGCTCGAGGAAGAAAGAGTTGGGAGCACCCATGCTGGCTCGTTTTGCAAGACCATCAGCCACCGAGTTCCCTTCTCTAATAGTGTGAGCAAACCTGATATTAAGGGCCTAGAATGGCTATTGAACTGATCCCGAAAGGTACCATATGTTCCAAAAGGAGTGATTGTTTGAATTATTCACAGCATCGAAGATCACTCTAGAGTCTGTCTCAACTATGATATGAGTCAGGCCTCTGTCTCTACAAAAATTCAGACCGTCAACCATCGCATGGGCCTCAACTATAGTGTTGGAAACAGTTCTTTATATGTTATGGAAGGCAAAGATGAAATTGCCAAGGTGATCTCTGCATATTCCGTCTCCACCCCCCTCGCCCGGGTTACCCCTTGCAGAACTGTCCATATTAAGTTTCACTCATCCCAAAGGAGGTTTACGCAAGTAAAAAATTTGGATCTTGTCAAAGATAGATGGGGAATGCGAGTTCATACCCGAATGGTGGCTAAGGTTCAAACCTTGAGTTGAGGAGATATCTAAAGGTGAGGAAGCAATTCTCTGATCCATCTAGAAACTTTGGTAATCGTTGAACCAGATGAGAAGGGCCTACCATTGAATCTGGAAGCATTCCTACCCAGCCATAGTTCCCAAATAATTATAGGGGGAATGAAGCACGGAGAAACTTTCAGGATGAGGATTTACTTGCAGCCATCGTCCATTGTTGAATTTTGAAAGAAATAGACTACCCCTGGATAAAGTTGATCCTGAGAAGTTTGGCAAAGAAGTGGTCAAGGTTTTCGGCACTGTGGGATGGTTGGGAATTGAGTGGATGATGCAATTGAGAGAGGGGGTTGATAGGAGTGAGATGGGGGATAGATAAGTTGTTTGAGGTGGAAGAGGATGTGTTGTGTGTGTGGTTGTCACTGAGATGAGGAGAGCTAGACTGCTGGATTCTCACCATAGGAATGGGGGTTGAGGGAGTAGATTGGTGGAGATTTGAGGGAGAGGGGACTGAGATTGAAGTTAGAGCGTGTTGGGTAAGAGGAGGGGTTTGGTAAGGTAGATTGAAAGGGCTTAGGCTGAGGATATGGTCCTCAGCATGGGTTGGAACTGAGAATGAAGGAGAGGCATTGACCTACCCATGAGAAGAAGGAAAGAGGGCAAATTGTGGATGATGATCGGCGATGGTAGTTACTTCACGAGGAGGGGTGTGGTTCATGCAACACTCACATCTGGATGCCAGTTGGATACCAATTTTCTGAACTGCAACGTCAACTGGGACTGCTCTATGCATAACTTTCCAGAAAATATGCTATAAGATGTAAGTTGAAACACACAAAAGCTCTCTCTTCTTTCTCTCACAGCAACAAAAGACAAGTCCTCTATATATAGGCAAAGAGTTCCAACGGATATAAAATGATCACATTTATTGTTGAGGCATTCCTCAAAACTACTCCCAAATACAGAGAAGTCGTCCATGAAAACCTCAAGAAACTTCTCAACCATACTTGAAAAAATACTTAACATAAACCGTTAAAAAGTTGTTGGGGCGTTACACAATCCAAATGGCATCCATTTGAAAGCAAACGTGTCAAATAGACAAGTGAATGTGGTTTTCTCTTAGTCTTCTAGGGCAATCTCTATTTAGTTATATCCGGAATATCCGTCAAGAAAACTATAGAAAGAGTGACCTGCTACCCTCTCTAAAACTTGTTCAATGAATGGTAGAGGGAAATGGCCCTTTTTTGTGACCTGGTTCAATTTTCTATAGTCAATGCAAACACATCAACCTGTGGTGACACGTGTTGGTATGAGTTCATTATTATAATTATGCATGTTAGTTATTCCAGATTTCTTTGGGACTACTTGAGTTGGACTCACCCAAACACTATCGGATATTGGATAGATGATTCCCACATCCAACAATTTGATCACCTCATTTTTTTACAACTTCCATCATGTTTGGATTGAGACACCTTTGAGGTTGTCTAATTGGTTTGGCATCCTCATCGAGGTGGATCTGATGGATGCATATGGAAGGGCTTACACCCATAATATCAGAAATGGTCCAGCCCAAGGCTCCTTTATGGTCCCTAAGAACATTCAACAATTTAATCTCTTGATCCTTGTCTAAAAATGAAGAGATCACCACAGGATAGTTTTATTTACCCAAGTATACATACTTAAGTTCATTTAGTAGTGGTTTTAGATCAAGCTTTTGAACATTGATTGGTGATGACAGAGGTCGCGAGTCCTCGATAGATAGGATTTGAGTGCGCGGTCTTCATTGATACATACCAATGTCCTGGGTGGTAGTGCTTTCATTATCATCACAAATTTCAGCAAGCACTTTTTCTAAATCAGAATTTTTCAATTCCCTAAAGACTTGAATCAATTCCTTAGTTAGACTAGATTCCAATTCCTCCTTCTATCAAGCAGTCCATGAAATTCAGCTCATGGATCTCATTATTGTAATGGGTTGCTTACATAGATTGAAAATATTTAGCTCAGAGTCGTGTTACCAAAAGACAAGTTCATCATTCCATTCCTGCAATTTATGATTGCATTTGAAGTTGCTAAGAATGGGCGGCCTAAAATGATGGGAACTTGAGTGCTAGCATTTACACATGGTTCAGTGTCTAGTACAATAAAATCTAAGAGGAAGTAGAATTTCTCCACTTGGACTAGCATGTCCTCTAAAATTTCCCTTGATATCTTAATGGAGCGGTCAGCAAGTTGGATGTAATCGTGGTTGGTTTAAGCTCACTTAACCCCATTTGTAGATAAATCAAATAAGGTACTAAGTTGACACTTGCACCCAAATCTAGCAAAGCATGCTCAATTTGAAAATTCTCAATAATACAAGGAATAATGGGACTTCTCGGGTCTTTGTATTTGGGTACAGCCTTTTGTTGAATGATAGCGCTCACTTTCTCAGTAAAGAAGGCCTTTTGTGCACATTTAATTTCCTCTTTACAGTGCACAAGTCCTTGAGATATTTAGCATATGATGGAATTTGTCTAATGGCATCAAGCAAAGAAATATTAACAATAACCTTTTGGAGCACATCCAATACCTCTTGATATTTCATAGGGACAGTCGGATTCTGAAGTCTAGATGGGAACGAAACTGGAGGTTCATATGACCTAGTCTCTTTATCCTTTTGTTTTTGTGGCTCTTGAACCAAGCTGATTCATCATTCTCTTGAGATGGTGGCTCATCCTCCAGCATTTATACCGGTTGCATTATTTTGCTATTGACCTCTTTTCCACTTCTCAAGGTAATAATAGCCTTAGCTTGTTCGTGATGTTGCTCATTTGGATTTAAGTCTCCAATGAAATGTGTGTTTTCTAGGGTTTGACACAGGTTGAGAATGAAGGGTGCTTTTTTCCCTAGCATTTAGTTGAGTCTCAATCCTAGCCACAGTCGTCTTTAATTTTTGATTTGATTGGATTAGAGACTGATTCATTTGAGCTTGAGAGTTCATGAATGTGGTCAATGCATCCTCCACAGATGATCACTTTAATGGGATATGGTGCATTGTTGATGCCCCAAAGAAGCTATTTTGTGGAGGCATTTGAGGTGCATCGGGCACATTAATTTGTGGTCCATTCCTCCAACTAAGATTAGGATGGTTACGCCAATTTGAATTATACGTGTTTCACATTGGTTACATAACTGACCTTTGGTAGTTATTTATAGCATTTGCTTGCCCATGCTCATACGTGATATTTTGTACAACTGGGATTATTTGACAATCCTTTGTGTCATGGTCTGCACCACCACAAATGCTACAAAAATTACATAGGGAAGCATTTTTTTAAACCATATCAACCTTCCTAATTTTCAAGGCTTTGACCTTTTTAGCCAATGCAGCAAATTTTGCATTAAGGTCATCTTCCTCTCTTAGGACATACATCCCTACTTTCTCTCTAGAAATAGGTCTAGTTTGGTCTGGTTTAGCAGAGACATCCCATGTCTGCGTTTCTCTGCCAACATGTCTAGAAAATCCCAAGCCTCATTATAATCCTTGTCAAGAAAGGTTTCACCACACATCATCTCTATGAACTGACGGGCATCCATGGTGAGCCCCTTTCGGAACGCATCAATCACGTGCCATTGTTCATAACCATGATGTGGACAAGTAATTAGAAGGTCTTTGAAGCGCTCCCAAGCTTGGAAAAATAGTTCATTCCCCTTTTGGGAGAACGACATGATTTCCCATTTAAGTGCATTTATTTTGTGCTCGGGAAAGAATTTTTTCAAAAACTCTCTACTTAAGGGTTGCCATGTAATGATGGTATTAGGTCTTAGAGAGTTGAGCCATGCTTTGGCTCGATCCTTTAGAGAAAATGAGAATAACTTATGCTTAAGTGCATCCCTATTGCCATTGTTTACTTGTAATGTTCCAATTACTTTCTCAAAGTCCTTGAGATGCAAGTAGGAGCTTTCAGAATCCAGGCCATGAAATTAAGGAATCAATTGAATCACACCTGGTTTAAAATCAATATTCCCTGTGTGAGCAGTAAACACTATGCAAGATGGTAAAGTTGATCTCTCAGGGTGTAGACGTTCACGTAAAGTCCGTGGTTGGTTTAATACATTCCTATGAACTTCATTTTCATTCTCGAGAGAAGGATTAGGTTGATTTTCTCTGTTTTGATTTATAGTTGGATCTGACATATTTGGATTTAGATTATCAACTAGGTCTGCCATGAAATCTAGGTGATGTTGAATGCCTCTTCTAAGTGAATGATCAAGGCATAGAACTAGTATGCCTTCGGAGAAGAGTCGATTGTTTTGATCCTACTCTAACGGGATATAAACTATCCACCCAACACAACAAATACCACTAATTCAAATAGCAAGTATGATACTTAAAATAAAAATAAAAATTTAACCAACAACCCAGGCGACAGGGCCGACCATGAGGGTTTAATCCACAAAGCAAAAATAAATCAACAACCCAGACGGTGGGGCTGACCATGAGGTTCAATCCACATAGTAAAAATAATCAACAACCCAGGCAGCAAAGCCAACCATAAGGGTTCAATCCACAAAGCAAAAATAAATCAACAACATAGGTGGCAGAGCCAACCATAAGGGTTCAAACCACTAAGGTAAAAAAAAAAAAAAAAAAAAAAAAAAAAAAAAACAAAAGTAAAACTAATGTAGAAATTAAACTATGCTAATCTGGAAAATAGATTCAACGGATGATCTTTGTGATCAAACAGCAACTGTAGGACAACCATAGCACTTGGGTGATAAAATTTCAAGCAAGGAAACATTATGTCACAGTTAGTGATCAGAAGACCCAACTGAATGTACTTTCAAAGAAAAACATAAAATCTATAGAAATTTTTGAGGGTTTAGAAGAGAACTTACCTTAACCATTTTGCACAAATCTAATACGTCTCAGTCTCTCCCCGGCAATGGCGTCAAAAAGTTGATTGCTTACCTCCAAGTGCAGAGGTTCATAAGTAATATCCCGTGAATACAGGGTCGATCCCACGGGGAGATGAATTGCAAAAAGGAGAAAATCAAATGCAGAACAAACTAAGTAATAAAAACTAAACTGATGATTTGATTTTTGGAGTTTTGAATGGATGTAATTCAACTGAATTAAAACAACGCCTAAGCTTCAAAGTTTCACACATAGGTTAATGTTCCAAAATCATAATGACATAGATAACACAACTAGGATCCAAGCACTATTGTAAGGCCCACCCCCACAGCACATGATATTGTCCACTTTACCGAAGCTCATGGCTTTAAAACGTGTCATGTGGGGGAAGGGTAGCTCGCAAACAGACCCGATGCTCCGTGGTCCCGCCCACACCTATCCCACAAGATATTGTCCAACCCAACTGCCATAAGAGTGCACAGCGGAGGTTTTGCTTGGCGCACAAGGCCAACGCTCATGTCTATGAAGGGAGGAACCCAACATATAACCACTACAACTCCAGACAACTCTTTCGATGTGGGACAAGTTACGTTACAGTCAACTGCAACAATAGCTCTCCCAGCACAGTAGCCTGCCAGGCACACCTAGGGGCCCGCCCACATATGTGCCCGCCCACGTGTGCTCACCCACATGAAGCAGTGACCGTGGCGTCATATTATCCCCCACCGAGGGCAGAGCCGAACTTGGCTCTGATACCATTTGTAACAGCCCACGCCCATACTGTATGATATTGTTCGCTCTGGGCATAGCCGGCACGGTTTTGTTCTCGGGGTCGTCCCCAAAAGGCCTCATACAGTAAAGGTGAAACTTTGTCCCACATCGGAAGTGTCGTCTGAAGTTGTGGTGGCTATATGTAGAGTTGTCACCCTATACTGAATGAGGCCTTTTGGAGATGACCCCAAGAACAAAACCGTACGAGCTGTGCCCAGAGCGAACAATATCATACAGTGTGGGTGTGGGCTATTACAACTATGGTCGGCCTAATCGAAAAATAAAATAATTTAAACATTTTAAATAAATGATATAAAAGATTAGAAAATCATAAATTTGCACCATTGATATATATTCTCAAAGCGTCATTAATTTTAAGAATTCATATCTGTAAGATAATGAATATCAAAGAAATGTAGTAGGTTGAGAACCTCTCCTACCTAGGAAATCTAATTGATTCAGGGTAAGCCTATCCATCAATGTGAATCTCATATGATGGAAACATATGGATCTCACATTAGGATAATAATAAATAAATAAATAAATAAAAAAGTAAACCTAAATAATAGATAACATGCATATATCATTCTTCTCATCATTAAAATAATCAATCATCATAACTATGAAAACATTAAACCAATATGCTTCCCTTCTAGCTTGGGCTAGAGAAAATTTAGAAAAACATAACTAGAGTAGAAAAAGAAAGCAACAAGAAAGAATAAATATCTAAAAGCTTATAATGAAAAATAAATTAAAACTATAAAACTCTCTAAAAACCCTAAATCTTACTTTAGAATGCTTTGAATGATGCTTAGGAATGCCTTAGGAAGTCCTATTTATAAGTGGGAAACTTCAACTTTCGCACCAAGTTGGAAAACTCTAGAAACTGCCTCAAATTTACATAGTTTTCTAAATAAGACTTCACTCTGCACAGTTTCCCAAAATAGACTTCAGAGTTTCAGAATACGCTTTTTTAGGATGATTTCAGGATTATTCACTTCAAATCTTTGATTCTCTTCATTCCTCACTTGGTTTTCTTAGATCTTTGGCATGTGAATTCTTCAATCTTAATCTCATAAGATCCATCCCTTGGCTTGGTGATTCTTGAGCATCAAATCCATGCTTTTAGCATCCTTTTCAATCCAAGTTCTTAAATTCACCTTGCAACACAAACATGAGTAAAATAGAACATTAAGTCGATTCATGTTCATAAAACCAAGATATAAATGGGGAAAATTATGCATTATTTGAATCTCAACACTTCTCACAAGTTAATAATTAGCCAATATGTGATTTTTTATGAAGATTTACTACAGAAAGATATAAAATTGTTGAGCTCAGAGTCACTAAAGATAATTGAATTAGAATCTTTAAATGATATTCAAAATTAGCTGACTAATTCAAATGATTAGTAAGTTGATGATATCATTAAAGATGAAGCTGGTGAAGAGCATGCAGATGAGAAATCAAGTGTTGAAACTCAAAGTAATCAAGGTTTACCAAAGAAAGCTACAAAATCTTCTCTTTGGTTCATGGATTATGTTACAACTTATGCTTTCATGAGAGAAGAGCGGAAGAGAGGCATGTGAATTTATGGATGCTAACCAATGGAGAGTGTCTATGGAAGAGGTGATGGAAGCTCCACACACTACAAGAAAAACGGGCAAAGGCTACGGACTAGATCCGTAGCAAAAGCGCTTTTGCTACGGATCTGGACCGTGGCACGTCCGTCGCAATTGATGGGGTAGCTAAAGGTCTAGCTACGGATAATATCCGTAGCAATAGATACATTTAGCTATGGCTTTTGTCCGTAGCAATAGACATTTAGCTACGGATAATATCCGTAGCAATAGATACAATTAGCTACGGCTTTTGTCCGTAGCCATAGATACATTTAGCTACAGATAATATCCGTAGCAATAGATCCAATTAGCTACGGCTTGTGTCCGTAGCAATATACACAATTCACTACGGATATTCTCCGAGCTATAGATAGAAATGGCTACGGCTATACAGACATAGCTACGGATATAATCCGTAGCAATAGATACCAATGTTTGGGTTTTTCTACGGCACTACATACCAATAGCTACGGATATAGTCCGTAGCTATATACCAATAGCTACGGATTATATCCGTAGCTATAGATAGTAATTGCTACCGCTACGGCTTATATTTTGTAGCTATTTTCCCTGTTTTCATTGCAAGAACCTGCTATGATTGATAACTCATCTAAGCTTAATGCAATCAAAAAGAAAAAAAAATGATGCATTTGTTACAATAGCAATCAAATCTATAATGCATCCTACATTCACATTTCTAAATAAATAATACTTCACTTTGCTCAACCTATCATAAGAATTACAACTAAGGCGTGCCCTCATGCATTAAACAATGCTCGCGCTTTTACAGAATTTTCTTTCTTCAGACGGTCAAGTTCAGCAAACATAGAAGATACAGCTTCTTCTTTCCTTAAAACTGCATAAGTAACTTCTGTAGACTTCGACACAATATCACTTTCAAGTTTCAAAACCCTTCCCTTGAGAAAATGAATTTCATCATCCACTAACTTCTTTAGCTTGTCAGCCTGTATAAAACAACAATTGTAGACACAATCAAACAAGCATGCCTTTGTACACATCTCAAAAGGAAGAAAGACCAAAAGAAAAAAGAGCTGAAAAAAAACAATTATATATAAAGAAATCAAAAATGTACCTACAAATCTTCTAAACTATAGCAAAATCCATAGGTTAGGTTATCGGTTATAAGTTATAGGTTAAGGTTTAGTTTATAGGTTTAGGAAATCGGGTTCGGTTTCAGGATCGGGTTTAGGTTTGGGTTTTCAAGTTTAGGTTTAGGTTTAGGTTAGGGAGTTGAGATTAGGATTAGGTGTAGGTTTAGGTTTAGGAATTTGAGAATACATTTAGGTTAAGGTTTAGGGAATTGAGAATAGGTTAAGGTATAGGTTTAGGAAATCGGGTTCGTGTTCAAGATCGGGTTTAGGTTTGGGTTTTCAAGTTTAGGTTTAGGTTTAGGTTAGAGAGTTGAGATTAGGATTAGGTGTAGGCCTAGATTTAGGGATTTGAGAATACATTTAGGTTAAGGTTTAGGGAATTGAGAATAGGTTAAGGTTTAGGTTTAGGAAATCGGATTCGGGTTCGGGATCGGGTTTAGGTTTGGGTTTTCAAGTTTAGGTTTAGGTTTAGGTTAAGGAGTTGAGATTAGGATTAGGTGTAGGTTTAGGTTTAGGGATTTGAAAATACATTTAGGTTAAGGTTTAGGTTAAAGGTTTTGGTTTAGGTTAAGGTTATATGTTTTGGTCTAGGTTTAGGTTTAAGTTTTAGGTTTAGGTTATAGATTTAGGGAATTGAGAATAGTTTAAGGTTTAGGTTTAGGAAATCGGGTTCGGGTTCGGGATCGGCTTTAGGTTTGGGTTTTCAAGTTTAGGATCCGGTTTAGGTTAGGGAGTTGAGATTAGGATTAGGTGTAGGTTTAGGTTTAGGGATTTAAGAATACATTTAGGTTAAGGTTTAGGTTATAGGTTTTGGTTTAAGTTAAGGTTATAGGTTTTGGTTTAGGTTTAGGTTATAGATTTAGGGAATTGAGAATAGTTTAAGGTTTAGGTTTAGGAAATCGGGTTCGGGTTCGGGATCGGCTTTAGGTTTGGGTTTTCAAGTTTAGGATCCGGTTTAGGTTAGGGAGTTGAGATTAGGATTAGGTGTAGGTTTAGGTTTAGGGATTTGAGAATACATTTAGGTTAAGATTTAGGTTATAGGCTTTGGTTTAGGTTTAGGTTATAGATTTAGGGAATTGAGAATAGTTTAAGGTTTAGGTTTAGGAAATCGGGTTCGGGTTTGGGATCGGGTTTAGGTTTGGGTTTTCAAGTTTAGGATCCGGTTTAGGTTAGGGAGTTGAGATTAGGATTAGGTGTAGGTTTAGGTTTAGGGATTTAAGAATACATTTAGGTTAAGGTTTAGGTTATAGGTTTTAGTTTAAGTTAAGGTTATAGGTTTTGGTTTAGGTTTAGGTTATAGATTTAGGGAATTGAGAATAGTTTAAGGTTTAGGTTTAGGAAATCGGGTTCGGGTTCGGGATCGGCTTTAGGTTTGGGTTTTCAAGTTTAGGATCCGGTTTAGGTTAGGGAGTTGAGATTAGGATTAGGTGTAGGTTTAGGTTTAGGGATTTGAGAATACATTTAGGTTAAGGTTTAGGTTATAGGTTTTGGTTTAAGTTAAGGTTATAGGTTTTGGTTTAGGTTTAGGTTATAGATTTAGGGAATTGAGAATAGTTTAAGGTTTAGGTTTAGGAAATCGGGTTCGGGTTCGAGATCGGCTTTAGGTTTGGGTTTTCAAGTTTAGGATCCGGTTTAGGTTAAGGAGTTGAGATTAGGATTAGGTGTAGGTTTAGGTTTAGGGATTTGAGAATACATTTAGGTAAAGGTTTAGGTTATAGGCTTTGGTTTAAGTTAAGGTTATAGGTTTTGGTTTAGGTTTAGGTTATAGATTTAGGGAATTGAGAATAGTTTAAGGTTTAGGTTTAGGAAATCGGGTTCGGGTTCGGGATCGGTTTTAGGTTTGGGTTTTCAAGTTTAGGATCCGGTTTAGGTTAGGGAGTTGAGATTAGGATTAGGTGTAGGTTTAGGTTTAGGGATTTGAGAATACATTTAGGTAAAGGTTTAGGTTATAGGCTTTGGTTTAGGTTTAGGAAATCGAGTTCGGGTTCGGGATCGGCTTTAGGTTTGGGATTTCAAGCTTAGGATCCGGTTTAGGTTAGGGAGTTGAGATTAGGATTAGGTGTAGGTTTAGGTTTAGTGATTTGAGAATACATTTAAGTTAAGGTTTAGGTTATAGGTTTTGGTTTAAGTTAAGGTTATAGGTTTAGGTTTAGGTTTAGGTTATAGATTTAGGGAATTGAGAATAGTTTAAGGTTTAGGTTTAGGAAATCGGGTTCGGGTTCGGGTTGAGGATCGGCTTTAGGTTTGGGTTTTCAAGTTTAGGATCCGGTTTAGGTTAGGGAGTTGAGATTAGGATTAGGTGTAGGTTTAGGTTTAGGGATTTGAGAATACATTTAGGTTAAGGTTTAGGTTATAGGTTTTGGTCTAAGTTAAGGTTATAGGTTTTAGTTTAGGTTTAGTTATAGATTTAGGGAATTGAGAATAGTTTAAGGTTTAGGTTTAGGAAATCGGGTTCGGGTTCGGGATCGGCTTTAGGTTTGGGTTTTCAAGTTTAGGATCCGGTTTAGGTTAGGGAGTTGAGATTAGGATTAGGTGTAGGTTTAAGTTTAGGGATTTGAGAATACATTTAGGTAAAGGTTTAGGTTATAGGCTTTGGTTTAAGTTAAGGTTATAGGTTTTGGTTTAGGTTTAGGTTATAGATTTAGGGAATTGAGAATAGTTTAAGGTTTAGGTTTAGGAAATCGGGTTCGGGTTCGGGATCGGCTTTAGGTTTGGGTTTTCAAGTTTAGGATCCGGTTTAGGTTAGGGAGTTGAGATTAGGATTAGGTGTAGGTTTAGGTTTAGGGATTTGAGAATACATTTAGGTTAAGGTTTAGGTTATAGGTTTTGGTTTAAGTTAAGGTTATAGGTTTTGGTTTAGGTTTAGGTTATAGATTTAGGGAATTGAGAATAGTTTTAGGTTTAGGTTTAGGAAATCGGGTTCGGGTTCGGGATCAGCTTTAGGTTTGGGTTTTCAAGTTTAGGATCCGGTTTAGGTTAGGGAGTTGAGATTAGGATTAGGTGTAGGTTTAGGTTTAGGGATTTGAGAATACATTTAGGTAAAGGTTTAGGTTATAGGCTTTGGTTTAAGTTAAGGTTATAGGTTTTGGTTTAGGTTTAGGTTATAGATTTAGGGAATTGAGAATAGTTTAAGGTTTAGGTTTAGGAAATCGGGTTCGGGTTCGGGATCGGCTTTAGGTTTGGGTTTTCAAGTTAGGATCCGTTTAGGTTAGGTTAGGGAGTTGAGATTAGGATTAGGTGTAGGTTTAGGTTTAGGGATTTGAGAATACATTTAGGTAAAGGTTTAGGTTATAGGCTTTGGTTTAGGTTTAGGAAATTGGGTTTGGGTTCGGGATCGGCTTTAGGTTTGGGATTTCAAGTTTAGGATCCGGTTTAGGTTAGGGAGTTGAGATTAGGATTAGGTGTAGGTTTAGGTTTAGTGATTTGAGAATACATTTAGGTTAAGGTTTAGGTTATAGGTTTTGGTTTAAGTTAAGGTTATAGGTTTAGGTTTAGGTTTAGGTTATAGATTTAGGGAATTGAGAATAGTTTAAGGTTTAGGTTTAGGAAATCGGGTTCGGGTTCGGGATCGGCTTTAGGTTTGGGTTTTCAAGTTTAGGATCCGGTTTAGGTTAGGGAGTTGAGATTAGGATTAGGTGTAGGTTTAGGTTTAGGGATTTGAGAATACATTTAGGTTAAGGTTTAGGTTATAGGTTTTGGTTTAAGTTAAGGTTATAGGTTTTTGTTTAGGTTTAGGTTATAGATTTAGGGAATTGAGAGTAGTTTAAGGTTTAGGTTTAGGAAATCGAGTTCGGGTTTGGGATCGGGTTTAGGTTTGGGTTTTCAAGTTTAGGTTTCGGTTAAGGGTGTAGCCCCTGCAAATACAGATATAAAAATGGCCTGTCCAAATGGCCAAGCCCTTCCAATGTTGTCCATAGGAAATGGACGGCTTCATCATGATCATAACAGCGGTTCCCACCTTCCAGGGACCCCCGCTCATCCAGATAGCTCCGACGCACATCCGGGTCTGCTCCATTAATTTTGAACAAATACATAAACACGGCCTGTCCAAATTGTCAGGCCCCTCCAATGCTGTCCATAAAAAATAGACAGCTTCATCATGGTCATAACAACGGTTCCCAACTTTCATGGACCCCCGCTCAACATCCGGATAGCTCCGACGCACATCCGAATCTACTTCATCAATTTTAAGATAATATATAAACATGGGCCTGTCCAAATGGCCAGGTCACTTCATCAATGAATCATATAGTATGAAGGAAAGAAGACTCACCAATTTATCTAGCAAGGAGAGAAAGTGTGAGTGCTTGGAATGTCGCCCTTTCTTTGAATAATGGATGCATATTCCACATTGCAATCTGAGAATGAGTAAGTTTTTTAGTTTCTCCGACAATGCAAATTAATGGGCACAAATTTACATATAAAGATTTTAAAGATTGTAAAACATTCCAAGACATTAGTTGCACAAATAATGAATGAGACATACCAAGACTATAGGTGCCCAGAGCAAGATAACTGCACCAATGTTGTACCTAGCTACATTGAAAGAACAAAAAAATTATATGAATGAAAAAATAACCATTTCAAAGATAAAATAAATAGTTAAAAATTTTACCATTTCAATATTGAACCTTGTAGTGGCAACATTGATCTGTGGGGCTAAAAATACATGACCCTGCATATAAAAATCTCAAGTTAGTTGGGCCTTTGAGGTCCTCAAATGATAATAGAAGAAGCCAGAAAACTAAAAATACATGAGCCTACATACAACTTACCTTGATTAATACAACTCCTTAAATGATAATGGGTTATAGTTTTCCTATTTAGTGTTCTTCCCTTGTGATTAGGTAAGCACCTTAAATACAATACCTAAATGGTGGAAAAAGAAAAAAGAAAAGAAAAAGAATGAAAGAAAATCTCCACTTCATTGTTATCAAGCGTAAGCATTGACTCAGAAAGCAGTTAAGCTGCACCTGTTGCAGTTCTGGGGCTGCACCTGCTGCGGTTAATTAAGCTGAATATATGCTTGAACTTGCACCATAAACACAAGTCAAGCCAAACAGTCCCTTGGCTTCCACATGCCACGTTTCTGTATCATCAATCCCATTCTAAAATATTGTTTGTGACAGATTAGAGGAGAATTGAATGCAATGTAGACAAATAAAGAAGGGCATATATGCAATGCAGACAATTGCAATGCAATCCTAATAGTTTCGAATCCTAATGGTTAAGTAGATTAAATCAGGGACTGCAAATTTAACAAAGTATAGTTATAGAGAACAACAAAATGACTAGACATAAAGACAATTAAAAATGGTGAAAACTACAATTTAGTACATCCATGTCACTACGAAACCTACTTTCCAAAAACAAATGCAATTAATATGAGACAAGTTTTCTTCAAAAACCAGCAGGATTAGATGGGTGCGAACACATCCATTGCTTTTTTAGCATTTCTCCACACTACCTTCTACACATTCAGGCACTAGTTTTCTTCAAAAATGCGGAAATGGATGTACTAAATTGTAGTTTGAGAGCAGTCAATTTTGTTTCCTTGGAAAAGTGGGGAACTGAGAATTGCAGGACCCATGTGGTATGTGTCTAACATCCAACTTGTCCAACAGATTCACTCTACCATGATTTTGTGCTCATCTGATCACCATGGTGGGTTGCTTATGTTGGACTAGGCATGCTACTTACGCCCCACAATTCTCATTTCCACTAAAACGACTAGGGCATTTTTATAATTTCCTCCCTTGAAAACCATCTCCCTGCTGTCCAGGCATTGTTCGTTAAAACATCCATTCCCGAGGAATTTGATGGTAAAAATCCCTAACGCACAATCTGACCTGAGGGCCCAACTGACACAACCCAACCGGTATTCCTCTATTCTCATGCTGTATGAATGAACGTACCAGTTTCTTTTCTCCTGGGAATCCTTGGGGATTCATTGTTGGTTGGTGAACTAGGGTAGGCTCCTGCTTAGGCATTGGCTAACGCTAAATTGACCCAACCCTACCTGACCCAAGGACAGTTGGATTATTCCCAACCCAACTTAACTGGAATTGCTCAGTCCGAAGCAACTGAATTTCAGATGGGGTTGGAAGTCTTCCAACCTTAAACTGAGGACCCTGACAACCAAAACAAACTCAGTTTGGGTCGACCGCATTATGATGGCCCCAACAACCAGCTACGTGACTGCAACTTATGTCAGCCTGGCAAGTGAATGGAACATCTGAGTGGCATATAAGGAAAATTATCATATATAAAAATTACTGCAGCCAACTCATTACGTGGGCTATCCCCACACCGAAATGGCATTTTTAAGAACTGCACAACCATCCACATGCATGCATGTTGCCTTCATGAGATTTGTGTATGCACCAGCTTCTGAGTGAGGCCCACCTCATGCACCACTCAGATGTACCATACATTTGCCAAGTGAGTGTGCCTGAATGTGTAGAAGGTAGTGTGGAGGAATGCCAGTAGGCCTAGCACCCATCTAATCCTGCTGGTTTTTGAAGAAATCTGATTTTTTTTCTTTTTAACAGATTTTTGGCTGAAAAACAAAATAGCTGAAGTCTGATTTTTTTATTTTTTATTTTTCTCGGCTGACAAAAAAAAAAACTGCTGGAATTTGATTTGTTTGAACAAAATTTTTTTTTCTTGGCTGGGAGAAAAAACAAAAAACTGCTGGCAACTTCACGCAGCAAAAGACTTGCTCAGCAATCTGAATGCAATCTAATTTTTTCTCTGAAAAACTGCTGACAACTCCAACCAGGGAACAAACAAAAGAACTTTTCTTAAACAAATTTTTTTTTTCAGAAAAATCTGTTCTTAGCTGGAATAACTACTGGAAGACTTCCTGTAGGAAAAGAACCTGTGCTCTCTGATACCAGTTTGTTGGCTATATTAGCTAGAGTTTATCTTGGCTTTACAAAGCCTTGGGTTTGAGCTCACTGGACTCGTAGAAGAGGAGAAACTTTGTAATTCTTATATTGCTTACAAGCTTGCTGACTTAGTTACAAACGGACTCTAGCAGCTCTCTTATATAGACTTTTCTTAGCAATGTGAAAAGACACAAATCCCCATTTAAAATACACTACAGGGGCATAATATTAACTACTACAACAAATATCAAAAGAATTATTAAAGTTTCTGTTTTTTCAAGGCATTTGGAACTAAATCGACACATGGAGGAAAGCAACAGTCAGACTACTAGTTTGGATTGGAATTAGTGGCCTTATAACACCATATTACTTTAAGATCTGTTTTTCGTAGCCCAGCTGTTGAACCGTTTGACCTAGATAGTCGAGAATGAAACCATCATACTCTTCTTTTCTCAATCTTTAACTAATTTTGAATCATGATGACACTATCAAACAGGTCTGGACCGGACCCATCTGAGCTTTGAACCATTGATATCTACTTCCGCATACAAATCAACAAAGACAGATAATCAATCAATATAAATTACTAAGATCTTACTTGGTCCCAGCCACTCGTTTGTGGACGTGTGTTTCCTCTTCGAAAAATAGCCGGGCCATACCAAAGTCAGCAATCTTGGGGGTCCACTTGTCATCAAGGAGGATGTTGCTGGCCTTGATGTCCCGGTGGATGATGCAGCTATGAGAATCCTCATGCAAGTATTAGAGCCCACGTGCCACACCGACTATCACATCATAACGCCTCTTCCAATCCAATTCCCCGCGCCTTGCAGCATCTGCGTGCCATCAATGCATTTTATCAAAGGGCCCACTTTCGCCAAATTGTTATGGAATGCACTGAACATAAACCACATTTAGCATGCTTGTCAAAATGAAAAAGGTAAAAGGAAAAAACCCAAGAAGCTTCGTGGTGGTAGACTTTTCTTCATCCATGTAACATTTCTCATAAAAAAGAATGCCTAGAGAAGGGTCAGACCACCTTCTCATAAAAAATGGCATTATGGTGTGCAACCCAATCACAACCCGAGCTTCCTCTGAAGTTTATGAAATACAGAAAATATAGATGAGACATACAGAAAATAAAGATTTTAAAGATTATAAAACATTCCAAGACATTAGTTGCACAAATAATGGATGAGACATACCAAGACTATAGGTGCCCAGAGCAAGATAACTGCACCAATGTTGTACCTAGCAGCATTGAAAGAGCAAAAAAATTATATGAATGAAAAAATTACAATTTCAAAGATAAAATAAATAGTTAAAAACTTTACCATTTCAATATGAACCTTGTAGTGGCAACATTGATCTGTGGAGCTAAAAATACATGAGCCTACATATAAAAATCTCAAGTTAGTTGGGCCTTTGAGGTCCTCAAATGATAATAGAAGAAGCCAGTAAACTAAAAACACATGAGCCTGCATACAACTCACCTTGATGCCCATTCTCCCTCCTCCTTTACCCGGGCTTGGGACCGGCAATGCAAGGAGTTGCATTGGCGGAGTTAAAAACGGGGCTTAGCCTCCATTTGGTTTGTGACGACCAAATGGAGTCTAATATGTTTACATATAGAGTATAAAATTCATTCAAAATTACAAAAATGAAATAAACAACATATAGAGTAACAAAAAAAAAAAAAAAAAAAAACAAGTGAAACATCAATATAAAGTAACTAAAAACCAAATCAAGTTCTGAGTTCATCAATATAAAGTAACTAAAGTGTCAAATTAGTTCAAAATTAACCAAAAAATAAAAACCAAGCGAAACATCATATATATATAAAGTAACTAAAAAAAGCATCCACACCAAGTTCAATTATAGAGTACCAAGTTTGTTTGAATTATCGAAATCTCAAAGATTCCTTCCCCCATTGCACAAGTGATCCCGGACCGGCCTCTCCAAGTGTAGATGCGAACCCATCTTCTTTCCATAAACGAGTGTCAGGATGTATAATCTCAGTCAGGGTAATAACAAAAGCTCCATCCTCCACTGGTTGGCAATGGACAACTGCAGTTGGATTAACTTCGTGTACTTGACCACGAGTAACTACATCACGATTTCCCCAACCAAGCAAGTCGCATCTCTTACCGATATATATAACATCCGGCTACATGTACACATATAAAATGGCATTAGTATTTTATCGTTATAAAATAATTGTAAGTTCAATACAGTACCAAATTTACACTTGCATACCGACGATGCCTGAGCAGATTTAACAATTGTTGGTGATGAGAGGTTTTGCGTAGGTTGTGCGTGTTGTTGCATCTCCATCCAGGCCTCCATCTTGGACAATGATTTCTTTATATCAAATATCTCTTGCACTAGGCCATCTCTTTCTTTTGTCAAATTCTCTACCTTTGAACGGGCAGGGGCTGACATCTTCAGTCCTGTCTTGGTTATCGAGCAACCTAGACCCCGCATTCGTCCTCTACTGTCAGAACCAACCAACTGTAAGACATTGCAAATCAAGTTATTAAAAATTCATAATTACCATGAATCTCACTGTAATTTTTAAATTTTATTATTACCTGTGTAAGGGCATCGTCAACGCCGGTAATCTTAGAAGAAGGATTGCTAGAATAAAGCTCATCTAATTTTTCCTGCGACAAAATACAAATGGTTGTAAAATAATTCAAAGTTATACATTGGCATCTCATAAAGGTACTGGTTAGTAGTAGAAGGGGATGTCCTTACAACAAGTTCAGGATACTGGACAACTTTGTCCTTGTTTGTATGGGCTCTTAAGTAAACATCACATCTACCTATCTCAGCATCAGAGGTAAGATTCTTCTCCTTCGCCTTTGGCACATTACATATTAATGGAGTTAGATGAGTGATAATTCAAAAGTAAATTCAATATTAAACTATAATACCTATATTTATAAATAAATAATACATACCATCTGATGACGAATAACAGCCATGTTGTTCCTCCCAAGACACGCAGGTCGCGTTAGCTTGGACCGATTGACTTTTCCTTCACTTGATTTCTTGAATTCCTCAGTGGTATGTTGATTCACGAAGACTAACCAATCCTCCATAGGGATACCAGGGGGGCAGGACTATCTCTCACAACTGCAGGATCTTTGTCTTTAATATATTTTGCAGTCAACCTTTTCTTGTAATTCCGCCATGTTTCCTTGATGCGTTTGTTACGTATGTAAGACTCGCATCCCAACTTTGACCCTCATACTCATAAGCCCGTGACAATGACTCTATGATCATTTGAATGTGTGCATGAGGCACCTGGCGAAAGTCCTGGTATGTGATCGGGATATGAGTACGGGTGAGGATACCGATATGCGATGCAAATTGCTTTTGTTCAGGACAATCCTCATTCGGTTGTCCGAATTCATTCGTCTTTAGGACTTTTTTCCTATCAGGTTGCTCATGTAAAAAAACCCCTAGTAGGACCTCTCTTTCTTGACGAAGAAGAAGAAGCTGGCACAACAACATAAAAAGAGTAACAGTTATATATACACATCGTTGATTACCCTCAAATGATAAGAAAATTGAAATTTACATATCTAATTAAGGAGAACTATCATATTACCTTTGGTCTTGCTCGCATCTATAGTCTCGGTCAAGTGCACACCCAATGCCTCTGGTTGTGAATCCATGTGCCTGTTTAAATTAAAATAAAATAAAATAAAAACACTAATGATTAAAACAATAACTTGATAACAGATAAAGTACAAACAATTACTACATTATCCATACCTTGATTGGATTTCCTCCAATAAATATCATATTGTTACATGCTTAGAAAATATTAACAATTCAAGAGATTCTCCTTAATCGCTTTCTTTTCTTGGTTTTCTCGACTACAACACTGATGTCTTCAGGTTCATTGAATATCAACTCATCAACAATTGCTAATGAGGTGAGATTAGGTCCTGCATCGGCATCAGTTACATCCTGAAACCGTTCCGATAGAGGGCATGTCTCTTCTTCGATAAAAATCTTTTTTGGAACTTCCAATACCACACGCCATTCAGGGATCTCTGGAGTAAAAAACTTGTGTGGCATGCTCGCAAGAATGAACGGCTCGTCACCCAATTTGTCTGAACTATAAAGACTGGACAAATTTACTAATCTCAGATTCGCTTCGACATCAAAAGAAACACCATGATGCGTCACCTTGACCCAATCACACTTAAATAAGACGGGCTTGTACCCTATTCTGTACTCCAATTGGACAATTCTACGAAGGACTCCATAGTAAGGTTGATTTTCATCCACTGTATTCATATCCTTAGCACTAGATCGAAAGGTGGTCATACCCTCTGTCATAACCCCACTGTTTTGGTTCGTTTTATTCTCCTCATAGTCCTTAGCGACAAAGAGAAAACCATTAATACAATACTTATTGTATTGAGTACAAAAAGCTAGAGGTCCTCTCACTATATCTTTAAATTCTTTATCGTCAGATTCGCTAAACTCTGGTTGCCTCTTCAACCAAGGTATCAATTCATCCAAACTAGGCACCCTGTTGGTCCTCCTGTAACATCGCTGTAAGAAATCTTTGTGCTTCTTGCGCATTATTTGATACCATTGTTATATTGAAATCGCATAAAGTAAAGAAAATATATACGAATGATTATTATTTTGCATACCCTTCCCACACATCATAGCTGGGATGACTCTTCAGTACCCATGTACGAGCCTGTTCGTATTCGATACCCGCTAGGATAACACTTTGACCTGAACCTATTGGACCAACATCGTCATCATTGTTATTGTCATCAACGACATCTTGCAACTTTTGTAGTCCTGAAATGCCTCCATCAAACCGTTTTTCCAATTTTTCCAAGAGGCTTGTTTTTTGTTTTCCTCTGTATTGGTTGCAATATATAATCGTCTCCTCTTGGATATATTGTTCTGCAATGCAACCCTCAGGTCGCGTCTTGTTACGGACATAGGCCTTAAATGTCTTCATGAACCTGACAAAGATAATGATACATTAAAAATACATACAACTGTAGATGTTAAGCCGGATTATTCTTACTAAACTTATAGCGTACCTTTCGAATGGATACATCCATCGATAGTATACAGGACCACATATACGAGCCTCGTAAGCCAAGTGGATGGGCAGATGCATCATCACGACAAATATAGATGGAGGGCATATAATCTCAAGCTGACATAAGGTCCTAGCCATACCCCTCAAGAGTGAGGAGTGTTTGAACGTCTACTGTTGTTGAGCACAAGGCATTAAAGAAGGTGCAAAAGCTTGTAATTATAGGACGAATGACCTTCCTATCCCTGAATGCATGCTGGATGAGAACTGGGAGCAAATGTTGCATCAACACATGGTAAGAATGAGACTTCATTCCCTTTAAATCCACGCAATCTCCCTTTATGATGGTCTTCCAATTTGCACTAAAACCGACTGGAACACACAGGTCATGCAAAGTCTGAATGAAAAAGTTTTCTCTTCTTTTCTTAAACAAAAAGGACCTTGTTTCTGAATCATCTTGCCATTGCTCTTTTTTAGCCATAGACGCTTCTTAATTCTCAATTGTTTCAGGTCCCTGCGCGCATTAACATCATCCTTGGTCTTGCCAGGTGTGTTCAACAATAAGGCGATAAGGATTTCACATATATTTTTCTCGACATGTATAACATTAAGGTTGTGACGCACCGGAATATCTTTCCAATACTCTAGATCAAATAATATAGACCGTTTAAAGAACCACGGTGATTCAACAACACCCGTTAGCTCTTGTCGGCCTCCATCAATACCCCTCATATTTTCTCAGTCTTCCCCCATTGCATATGCAGGTTCGCAGTCTATCTTTCGACCTCAATCCCGTCCAGACGAATGGGTTGACGTCGTATCTCTACCTTCTTATTGAATATGCCAGCACTTGTGTCCTTTCTTGCCTGGTCTGACATTGGCAACCATCGTCTGTGACCCATATAAACATGTTTCTTTCCATATTGGAGTCGCAAGGAATCTGTGTTATGACCACATACAGGACAACCATACTTACTCTTGGTCCTACAACCAGAAACATTACCATATGCTGGAAAGTCATGGATTGTCCAAAGCAAAACGGCACGCATCTTGAATTTATTTTTATGATATGCATCAAGCGTCGTGACCCCTTTATGCCATAAGTCTTGCAATTCATCAATCAATGGTCGTAAATAAACATCAATATCCTTTCCTGGTTGTTGTGGTCCCTCAATGAGCAAAGCCAACATAGTAAACTGAGGTTTCATGCAAAGCTTTGGCGGAAGGTTGTACGTCACACACATAACGGGCCATGAACTATGAGCTGTAGTGAAAGCACCGAATGGGTTAAACCCATCTGTAGCCAGGCCCAATCGAACATTGCGAGGCTCAGCTGAAAAATCCATATACTTCTCATCAAGATTCTTCCATGCAATAGAATCAGCCGGATGCTCCATCTTTTCAGGTTGCAATTTTCTGGTTGAGTGCCAGGACATTTCTTTCGCTAACCATGGCACACTGAACATTCTTTGTAGCCTTGGTGTTAATGGAAAATACCTTAACACCTTGGCAGGTACTCGAGATTGTTTTTTCTCAACATTCATTTCTATCTTGAACCTAGGAGCTTTACAAGTTGGACAACTGGTTTTCATCTCGTTCTCTTTCCAGTACAAGATACAGTCATTTGGACAAGCATGGATCTTCACATAATCAAGACCCAACTTTGTAATGATCTTCTTCGCTTGGTAGGTATTAGTAGGGGCCTTGTTACCAGAAGGTAACACCTTCTTTAGTAGTTGAAGGAGCTCTGTAAAGCTTTTTTCGCTCCATCCATGGTTCACCTTTAATTTGAAAAGTTGTACAATAAAAGTCAGCACAGTGAAATCTTGGGCCCCTGGATATAGCTCAGTCATTGCGTCTCGTAGATTTTCTTCAAACTCATCAGTTTCATTTTCCCCAAAGACGCCTTCGACTACAGGGGTCACATTCGGCTCATCCTGTACAACTTCATCTAGGTTATTACCACCGAGTTCTTGAACAATCACGTTGTGAACCTCATTTAAGTTCAGGACATTGTGGTACTTCTGGGAACTTGATGCACATTCAGTACGCTTAGGTGATACATGCTCACCATGCATGTCCCAAACCCTATAGCTTGAGTCAAATCCATTTTTCATTAGATGTATTTCCAAATCATCATAAGAAACCGGTAATCGTAAACATCTACAAGTGGCACATGGACAAAGAATGGTTTCTCTACCAGGAAGGTGTTCTCGTGCAAACTTCACAAAGCTTTTGATTCCAGAAATAAAACGAGGGTTCGAAAAACTTAGTGTCATCCACTCCCTATCTGTTATAGCCGGATCCTGATTAACCACGGGTTCATTTTGAACCTGCACCTTACAAAAAAAAATTATTATTATTATATTTTCACTCATTCACGAATCTAATTCTAAACACATGCATCTATGACTATCATTGGAGTTTAGTCTTTGAATAGCTTCAACTTTTCATGGGCATATCACGTGGGACCTGGATTGCCTACTCACCGGTGCTGTGTGGGTCACCGCTCATATGTTGGACATAAATGCCATTTTGACACATGTAGGGTCGACCTCTAGCATGGCATGTTCATGGGTTTGTATCAAGCATATCATGCATGACTTAATGGAAAGAATTAAGAATGAGTTACATTGGGGATAAAGACTCTAAGGATCCTTACTACCTAAGGTCAAGAAGGCTATACAACTATCTTCAATTATAACCACAACACCACTACATGGCTAAAAGAGATCACTAACGCCCAACATAACAACATGCTTGAAGTCCATGGCTGAGAAGACACCGGAACATCCTTAGAAACTCCTAGGTAATAAACACCTATCTTGCATCAAACTACAACAAACTCTAATCCAAACACAAATTTCAATTTCAATTTCATTGATGGATGCATGGAAATATGCTCAAGTTACAAATAATCCAGAGAATGATGGTTGTATAAATGTTGTTCCGCTTGTCTAAGATCCTTACTATGCACAGCAAGTGACTTGTGAACGGGTCTCTTGACACTCTTTGGGGTAACTTGCCTTAGAAAACTCTCTCGATACATTTTGTGGATAAAAGACTTAGACAATTACATGTTTCTTTTAGTGTATATGGAGAAATGCTAAAATCGTTCATGAGAGGAGAGAAAGAAGGACAGTGCTGGTTCTGAGTATTTGTGAAATAACTATTATTGCTTGATGTCTATACCCACAAAAGCAGGAACATAATTTGGTTATTCTCTTTTTTATTTAACAGCTTCATGCATTTGAGTTATATCCCAAAAGTCACAAGGTTACATCAGGTGATTCACTTGCCAAATCCATATGAGTGGAAAGTCCTTCAGAGTAAAATCATATTCAGGTTGATATTGTCCAAGGAAAAATACTTATTGTCCGGTGCTGCTTCCATAACAAGCTTCTTAATTACGTGTCTTGACACAAGCTCTACAATTCCTTTCTGAACTTCTGCAGTCTCAATCAAAACAATGCTTGCCTTCACCTGAAAAGCAGTTGCCTTCCATGAGTTGCCTCCAACAAAAGGTGTACATACTACGTTCTTCAAAATAATCATAATAATAACAATAACAATAATAATGATGAAATTGTGTAGGAACTACAGAAAATATCATGGTGTTCGGCAGAGATGCATAATACAAGTACACCTAGGTCAATGAAATATACAATGCTCAATCAACGTGATACATGTGATTTATCCATCGCCTTCTAGATTGTGCCAGAACTGCAAGGGGAGCCTGAAGAGATTTCTAGAGAGAAGGCCCGTTTGGCTGCAAAAGAGGTATTTTTACAGACAACTTTTATTTTTTAAAAGTGAATTGCATATAGGTTTAGGCAGACCAAAACGATTACATCGGGGGATTTCAGCTTGATATTCCCCTATGCAAAGGGAGTGCGAAACCAGCTTGGATACGAGCAGTTGGCTATACACACATTTGTTTGGTTATTCTTGGGTTGTCAGTGGGCTGGTCTCCTGCTGAGAGGAGTCAATTTTTTTATTAGGTCTAGTCCGACCAATTCAAAAACGTCACCTAAATCACTAACCCCTACATTTTCCATTCCATGTTTGCGATCCGGATTATGGTTTTTTTTTTTGAGATCCAGATTGCTATTTTTACCAAAATGAAGTTATGGTTCTATATTCCTGGTGTAGATTAACTTGTAATGTCAATTATATTCAGAACATAGAGGTTTGTGCTTTGATTTATCCAACAACATGCATATATATGATATTATGCATGTGAGATGAAGAAAAACAATATTCATAATTTCATATATAAATTACACTAACAATTTGTATATTAAATTATACTGTAATGCCTAGTGTATGTATCAGAGCAACCCACATGTTCCTACCACATATTTGAGGAAGTGGCATACTATGCACCCATTCTCTTACCATGTACTAGAGTAACCTGTTATCCAGGTAACCTCGGTTCAAAATCCAAGCCCAAACCAACTGCAGGTCCAGCCAATTTGTCATGGTATTATCTGCTTGGGGAAAGGATGGCAGCCCTCATGCTACCAAAGTAAGTACGTGGATTTGCATGACTGAAGGATGGGACCGATCCTCACAATGATGGAACCATGGATTGGGTTCCCAGTTGAAAACAGGTGTGCATCTGATTGCTAAAGTCAATGGGAATCCATAGTTTACCTTCCTGTGGGAGCATGTGATCCACCAAACCAGCCTTGTGTCTGTTGTTTGTACAGTGGATTTGTGTTTAAATGGCTACTGAGTTGCAAATTAGGTTCACCAAGAAAATCAAACTGTAATTATGTAAATATAGTAATATGTATTTCACATTCTATGAAGTTATGCTCTCCTCTAATCTTTTGCACGTTTAGAACATGTAGTATTGAAAACAAAATGTCTTGTACTCTTCCCCTGAAGGTAAATGGACCTGTGCTCGTTGAAGATACTTGCCTCTGTTTTAATGCTTTTAATGATCTCCCAGGTATCTGACACATTATTTTCCTTTGTTAGTTACTTTACATTATCTTATTTAGTACTTTGTTATGATCTTTGGATCATTTGAACTATTTCAGGACCTTACATGTAAGTTCTCGATCCTGTCCTTCCTGTTAAGGTGAAGCTTTATTCCCTATATATTTTTTGACATTGTTATTTTCTCATAATATTCTGCTAGCATAGATAAATTCTTGAGAGAACTTTGATGCTCCTGCAAGTGTGATGGATGATACACAGGCACATAAAAATTGCTTACATAGCATACTAGTTATTCAAATATAACTGTCCAAATTATGGGTCTGATTGGGTGGTGGTCCATGCATGTGGTAGACCTTTAGATCAACAGTAAAAATCATCCTACATGATTGCTATGTGAATGGTGGAGATGCAAGATATAGGTGGGACCATCTCTAGTGACGCGGACATCTGGTGGGAGCATCTCCTTAATAATCTTAAACATAGTTGCTGAAAAAAAAAAGTTTTAATGAATAACAGTGTTACCAAACAAAAAAATCACAAATGTACGGTATCAATTTCATCTATCATGTCTGAAAACAGTTAATGTCACATCACACAGTAGCCAAAAGAATCTAAAACAGTTTAATATCACCTCACAAAGTAGCCAAAATAATCTGACAGAAACATTTTCTATTGCAAATAACTCCATGAAGAAGAAGAAGAGAAGAATGCAACTTCTTCGTCATGAAAGAACATATGAACAGAAAATCTGGAACACAACTCACAGATGAACTACTTCTGGTCTCCATTCACTTAAGAAAGAAGGAACAGATGAATAGAAAAACTGGTTTTGGATATAAACGTGTGAAGCTTTTGCCCCACCATATCAAAGGACAACAAATGAAAAAGGTTGTTTTGCAGAGAGCGCAATAATCTACACCAAAAAAAGTATTTCAAGTTCTACATTTTATTCTGGTAAGATGCAGTTGAGTATATATAGTATATATTTTAAAAAAAAAAAAAAAACAGATGCCACCAGAACTCTAGTCCCAATCACCATGATTTGTTAAATTTGTTAAATCTTTCAAGGAAATCCTCATGATTCAACACCATCCAAACATGCCAAGATGTCAAAGCAAGTTATTTGGTTTCCATTCACATTGAATTGCACAGGAATCTAGCTTTCCAAACATGTCTGATCTCAAAAATGGCCAAGGAAGAGAAGGATTTGCTACTTATACAAAAAAAATAAATATTGTACCTTCTTTCAGAAAGATGGATAGTTTCTTAAAAGAATGGAATATTGGGACATTGGACAAAAGGGACCTCTATCTCACAATCTATAATATCTTAAAGGAAAACAAAAGTTCAGGAAAGGATATGTTTTCTTTTCTGACCAAGTACTTGGCAACTTTCTCGGGTGAGGATGCATATACCATGAGTCAAGCCAAAGACGAAGCAGTGCAGGCTATTATAGAGTTTGTGAAGGCACCTGATATGTTTCAGTGTGATCTGCTAGATATGCCCGCCGTAGGGCAATTAGAGAAAGATGGCAAATATGCATTGGTTTATCAGCCGTTGAAGATCTTTCTCACGCAAAGATTGGATGCCTACTTAGAATTCCATGCTGCGAATTCTACTTTACTGAAGAGCTATGGTCTGGTCCATGAGGATTGTATAACAAGATGAGGTTGATGTCATTGGCTGATTTGAGTTCAAATGATTCTGGCGAGATCCCATATGCTCTCATCAAGGACACTCTTAGGGTCAAGGATGATGAGGTGGAACTTTGGGTAGTTAAGGCTGCAAAACTACTCAACTGTAAGATGGACCAGATGAATCAAACTGTAATTGTGAGCCGCTGCACTGAACGTGTGTTCGGGCTGTTTAAAATTCAGGTGGCCACACAACATGGGCCACTGTGTTGTCTTCCATCCAACCTGTTTATTAGGTGAGAGAGATTCCAAAAATTTAGAGGTTTAACGCGTGATTTCATATTATTCACGTCGTGTGGCCCATTTAAGTTTTGGATCAAGCTGATTTCTGTTATGTACAGTGAAATGAGATGGTGCAGTTGATGGACGGAGTAGGTTTCACACAAATGTCATGGTAGTATACACAGTCTACACAAGGTGCTGCAGACGATTCAGGTCTAATGCTAGCTCCCACAACTACTTCACACAGTGGTATATGAATTGAAGGACAGGCAACATGCTGACCTAGCTATAATCATGAAACATCTCAACCATCCTTATCTCTTCGATAATTTAAAGTCATGGTGGGCACCGACCAGATCCTAAAGGAGTTGTAGTGTTAAAAGATCATGTTGGGAAAAGGTAAAACTAGGCTACCTGCACCTCACATGGGTAGCCTAGCAATGGGTCAGGTGTGGTTTGGGATCACTACACCCCAACTCTTTTACTACATGGGCCATGACCATGGTTTTGAAACTCAGGGTCTTGGATCGATTCATTCGGTCTCGAGCTGAGTCACGACTCACTTATTCAGGGGTGAAATGGCCCTACTTATCCGTTTTGGGAATGCCTCATAGTAGGCCCAAAACAAACAGTCCAGAGGCCGGCCGTGATAAGTATGCATGGCCTGAGCCCAGGCCTGGTCATCCGTGTCTGTGGCAAGATCCGGCTGTTCATTAACTGTGCATTTCAACGTGTGTTCATTAGCTAGATTGAAGGCTGTTCATCAAACAGTGAAATAGATATAATGCCATTTCATCAAACAGTGAAATAGATACAATGCCATTTCAACAAACAGATAGCATGCCATTTCAACAAACAGATAGCATGCCATTTCAAATCTGAAAGAAAGGAAAAGAGATACAAATAGAAGAAGATATCAAACCTTTGGAGAGGAGCTTCACGACATGTGTTTCTTCGGGCAGAGAGAAGAGGGCGTTCACGGCTGACGCATTGGAGAGAGAGGGAGGAGAATGAGAGAGATGGAGTAGAGATCGGAAGGGAGAGAGAGGATCAGGGAAGGAATGCTCTGATACCCCCGTGTAGTATCAGAGCTTAGGGAATGCTCTGATACCCGCACCCAGGATCAGGGAAGCCGATCAGGGAAAAATCAGGGAATGGAGAGAGAGAGAGAGAGAGAGAGAGAGCAGAATACGGGTTTGGGCGCGGCTCTGTTTTGAGCCGCGCCCAAATTTGGGGAACGGATTGGCTACTCCCCCTGACGCTGGTGGTCGGTGCTTCGTGGGCCCCAACATGATGTATGTGTTTCATCCATTCCGTTCATCCATTTTACAGATCATTTTAGGGGTTGATACAAAAAATTATGGGGATATACATCTTAGGTGGGCCACACCACATGACAAAAATAATGAATGGATGTTTACAATTAAAATCCTCCTAAGGCCCACTGTACTGTTTATTTGACATCCAATCTGTTGATTTGGTCATGAAGACCCAAATGAAGGGAAAAAATAAATATCAGCTTGATCCAAAACTTTTATGGCTCCCAAAACGTTTTTAATAGTCAAAATTCATTCAAAACTTTTTCCTATAATGTGGTCCACTTGAAATAGGGATATACTTCATTTATTTTGTCATATCATAAAATGATATATAAAAATTTATGGACGGCATGGATGACACACATACATCATGGTGGGCCCCACAGAGAACCGACCACTAGGCAATGGCTGGTGTTAGGCTGAGTAGCCAATCCATTCTCCCAAATTGACGGACGGACAGAGGTAGACGGTCTGATCAGGGGTTCTTTGGGGCCCATCATGATGTATTTCCTCAATCCATTCCGATCCATAATTTTAATAAATTATTTTCGCTTACTGTACCAACTTTAGGCATATTGAAGATCCAAGTGGACCACACCATAAGAAGCAACTGTAATTTAATATCAATGTTTCCTACCGTGTGGTCCACATGAGCCTTCAATCTAGCTAATGTTTTTTCTCATCCACTAAAGTAATATTTAGAAATATATAGACGACTTAGATAGATATATAGTTTCTTTTAGGCCTCATAGAGCACCTTACAACAATATTAAATATTAATGGTGTATTGACTTTTTAGCTACAGATTAAAACCGTAGCAAATTTAGCTATGATTATATCCGTAGCAAAACACTAACGTGGTCTGAATCCTTTGCCCTTTTTTTGGTAGTGACATAAGCACAAGACTTGAGAAATTGTTGAATTACCCAAAGGGCGGAAGCTATTGGTTGTAGATAAGTTTACAAGCTGAAAAATGATACTAAATGGAATGTTGAAATATATAAAGCTCGATTAGTGGTAAGAGGCATGCTCAAAAATCAGTATTGACTTTAATGAAATTTGTTCAATTGTCTGTTTAAGTACTATTCATATGTGTTAAATATGCAATGGTGCTAGACTTAAAGCTTGAGCAGTTAGATGTAAAAGTATTTTTTTACAAAGGAATTTTAATGAATAAATTATATGACTCAACTCGAAGATTTTATTGAAGAAAATAAGAAGAATCTAGTTTATCGGCCGCGAATAGGTCACCTTACAGTTTAATGCAGGCGCCAAGATATTGGTATAAGTGATCTGATTCCTTCATTGTGAGCTTAGGATTTCAAATATGTGAGGAAGAATAGAAAAGTCCGGATAACCCAAAAGGGTTACATTAAAAGGGTTTTATGCATCTTCGACATGCAAATTCTAACCTAGTCAGTAATTATTCCCTATTAGTTGTAAGTTATCTTCCTATTAGTGTCCTAGCACAGAAGCAAAGAAAACAGGTATGTCTTAAGTACTATATTCATTGGCGATAAAGAGTCTTATATTTTCCATGGTATGCACCAGACTAGACATTGTACAATAGAGGAACCAATTAGTAAATACATGGTGAACCCGGGTAGAGATAATTGGACTGTTGTAAAGTGAATCGTTCATTACTTAAAGGGTACTTCTGAGGCAGCTATTTATATTTATTATAGTGGTCAAAATTTAGAGTTAGTTGGATTTGTGCATGCAGATTATGCTAGAGATCATGATAAAAGAAAATATACCACAAATTATATTTTCTCTTTGGCCGGTGGTACAGTTGGTTGAATGTCAAGACTGCAATCAGTGGTGGCCTTATCTACAATAAAAGTAGAATACATGTCAACTACACAAGCATGCAAGAAAGCTATTTGGTTGAAGAGGTTACGAGAAGAATTAAAATTCAAGCAGAAAGTGGTGGTAATTTACTGTGACAATTTGAGAGCATTACACTTGGCTAAAAATCTGGTATTTCATACTCGGGCAAAGTACATCGATGTTCAGTATCACTTTGTTCACAACGTGGTGGAAGGCAGTTATATCTTATTATAGAATATTCACACCAACAAGAAGTAACAAATATGTTGAAAGCCTATTGTAAGGGAGAAGTTTGTTTGGTATGGAACTTCTCTTGAGCCTGTTGTTACCTAAGGATTGATTATGTTAGGAAACTATTATTAGGAGGGTTTCCGTTACATTAAAGAATCTAGCCTCGAGAGGGGAGAATGTTGTGGCATGGGACTCACATTGTCTCCTAGTAAGAGATTCTCTCTCTCTCCGTCTCTCTATCTCTCTCTCTCTCTCTATCTATCTCTCTCTCTCTCTCTCTCTCTCTCTCTCTCTCTCTCTCTCTATCTCTCTCTCTCTTGTATGTCCGTACATGCGTACGATGAATGTGTGCTCTCTCTTATGGGTATAGTCGGTATAAGGAGCGCCATGGGTAAAGGGAGGTGTTCCATTAATCATCTTCTAGGATATTCCTTGGTGTGGAATTTTAATAGGAGCGGGAGATAGGTAAGCATTGTATTTATGTTTATCTTGTTTCTAGTGAAGAAGAAAGCTCTATTATTGCCTTATGGAGTATGCATATTGTCGAACTATATAAATCATTGTACATCTTGTTTCTTGTTTTATTTGGGCTCCTTTGTCTTTTGTTTGGCCTTTTTATTTTATGTTTTAGTCTAGCTTACATTGATCGCATGTGGACATTTTTCCACAATAAGGGTTTCATGTCCTTTGTTGCAATGTCTCATTTGTGAGCGTGTATATAGTTTTAAGCCATTTTGCTTTTAGCACGTAACATGTCATCAAACAATATTGGAGCAAAAAATATCTTGAGGTGCAAATGGGATTTCGTTCGTCATTCATATGTAGTGCTGACACATGACAGCATTTCATTAGTCTACGTGAACATGCCACGCCCGGTGTGTAAACACCACCTTTAACTGATGCAGGTTATGTAAGAATGTGTGGTCTCCATGTAAAAATGTGTGATAGTCTCTTGCTATGTTAGAAGGGGCTGCAGCAGCTCAAGTGGGCCCACTATGATGTGTTTCTTAAATCTACTCCGGCAACCATTGGGTAACCCATGTTGGCATAGAGCTCAAAATTAGTTGTAACTCTAATTCAAGTGGACCACACAAAAACAATGGTAAAAGGACGTTTCCATGATTTTTTACGGGGTCCACCATGATGTATATGTGAAATTGATGAGAGTGATTGGTGGTCACTTTCATGTCCAAAATGGACCAGAGAAGGGCTGATTGGAGGCGGAATTGATCAGGACCGTCTACACCCTAAAATAGGCATATCTCGCAAACCGGAAGGAGTATTCGACATACCATATATGATTTGGGGTAGGAGAAGCTACTTTAGCACCCCAACTTGGATCTTCCAGGTTGCCAATGCTGAATTTGCAAGATTCCATCTGAACAACGGTCGAAAGTCCTTTTTAATTTCATTTTTAGGTATTATAGTAAGTTTTAGTTTGATCATAACTCTTTATCCTTAGAGCTTTAGGAGGCGTGCCCAACATGAAAGGGGCTTAGAAAATTTAAGGAATAACATGGTTAGGCAAATGGACACTTACTATTTTTGGCCGAAAACCATGAAGTCTAGTAGGAAGCAATGACCGTCTATAAAGAGTAAGTTTACTATTTATTATAGAAGTCATGAATTTTAGGGAGTTTGAGTTAGAGTTTGATAATGAAACTCTTACTATGTTTGGTATCACTATTTAAAGGGTTATTAAATTACTTTTATCATTAATTAATTAATTTAAATTTTATAATTTATTTTATTTTCTTATTTTTCTTGCAAACTCGCGGAATCTCTATGAGAGTCCATGAAAGCTCGGTGTATTCTGAGTAATTATCCCTGAGGAAGACTGTTGTTGACCTCATCATGTTCGTCCATGCATCATAAAGTCACTCCAACCGAGAGATGTGTAAATCATATGTTTAGGCACAAGGCAGACAGACATTGTGTGTTTCAACACTGAAGTAAGCCACACTAAAGGAAACAATCCATAGAGAAGTGTAATGACGGTATGAAATTCACTCCATCCATCAACGGCACACTAACATTTAAGCAGAAGGCCGAAAAAATCAAGATCATCCATGATTTAGCTGGCCATCAGGTGGCCACACCGATGGAGACAGTTTTGGAGGTGAGTGTAGTCATGAAAAATTAGCCCTGGCCTGTGGGGTGAATTTCACGGCGGGGCACACCCGAACCACCACCCCTTTTGCTCGCCGGGATGGTCTCCTGCGTT
>JAJHSJ010000016.1:40368630-40562053 GCA_021015155.1 Magnolia officinalis
CTTTTCGTACGGATTTGCTGGTGTACCACACACCAGCTTATAGCTGCTGCAAGTACGTGTCGTGCTAAGACGAGCGCTGACACTCCTCGAGCTCCGAGTTGTACGAACGATTCAAAGGAGATCAAAGTTACATGGGCTCCACAGTGATGTATTTATTATATCAACACCGTTCATCTATTTTTAGAGATCATTTCAGAGCATTACCCAAAAAATGAATCATATCCAAAGATCGTCTGGACCACACCAAAAATAACAGCGGAGTTAATGATTTTCTCCGTTAAACAGGGCCCACCATAACGTTTATTTTCCATCCAATCTGTTCGTAAGGTCAAAAAGACCTGAATGAAGAGGAAAAACAAATTTCATATTAATCCAAAACTTTTGTGATCCCAAAAAGGGTTTCAACGGTAGACGTTCAATCCCCCACTACTTTTTGCAGTGTGGTCCACTTGATAATTAGATCTGTATTATTTTTCGTGTCAAGCCTTAAGACGAGCTCATCAAATGAATGGACGGTTTAGATATAACACATACCTCATGATCAGACCCACAGGAATTGCTGACGTCAAATGAATGGACTGGGTACGCAGCATGCTTTTATCGCACAAGTTCATAAATGGTACACGTGCCACGTGGGCCCCACCATGATGTATGTATTTTATCCATGTTGTCCATCCATTTTGCCACATCATTTTAGGTCATGATCCAAAAAATTAGTAAGATCTAAATCTCAGGTGGACCACAACATGAAACAGTGGTTTATAGAATGCTCACCATTAAAATATTCCTAGGGTCAACTGTAATGTTTATTTTCCATCTAACCTGTTAATAGGGTCACACTGACGTGGATGAAGGGAAAACACACATGTCAGCTTGATCTAAAACTTTTGTAGCCCCCAATAAATTTTTAATGGTGGACGTTTAATTATTGTTGTTTCTTATGGTGCGGTCCACCTGAGCTTTGGATCTGCCTCATTTTTGGGCTCATGCCCTAAAAATATTTGGCAAAATGGATGGACGGTGTGGATATAACACATTCATCACAGGTGGGGCCCAAAAAACTTTGACACTCGTCTCGTGTGCTACACTTTACAATCCGAGTCCCACCTAATTCGAGCCCTTAAAAGATTATACACGAGACATGTATTAACTTAAAATTTACCAATTAAATTATGGACTGTAATTGCTAACTCATAATGCCAAAATCAATTTGTTTGAATAGTTTTAATTGTTAATTTGTGGACACTTATTTTTTAAAATAGGGCCTTTTGGGTCTTGCTCTTACTCCAGTGGTAGACTCTCAGAAGTTTCAACACCTGGTTGAGGGTTCGAGTACCCATAGGTGGTGAAATCCCACTACGGCGTGAGTGTGTGGTGGTGTGTGTGCGTGTGTAAAACAACACAAAAAAAAAAAAAAGTAATTTAAAAAATAAAAAATAAAAAATAGGGCCTTTTGATTTTTTTCATGATTCACTATCCAATAAATGTCCACCAATTCATAAGTGGGATAATGCCAATAAATTGCATGAATTTGAGGCTGATTTGGGGCATGGATTGGTCCTCCAAGTCAGCCCTAAATTGGCGACGCCATCTACCTGAATTTAATTTCATTTTTTTAAAGAACTATTAGGAGAAATGATATCAAATTGTTAAGTATATCGATTAGATATTTAGAAAATTAAATATATGAATTTTGTAGTCAAATTCAGGTTTATCTGGTTCATAAATTCATCAGACAGTCTGATACAACTTCTCACCAAAGAGTGGACCGTTACACCACCATAAACTTGTTTCCAATTTATCAATGAATGCATATTTGGAATGATTAGAATATTCCGGATTTAATCCATATTTTTTTAGCAAAAAATAAAAAATAAAATTGCACCGTTACGGGCCGTTACACCCCCGTATCCGTATCTGTATCGGACGGCACCGTTACGCTAACCGATACCGATACAGGATACCTTGATATGAACTCCAATTGCAGCTACCATAAAACTGACAGAAGAAAAAAGAACAAAAAACAACACAAAAACTGAAAGCAATCATACCGAGACAAGCAAACCCCGCAGCAGAAGAAGCCAACCCAGCTGCAGTAGGGAAATTATTATATGAAGCAATATGCACGTGCAACCTCTCCCAGTCCTCTTTCCTTAAATGAATACCCTTCTCCTCATCCTCAACATTGCCTGCTCGCATTCGGATCTCCCTCAGACAGCTCTGGTACCGGCCTCCACACAGAGAAATCTCCTACTCTAACAGAACACACGAAACAAGCCAACATCAGAAACTCTTAATCTTAGCTTGTTTGGTTGCGAGGAGTTTTTTTTTTTTTTTTTGTTCCCACCCTAATTGCATCCTGACCAGGTGCTGACAGTCCGCAAACATGTCAGCAGGCTGTCAGGTGAGCTTCAAATAGCCATTCAACAGTGAAAAATGGACCACACTTTTTGGCCCAAATAGTGAGTATGGTTTAGAACTTTATATGGGCCTAACATGTCCCGATGAGATCTCGTCAATGGTCCTTTCTTATCAGTCATACAAGCCATGTATGGGCAAGTTTGAGAGGGTGTATAATTAGAAGCATCACCAACTATTTTTCTTTAAAAAAAAATAAATAAGGGGAGGATTGTTCTGTCTCTACCACGCAACCAAATGGCAGGAACAAAAGATAAAATAAAACACCCAGCATCCAAACAAGCCGTTAACTTTCCATAGAAAAACACCTACTCTAACTGGAGGAATCACAGGAGCAATCAAGTTCGAGTACCCACTGCAGCTCCAGACCTTGGCTTCAGTTCAGATTCGGGTTGTTTTCTAAACAGGCCCTTACCACGCAACCAAATGGCAGGAACAAAAACAAAAACAAAAACAAAAAAAAAAAAAAAAACAAACAAACAAACAAACAAACAAACAAACAAAAAAACAGCAACCAAACGGCCCTTAGCTTTCCATAGAAATTAGAAAAACACCTACACTAACTAGAGAAATTACAGGGTCCCTGATGACCCAAACAAGTCCAAGTACCCACTGGGTATCTGGACCTTGGCTTCAGGGTGTAGAATTAGAAGCATCTCCATTGTTTTTCTCTCTACCATGCAACCAAATGGCAGGAACAAAAGACAAAATAAAACACCTGGCAACCAAACAGGCCTTTACCTTCACATAGAAACACCTATTCTAACTAGAGGAACTACTGGGTCCCTGACTATCCAATCAAGTTTTTTACAGACCATCACTCAGCCCATTTATGTGTTTAGCTCTCCTTATTTAGCCTATTCACGTTGAATATTCCTGCTTTTGTAACTGACGCAGGGAAGAGCATGAAATAATAATGAGAAAGATCACCATTTTTCTCAAGTAGTAAAGGCTTTGAATCCACAAGGTAGTTCCTTGAATCCACAAGAAAAAAGAGAGAAAACGTGAATATTTCTATTGAATAATTGTGTAATGTGTATATTTTCTCGATTACACCACTAATAAAGAAAAAATAAAACCCTAATTTGAAATTCCCAAAATAGCAAAGTTCTAACCCTAATAAAAGTCCTAATTCAACGGGAATAAAACTTACCAAAAATAGTAAGTTTTGCCAAAAATAGAAAGTCCTGAATTAACTTTAGGAGAGGATTCCTAGCATGATTACAATCAATCTCTAAAAACGACGAAAATCTAAAACTCGAGAAATAAGGAAATACGACTAAAATCGAAATTATTAAATATAGTAATTTTTTCCTAAAATCTCAATTTTGAACCGGAAGCGTGCATTTTCTCGTGAAAAGTACGGACGCAACCTACTTTGCAGGTCGGTTGACCCCGAATGGCCCGTTACATAAAGATCAATAGGTCGTGTGTCTTCCCTGCGCCATTGTTAGGACTTTCTAATAGTAATGTGAACTGACGTAGGAAAGAACATTGAACGGTGAGAAAAAGATCACCATCTTCCTCAAGTAGGCAAAACCTTGAATCCACAAGGTTATTCCTGAATCCATAAGATAAAAAGGGAAATTTGAAATTTTATTATTCAATAATCCTTAAGACTTCTCCCTGCAGGCGAAATCTTCACGATTGGGAAGTTGATGCTTATGTAAACCTTCTTCACTATTTACAGAACTCTCACCCTTGTCCGGATCAACAAGACAAGCTTCGGTGGTCTCTAGACAGCAAAGGTTTATTCTCGGTTAAGTCGTTGTATACTCTTCTTGCAGGGAAGACGGATAATCCGGAAGAAAAGCATGTTGGGAAGATATGGCAGTACAAGGTTCCTCCAAAGATCACAGTATTCGGGTGGGTGGTAGGCAAGAGAAAAGTGCTAACAATAGATAATCTGAGGAAAAGAGGAATGATGTTATCCAATGTCTGCATCTGCTACCTGTCAAACGAGGAAACGACAAATCACCTGTTCGTGCATTGCCCCTACTTCTATATGGTCTGGTCAACAATCCTGTCCAATTTCAACATTTCCTGGTGCCCTCCGAATTCTACAAACGGTTTCCTTGCAGCGTGGCACGGTGTTTCCCTGGGAAAGAACAGATCAGCGGTTTGGAGAATCACTCTTCTTGCTGCTTGGTGGGCAATTTGGGAAGAAAGAAATAGCCGGTGTTTCAGAGACGAATCCCATTCTGTCATCTACGTGATTAAGAGAATACAACACTTTCTTTCTGACTGGGCCGGCAGTTCTACCAACACCAACCATCCTCCTCTTCTTACCGGAATGCACCTCAGCACCTCGTAGTAGTATCCTCTGCGGTTCGGCTGCTTTCAGTTTACGGGTTGTGCTTTCCAGTTTCTCTGTTTTCTGGGTTTTAGTTTCTTGCTTTTTTGTTTTCTTTTTTTGTTTGTTTGTTCTCAGTTCGCTATCTCAGCGGTCTGTGTTTTTCTTTCTCTTTATTTAATGCAATTTCGTTAACTTTCAAAAAAAAAAAAAAAAAATCCTTAAGACTTCCTGATTACATCACTTATAAAGAAAAAACAAAACCCTAATTTAAAATTACCCAAAATAGCACAATTCTAGCCCTAATAGAAGTCCTAATTCAACTAGAGTAGAACTTACCTGAAATAGTAAGTTTTCCAAAAAATAGAAAGTTCTAAATTAACTTTACTAAAACATTCCTAACATGATTACAATCAATTTCTAAAAAAAGACAGAAATCTAAAACTCTAAAAATAAGGAGATACGTCAAAAATTGGAATTACTAAAAATAGTATTTTCTTTTCTGAAAATCACAGTTTTGAACAAGAAGCATGCGTTCATTAGGCTGAGTGGGGTCAATTTACAGCTTGCACTTCAAATAATCGTAACAATACCTGCTACATAAAGAGTCGATAGGTCGAAAATCCCGTAATGATACCCTAATAAAAAAGTATGGTCAATTTACAGCTCGCACTTCAAATAATCGTAACAATACCCTAATCATAAAGAAGAGCTTCGTTCATTAGGCTCAATAATCGAATTTCTGCACCACCTAGATCCTTCGGCATGCACACCTCTTCCCATTTCAACAAATGAAATTTGAACCCATCCCCTGGGCCTTGCCATAAGAAGTCCCTCCTCAACTTCTCTAGCTTATCCCGCATTGATTTGGGGCCAAAAATAATGACGTAAAGTAAATCGGCATGTTGGATAGGACAGCTTTAAGGAGAGTCAATCAGCCACCCAAGGAGAGAAAACGACTCTTCCGCTTGGATAACCTCCTTTCGACTCTCTCCAACACCTTGTCCTAAAGGTGGATAGTGGGCTTCCCAATGCTTAGCATAAGTCTCAAACAATGCATGTTGTTGAAGGCAAACTCTACCTAAGCAAGAGCAATATCCCGCACGGGGAGCAACTTGTTGGGAAGTTCCCTGAGCATAATCCCCTTGAACTCCTGAAACACCGGTTTCAACTTATCTAGGATGTTTATGGGTTCTACTTCTTTTCCCTTTTACAACCAATGCATTAATATCCTCCGTCTCCTCGGATTCTTTGACAAAATCCAGTATGGTTACGAGAGACTGCTCCTCCACTTTAGAAGTCTTGAGTTGGTTCTCCGTTCTCATAGGGATGAGGATAATCTTTTTACCATCTTTAACAAATATAAATATGTTATCCCGGCCTCTATGCATGGCATCAATATCGTATTGCCATGGTCGACCAAGTAGCATGTGACAAGCCTCCATATCAACCATGTCACACACTACTTTGTCCTCATAATATTTACCAATGGAGAAGGGAATATGACATTGCTCAGTTACCATTGTTTCACCGACCTCCTTGATCCATCCAATCGTATATGGGAAGGAGTGTTTTTTTCTACCTTCAATTGCAACTTTTCAACCGGCCTTCGACACAATGTTCTCACTACTGCCATCTATGATCAGAACATAGATCTTTTCGTTCACAGTGCGCCTCGTTCGAAAGATGTTGTGCCACTGTGGATCCATCTCCTCCTTCGGCGTGTACCTTCTTCACGATTAGAATGGTGGCCTATCAGATGATGGCTTGTGATTCATCACCAATGTCGCACCACGAGCATGATGATCGGTTGCTCCATCACCCATCTCATGTTGCTCATTATTACGAACACGGGCCCCAAGGCTTTCGTCAAATGGTTGATCACTGTCTACAGTCCTTGCATGGCTCGCAATGGCTCGCAAATTCTTCCGCTGGAAAGCTTCAAACAGCGCCATTGTCATAAGATTGTTACCTAAAGGCCCGTCCATGGGATTGTTGCCTGCACTATCGTTAGATACCATCGAACCGAGGAAAAGCCTCGCTCTGATACCAACTGTCGCAGGAAAGAGCGTGAAACAATGAGAAGAAGATCACCGTCTTCCTCAAGTTGGCAAAACCTTAAATCCACAAGGTTATTCTTGAATCCACAAGATAAAAAGGAAAATTCTGATACAGGACCATTAACCACTTGCTCTAAAAGCTCGAACTGTTAGAGCATGGCGAATTAATCCATTATCTCATATAGCCCAAGCCCCACATCTCATGGGTTAGGACCTCAGCCGAACCCCCCTCGTGGGCCCCAAATCGCATGGGTACCGCCTCACACAGGCTACCCACCCCGAGTGTGTCCCCGCATCCCACAGGCTACCCCACTCTTGCCCGGTGTGAAAATGCCCCTGCATTAATATTTGATGCAGGACAATTAACCACTTACTCTACAAGCTCGAACTGTTAGAGTATGGCGAATTAATCCATTTATCTCATAGCCCAGGCCCCACATCTCATGGGTTAAGACCTCGGCCGAACCCCCCACGTGGGCCCCAAATCACATGGGCCGCCCACCCCGAGTGTCTTTCCGCATCCCACAGGCTACTCCACTCAAGCCCGATGTGAAATGTGCATTAATCACTCCCGATGAAGAGTCTCGATCACGAGACCTCCCCTGTGGGCCCCGCCCACCCCGAGTGTGCCCCTGCATCCCATAGGCGGCCCCACTCGAGCCCGGTGTGAAAATACCCCTGCATTAATCACCCCCGGTGAGGAGTCTCGAACACGAGACCTCCCGCTTTGATACCAATTTGATGCAGGACAATTAACACTTGCTCTAAAAGCTAGAACTGTTAGAGCATGGCAAATTAATCCATTTATCTCATATAGCCCAGGGCCCACATCTCATGGGTTAGGACATCGGCCGAACCCCCTTCGTAGGCCCCAAATCACATGGGTACCACACCTTACACGAGCCGCCCACCCCAAGTGTGTCCCTGCATCACAGGCTACCCCACTCGAGCCCGGTGTGAAATACGCATTAATCACCCCTGGTGAGGAGTCTCGAACACGAGACCTCCCCCATGTGCCCCGCCCACCCCGAGTGTGCCCCTACATCCCACAGGCGACCCCAATCGAGCCCGGTGTGAAAATGCCCCTGCATTAAATTCAAAGTTTTATTATTCAATAATCCCTAAACTTCCCTATTGTGTCACTTAAAAAGAAAAAACAAAACCCTAATTTGAAATTACCCAAAATAGCAAAACTTTAACCCTAATAGAAGTCCTAATTCAACTAGAATAGAACCTTCCAGAAATAGTAAGTTTTTCAACAATAGAAAGTCCTAAATTAACTTTACTAAAGCATTCCTAGCATGACTACAATCTATCGCTAAAAAAGACAGAATTCCGAAACTCTAAACTTAAGTAGATACGACAAAAACCGAAAATACTTAAAATAGTAATTTTTCTAAAAATTACTATTTTGAACAGGAAGCATGTGTTTTCTTGCGAAATGGATAAACGTGACCCACTATATGAGTCGATTGACCCCAGATGGCCCACTACATAAAGATCGGTAGGTCGTGCGTCCCATAACAATACCCAAACCAAAAGTTATGGCCGAGTTCACACTTCGAACGGCAATTTTTCCCTATTCGAAATGAATTTCTTCAACCGAACACGCCTGGGGCCTGATTATGTCATGCCCTACATAGGACTGGGCCCGGAAATGGACTACTTCCACTTCCATTTGGCCTTCTTTTGGTCGAGCCACGCTAGGAATGTATCTGTGTCAAATCCTACATCAATGGTGGCACCAAAAATTATGCTCCTAAGATTATTCCCTCTGTTTTTGAGCCAAATACCTCAAGTGAGACATTATTTTATCCAGAGAAGAATATGCCAGACTTCTAAAGGATCGTTCCACTCTCGCATCATCATCCTTGGCAACTTTTGCTCAGTCAGATACGATGACTTGCGTCAAGTGATAGTACCCCCTAGGTTATTGATTCAAATGCTTTTGATCACATGACTAGTAAACAAAATCCATTGTCTCGGTTAGTCAAACCGTCGTCTATTTCTTCTATTACCTTAGCAGATAGTACATCAAACCATGTTTCTGGGTTAGAATTGCATGTCCTACCCATCACTTTCACTTTCACTTTTCTTTCTTTACTTCCAAATTTCTTTTAGTTTATTATCGGTTAGTAAACTAGCCAAGTCTCTAAATTGTTTTGTCATGTCCTATCCCTCTTATTATCAATTTCAGGAGCTAAATACAGAGAGAATGATTGGTGGAGAGCATAAAGCAAATACACTCTACTACCTTGATTATGGACTAATTGGAGCTGTCGTGCAAGCAGAATTCTCTCCACGTTAGTGCCATTTTAGGCTTGGTCATCCATCTTTACGTAGTTTGAAATGTCTAGCCTCTTCATTATCACATGTGTCTAAGTTACAGTGTGAGGTTTGTGAGTTGAGCAACTACCATGGAGTGTCATTTATTCCTCGTGTTGACAAAAAGAAGTGATAGACCTTTTTATTTAGTACATTCGGCTATTTAAGGTCCAGTTCATTTACTAGTTTATGGGATTTCAATTACTTTTTATATTTGTGGATGATTACTTTAGAATGACCTGGTTATATTTGATGAAAGATAGATCAGAAGTGTTTTCTTGTTTTAAAAATTTTCATATGGAAAGGCTAACACAATTTAATTCTAATGTGTGTTTTACATTCTAATAATGTCGGAGAATATATATCCAATGACTTTAATTCATATCTTTCATCACATGGCATCATCCACCAAACATCATGTGCACACGCCACAGCAAAATAAGGTAGCCGAGCGTAAGAATCATCACTTGCTTGAAGTTGTTAGGGCATTGTTATTAAATATGAAGGTTCTTAAAATATTTTGGAGTAATGTAGATTTAACCGCATGTTACTTAATAAGTAAGATGCCTTCATCTGTCTTAGATGAAAAATCCCCCATTTTTGTTTTGTTTCATCACATCCCTACTTTTTTTGCCCCTCCGAAAGAATTTGCTTGTGTTTTTTATGCATCAACTTGATCATGCTCATGACAAGTTTGAACGAATGGCAATCAAATGTATCTTTCTTAGGTATTCTCATACTTATGCAAGTGTTACAATCCTTTTTTCTGCAAAAGATGTGTCAACTGATATCACATTTTTCAAACAAACTCTGTAATTCACTATGGGAGGAAAGGTTTTACAACTAGAAGAGAATTCCACCACTACTCTACCTGTTATATCAGATGTTTCAACTGGTGTTGGAGAGATACATGTGCAACATATGGATAAACCTTTATAGGTTTACTCTAGACATTCCAACCATGGAGATGGAGTATATTCAAGCATGTCTTCTACCAACCTCCTTATCTGTCATCAAATTATCACCCTTCAAAGTCTCTCTTTACATCACCTGATGAAGGTCATTTACTTATTACTTTTCGTAAGGGAACATGTTCTTATAGTTAGCATTCTATTTCTAACTTTGTTTCATTTATTGGCCTATTTCCTTCGTTTCATCGATTTGCCTTGTCCTTATCGTCTATGTCTATCCCTCATTCTTCTACGAAGCTCTGAATTCTGATGGGTGGAAACAAGTTATAGAAGAATAAATGGCTACACTTTGTCAAAATCAAACTTGGATATTAGCTTATCTTCCTACTAGAAAGTGTGTTGTGGAATGTAGATGAGTGTATACAATGAAGCATAACCCTAATGGTTCAATTAATCGATTGAAAGCTCGGTTCGTTGCTAAGGGATATTCTTAGAGTTGACTATTAAGAACCTTATTTCCAGTTGTGAAGCTCAATTTTGTACGTGTGATTGTATCTATTACTAAGAATTTGGACTAACCTGTATATCAGCTTAATGTGAAAAATTTTCATTTTTTTTCATGGCGATTTGGTTGAAGAAGTATATATGGAGTAACCACCCAGATTTGTTGCTCAAGGAGAGTCAAAAAAGGTATGCCATCTTAAAAAATCAATTTATAGTTTGAAGTAATCTCCAAGAGTGAGGTGGATCATTCTGTGTTTGTGAGGAAGAGTGAGGGAGGCACTATTTGCGTTAGTAGTGTATGTGTATAATATTGTTATCATAGGCAGTGGTTGCACAGGAATTGAAAAGGTGAAGAGTTTCTTGTAGAAACACTTCTATACAAAGGAATTAGGTTGTCTTTGGTACTTCTTAGAATTGAAGTGTCCAAGTTGGAAATTAATCTATCATAAAAAAAATATGTAATGGATTTATTGGAGGAGACAGGTCTTCTAAGAGCCAAACCCGTTGAAAGTCCTACAGATGCAAAGTCAGAAGTTGAGTGTAGATCAAAGAGAACTATTTGATGATCCAGCCAGAGATCGCCCTCTAGTGGGAAAATTAATCTATTTAACCATTTTCAACCTAATATCACATATCCAATAAGTGTCAGTCTATGCAAGTTCCACGAGTTTCTCATATGGAGGTGATGTTTCGTATCTTCAAGTATTTGAAGGAAACACCTAGCCGCGGTATACTACATAAGAGGAATAGTCATCTCCATGTAAAAGGATATTCAGATGTAGGTTGCATTGGCTCTTCATTTAATAGGTGATCGATTATTGACTATTGTACTTTTATGGGGAATAATCTTATTACCTGGAAAAGTAAAAATAAGAAATAAAAAAACTATGGTGGCTCATTCAAGTGCTAAAGAGGTGTATTGGGATATGGCTCATGCAACGTATGAACTCATGTGGCTAAAGGCATTAATGGGCTCGCCTGGATTTGTAGTGGATACTCCTATGAAGGTGTATTGTGATAATCAAGCAGCTTCCCGCATTGCCAACAAATCATGACTATCATGAAAGAACCAAGCATATCGAGGTCAATTGTCACTTTATCAGAAAGAAGATTTGATGAGGACATTAGACCATCACATAGAGTGTACCAGAGGAGGAGGAGATCGGCACCAATTTCTCTTTGGCTTGGAGACAAGACAAATGGACGTTGAGGACCCCAAAGGAGTTTTGGACTGTAGAGCAAGTTGTCACATACTGCTCCTACCATTAGATCACGTGGAATATCACGTTGATCAATCCATTAGATCACGTGGTATTACACATCAATTGGATGAATGGATCACGTGGACCCTTGATCATAAGATCGTAGTCGTAGGATTTATTATTTGCTTTATTTATTAATTTTTAGAGATTTATGGATGTTTAGGTGTTTATTTGTTAGATTTGGAACTTTGAAGCATTTAATTTGACTTTTGCTAAAAATAGGGAGGTTATTTGTAACTTTGTTAAGGAGTATGGGGTTATTTGTAACTTTGTTAAGGAGTAGGGGGTTGGTTGTAATTTTCCAAAAATTACTTTATAAATAGAGAATTGGGGTAGACATCCAACCCTAACCCCAGTTTTGTTTAAGATTTGAGTTTTTAGCCTTTGCTTTGTGAAGAAGCTTATTTCTCCTGTGAAGGGAAGTGGTGCGAAGCCATAGTGGGAGCGATTCCTACATCTTTCAAACGTATGAAGTTCAAGTACCCGATGGGTCTTTGGACCTTGGCTTTGTCCAGGTTGAATAGGCGCATCTAAGCTATCAGACCCATCCATTGGATAAATTGGATCTTACAGTCATCCAATGTTCGAAATATCGGTATCGCTTTACGTATCAAATCCTTGGGATACAGATACGTATCAGTTATCGCACGTGATATATCGTTTGTATCAGGTAATTTATCACACTTATTGAGAAACATGGGGAAACAATAGAAAATGGCTGAATTTTTCAATGCAACTTCAGGGATTGTTAAAAAAAGACCTTAATACACACTTTCAATCATATCATCTCAAAAAAGAAGTGCACATAATAGGTTTCTTTTGTATAGAGTCCTAAGCTATGCATTGTTTGACTGAACTAATGCAATTATATTCAAATTGAATGCATAACATTTAGAGTGTATGTGATAATCATTTCATCAAACACTCCAAAATACTTCTAAATTACTCTCAATTGATAGTTTGTTGAAGAAAAATTTTGAAAAAATAATATTTTATTAAACTTTAATTAAAATTGATTTTTGTTTTTCGAAAATTGACAAGAACTTAACAAATCAGTAGATCAACCCTCATACATGCTTGATTTCATGTTTGGAGTGCAACATTAGAAGCAATTTGGGAGAAATTGGGGAAATTTAGAAATTTCCTCAATTTTCCCCAAATAGGCCATCCACACTCAAATTTCGAAATTAGAATGTATGTGATGATCATTTCATCAAATACTCCTAATACTTCGAAATTAGTTTCAATAGATAGCCGGTTGAAGGAAAATTTTGGAAAAAAAAAAAATAATAATAATAATAAGGAGAACATGAAGAACCAATGGATATCGAATCAAAGCTCCAACTCCATGATTTTTCATGCAAAACATGAAGAACCAATAGATTTGTAACCATTTGACACTGATTTAACATAATTTCAACAAAAAAAAAAAAAGGGATCGGAAATGTTCACCGGATCGAACATGTGGGATATATCGGTACTACCTATGCGTTTCGTATCGCACAGGTGGGATACAAGATATATCGTGGGATATATCGGCCGATATCGTCAATATTTAAAACATTGCACTCACCTACCACAACGACACATTGGTTGGCACGTAGATGGGTTCTTGTATTTCCTTTGGGCTTGGCAAATATCATTGAATGGTTAGAATAAGTTATATGTGTGCATCACACTTAAAGTGAACTAGGTACTTGACCTAGACCCAACCTAACTCCATTTATAACTGGGTCAAAGGGTGGTGGACCTGAACCAAGCTTGACTTTTTAAACAGATCTGAAAATAGGAGTAGGACCCATGCCTGTTAAACCGGTCGGGTACATCAGGTAACCATGGTCCAGGCACCCATTCCTAGCCCTAGTACCAGCCGATGCTAGCCATATCAGAGCCAATACAACCCCTACTTTTTTCCAACATGGGTGATACACCTGTAGAAGGCCCTTTTTTTTCAATTTTTCACTCTTTCACCCACATTTTCTTGTATTTTCTTTATTTCAAGCATAGAGGAAGGGTATGAAGTCATTTTCAACTAGACTAGGCTTAAGATCAAAAAACAAGATTTGGGAATCATTCGACAAATCAAAGCAGAGACGAACTCTAGTCATCTTTATAATGACAATATATCAATTAGTATTGTGCATGTTAAACAGATGAACTGTCATATTTTTTACAGTGAACTCCAATCATCTTTGGCCACCCCCTGATCATTGGTCCCTACCATGGACAGTGGATACCCCTAAAAATCTCCTAGATTGGGAGATTCTAAGTCTCTTAACCTTCATTAGTGGACTCCAAACAATCGATAATAAAAAAAATTGAGCAACAACCAGTAAAAAAGGACCAAAGATTGGAAGGCTACAGTCTTTCAATCCATGATTTTTTTTAGGCATTCCCAATCTATGATTAGGCCCACCTTATCAATGGTGTGGATCACCAAACCATGGTCCCCACTTGTATGGAGTGGACACATAATGAAGTTTCACTTCCTCAAATCATCAGGACCTGATTGCCTAGGAAGCCTAAATAATAAGTATCAAAAGGTCCCTGATGCATTAAAGTGGAGAAAGTACCCAATAAACCCAATCCGTACAAGTGTGGTCACCAAACTTTCAGTAATCCAGACCATTGATCTGATGGGCAACTCCGCAAACGGGTACGTGGCAGAAGTTCTTCATGCTAGGAGATCCAAGCCATCAAATCTTTGACCTTATTTCCAACTCATTATCATGGGTTATCATGGCAGGTACTCCTCAACCAACAATCAATTCGTTAGTGGTTTAAGGGTTACGATCCTCCAATCAGGGGGATTTCAGCATACCCGCCACCCTGAGGACCATCAGATCAATTGTCTGGATCACCGAACCATGGCCAACTTGTACGGACATTACACAACAGATACTGTTCAAGTCACACTACAACATTCTTCCCCGCAGCAAAATCGTTGACTTCAAAACCAGAAAATATACAAAAATAACCAAAATTGACGAAAGAACTACGATCCCACCCTATCGACCATTACCTTTCCATTGAGCCACATGCGATCGGACGTGAAGGAAGGGCTGACGGTGACAGTGGTGGTGGTGCAGAGGTGATCAGGATCGAGGGTGACACTGATGCTATCGTTGATAGGGAGGATTAGGGTTTCGTCGCGCTTGCCCCAGTACTTGATGACTGCGATGTTCGTCGGCGATCGAGCGGTCACCATCAGCACCCACTCCAGTGGCCCACCACCCGACGACGACATCTCGAAAGAAACTGAAGGAGATTGAAACCCTAGAAAAAACGACTTTTTGTGAGGGTTTTTCCTCAATTCGAGGGGATTGGGATTTGATGTTTGGATGCCTGTAAGTTGGGTAAGTGGGAAGTGACTTACAGGGAAGTCACTTACAGGTGGTGTTTGGGGGAGAAAATTCACTTGTAAGTAACTTACAGCCTGTAAGTCACTTACAGGCAAATCTACCAAAAAACTGCAGGGCGATGGGGGTGAGAAGTCACTTCCCTGTAAGCCACTTACAGGCTCAACGGTCGGATTTTTAAAAAGAGGGGAAGATGGAGAAACGCACTCTCCCTCTCTGCAATCTCTCGCTCTCCCTCTCCCTCTCTGCAATCTCTCTCCGTCTGCAACGACCGCCCTCCGTCTCTGCAATCTCTCTGTCTGCAACGACCGCCCTCCCTCTCTGCAATCTCTCTCCCAAAACCGTAGGGTTTGATCGCAACGTTTCCTTTTCTGATTTGAAAATGAGAAAATGACCACTGTAGACAAAACCTTTTACCCAGCGGTTTCTATGAAAGAATACAAACTTTAGTTACCAATCTAGACTAGCACGTGCGGACAGCGACTTTGAGGACGAAACTACCCCTCCTTTCACGGAAACGGATTGGGTACCCCCTGCCACCGGCCAATGGCTGATGGTCGGTGGTCTGTGGGCCCCACCATGATGTATGCTATTCATCCATGCCGTCCATATATTTTTTCATATCATTTTATGGTATACGACCAAAAATGAGGTATATGCAAATCAAGTGTACCACATTACAGGAAACAGTGTTGAATGAGCGTCGACCATTAAAAACTTTTTGGGGGCCCACTGTGATGTTTGTGAGAAATGCTCCCCGTCTAAGTTCATTCATAGGTCACAAAGACCTGGATGAAGAAGAACTACAATTTCATAATGATCCAAAACTTCTATAACCCCTAAAAGGGTTTCAATGGTAGACGTTCAATTCCCTATTGCCTTTTACAGTGTGGTCTACTTGATAGTTAGATCTATCTTATTTTTAGCCTCAAGCCTGAATATGAGCTCGCCAAATAGATGGACGGTTTGGATATAACACAGACCTCATGATGGGACCCACAAAAGGCGGTAGGGATTACAACAGCAAAAGAAAAAAAAAAAAAAAAAAAAAAAAAAAAAAACCAGGAACTTATAGCTACGGTTCTCATGGCTACGGATTATAACCGTAGCTATAATCGTAGCTACAGGTTAGTTTCAAAAAAATTCTCTCTTCTTTTTTTTCATTTATTTCATTATTCATTTAACAGGAATATCTTCTAAACTAAAATTAGTTACTTGACGTACCACATATGATTTTGGGGTAAGAGAAGCTACTTTAGCCAACCAACCTAGTTATTTTCCAAGATTCCATTAGGTCGATGGTTGAAAATACATTTCATTCACTTCGCTGTCAATTTCAGTCACTTCGCGGTCAAACTAGAAATTGAATGGGACAAATATGAAATTGAGTAGGCAAATTAAAAATTGAGCGAGGCAAGGTAAGAATTGAGCGAGGGAACCTAAAAATTGAGAGAGGCAAGGTAGGAGTTCAGCGAGGGAATCTAGACATTGAGCGAGATAAGCTAGAATTTGAGCGAGGCAACGTAGAAAATGAGCGAGGGAACCTACGATTTGAGATAGGCAACCTAGGAATTGAGCGAGGGAAGTTAGAAATTGAGTGAGGGAAGTTAGAATTTGAGCGAGGGAACCTAGAAATTCAGCGAGACAACTAGGATTTGAGCGAGGGAAGCTACAAATTGTGCGAGGGAATCTAGAAATTGAGCGAGGCAACCTAGGATTTGAGCAAGGCAACATAGGATTGAGCGAGGGACCTAGGAAATGAGCGAGGCAGGCAACGTAGAAATTCAGCGAAGAATCCTAGAAATTAAGCGAGGGAAGCTAGAAATTAAGCGAAGGAACCTAGAAATTCAACGAGACAACCTAGATTTGAGCGAGGGAAGCTAGAAATTGAGCGAGGGAACCTAGAAATTGAGTGAGGCAAGGTAAAAATTCAGCGAGGAAACCTAGGATTTGAGCGAGGCAACCTAGGAATTGAGCAAGGGAAGTTAGAAATTGAGCGAGGGAAGCTAGAATTTGACGAGGGAACCTAGAAATTCAGTGAGGCAACATAAGATTTGAGCGAGGGAAGCTACAAATTGTGCGAGGGAACTTAGAAATTGATCGAGGCAACCTAGAATTTGAGCAAGGCAACCTAGGAATTGAGCGAGGTAACCTAGGAAATGAACGAGGCAACGTAGAAATTCAGGGAGGAATCCTAGGAATTAAGCGAAAGAAGCTAGAAATTAAGTGAGGGAACCTAGAAATTCAGTGAGGAACTAGGATTTGAGCGAGGGAGCTAGGAGGGGAAGCTAGAAATTGAGCGAGGGAAACTAAAAATTGAGTGAGGCAAGGTAGAAATTCAGCGAGGAAAGCTAGCATTTGAGCGAGGCAACCTAGGAATTGAGCAAGGGAAGTTAGAAATTGAGCGAGGGAAGCTAGAATTTGACGAGAGGGAACCTAGAAATTCAACGAGGCAACCTAGGATTTGAGCGAGGGAAGCTACAAATTGTGCAAAGGAACCTAGAAATTGAGCGAGGTAACCTAGGAATTGAGCGAGACAACGTAGAAATTGAGCGAGAGAACCTAGGAAATGAACGAGACAACGTAGAAATTCAGCTAGGAATCCTAGGAATTAAGCGAGGGAACCTAGAAATTGAGTGAGGCAAGGTAAGAATTCAGTAAGGCAACATAGGAATTGAGCGAGGGAGGCTAGAAATTGAGCGAGGCAACCTATAAATTAAGCGAGGCAACTTAGCAATTGAGTGAGGGAACCTAGGAATTGAGCAAGGCAACCTAGGATTTGAGCGAGGCAACTAGGATCTTTCTTCTCTGAGGGCTTTGGATTCAACGATTTTTAAGAGCAAGAGAGAGAAAAGAAGCGCTGAGATAATACCTTTCGTCATAATCTCATCTACTGGAAAAGGGGGCCCTCTTGATCACTTAAAGAGATTTGTAGGTTCCGTCGCTCAATTTATAGGTTCCTTTGCTCAATTCCTATGTTGGCTCGCTCCAATTTCTACGTTGCCTCACTCAATTCCTAAGTTGCCTCGCTCAATTCCTAGCTTTTCTCGCTTAATTCCTACGTTGCCTCGCTCAATTTCTAGGTTCCCTCGCTCAATTTGTAGCTTTCCTCGTCAATTCCTACGTTCCCTCGATTGCCTCGCTCAAATCCTACGTTGCCTCACTCAATTCCTAGGATTCCTCGCTGAATTCTACGTTGCCCTCGCTCAATTCCTAGTTTCCCTCGCTCAATCCCTACGTTGCCTCGCTCAATTTCTAGGTTGTCTTGGTCAAATCCTAGGTTTCCTTGCTCAATTTCTAGCTTCCCTCACTCAATTCTTAGGATTCCTCGCTGAATTTCTATAAAGCCTAGCTCAATTCGTAGGTTCCCTCGCTCAATCCCTATGTTGCCTCGCTCAATTCCTAGGTTGCCTCGTTCAAATCCTAGGTTGTCTCGCTCAATTTCTAGGTTCCATCGCTCAATTCGTAGCTTCCCTCGTACAAATTCTAGGTTGTCTCGCTGAATTTCTAGGTTCCCTCACTAAATTTCTACGTTGCCTCGCTCAATTTCTAGGTTCTCTCGCTTAAATCCTAGGTTGCCTCGCTGAATTTCTAGCTTCCCTTGCTTAATTTCTACCTTCCCTCGCTGAATTCTTACATTGCCTTGCTCAATTTCTAGGATCCTTCTAGCTTCCCTCGCTCAATTCCTAGGTTACTTCGCTGAATCCCTACGTTGCCTCGCTCAATTTCTAGCTTCCCTCGCTCAATTCCTACGTTGCCTTGCTCAATTTCTAGCTTCCCTCGCTCAAATCCTAGGTTGTCTCGCTGAATTTCTAGGTTCCCTCGCTTAATTTCTAGCTTCCCTCGCTTAATTCCTAGGATTCCTCGCTGAATTTCTACGTTGCCTCGTTCATTTCCTAGGTTCCCTCGCTCAATTCCTACGCTTGCCTCGCTCAAATCCTAGGTTGCGTCGCTGAATTTCTAGGTTCTCTCGCTCAAATTCTAGCTTCCCTCGCTGAATTTCTAACTTCCCTCGGTCAATTCCTAGGTTGCCTCGCTCAAATCCTAGGTTTCCTCGCTGAATTTCTACCTTGCCTCGCTCAATTCCTAGGTTCTCTCGCTCAATTTCTAGGTTCCCTCGCTCAAATCCTAGGTTGTCACGCTGAATTTCTAGGTTACCTCGCTTTATTTCTAGCTTCCCTCACTGAATTTCTATGTGCCTCGCTCATTTCCTAGGTTTCCTTGCTCAATTCCTACGTTGCCTCGCTCAATTCCTAAGGTTGCCTCACTCAATTTCTAGGTTCCCTTGCACAATTTTTAGCTTCCCTCGCTCAAATCCTAGGTTGCCTCGTTGAATTTCTAGGTTCCCTCGTCAAATTCTAGCTTCCCTCGCTCAATTTCTAGCTTCCCTCGCTCAATTCGTAGGTTGCCTCGCTCAAATCCTAGCTTTTCTCGCTGAATTTCTACCTTGCCTCACTCAATTTCTAGCTTCCCTCGTTTAAATCCTAGGTTGTCTCGTTGAATTTCTAGGTTCCCTCGCTTAATTTCTAGCTTCCCTCGCTTAATTCCTAGGATTCCTCGCTGAATTTCTACGTTGCCTCGTTCATTTCCTAGGTTCCCTCGCTCAATTCCTACGTTGCCTCACTCAAATCCTAGGTTGCCTCGCTGAATTTTTAGGTTCTCTCGCTCAAATTCTAGCTTCCCTTGCTGAATTTCTAATTTCCCTCGGTCAATTCCTAGGTTGCCTCGCTCAAATCCTAGGTTTCCTCGCTGAATTTCTACCTTGTCTCGCTCAATTCCTAGGTTCCCTCGCTCAATTTCTAGCTTCCCTCGCTCAAATCCTAGGTTGTCACGCTGAATTTCTAGGTTCCCTCGCTTTATTTCTAGCTTCCCTCGCTGAATTTCTACGTTGCCTCGCTCATTTCCTAGGTTCCCTCGCTCAATTCCTACGTTGCCTCACTCAAATCGTAGGTTACCTCGCTCAATTTCTAGGTTCCCTCACACAATTTGTAGCTTCCCTGCTCAAATTCGAGGTTGCCTCGCTGAATTTCTAGGTTCCCTCGCGTAAATTCTAGCTTATCTCGCTCAATTTCTAGCTTCACTCGCTCAATTTCTACCTTCCCTTGCTCAATTCCTAGGTTACCTCGTTGAATCCTACGTTGCCTCGCTCAATTTCTAGGTTCCCTCGCTCAAATCCTACGTAGGAATTGAGCAAGGGAAGGTAAGAATTGAATGAGGCAACGTAGGAATTAAGCGAGGGAACCTAGAAATGAGTGAGGGAACTTAGAAATTGAGCGAGGGAAGGTACGAATTGAGCGAGGAGGCAACGTAGAAATTAGCGAGGCAACGTAGGAATTGAGCGAGGGAACCTAGAAATTGAGCGAGACAATGTAGGAATTCAGCGAGGTAACCTAGGAATTGAGCGAGGGAAGGTAGAGATTGAGTAAGTGAAGCTAGAAATTGAGCGAGATAAGCTAGAATTTAAGCGAGGGAACCTAGAAATTCAGCGAGGCAACCTCGAATTTGAGCGAGGGAAGCTACAAATTGTGTGAGGGAACCTAGAAATTGAGCGAGGTAACCTAGGATTTGAGTGAGGCAATGTAGGAATTGAGCGAGGGAACCTAGGAAATGAGCGAGGCAACGTAGAAATTCAGCGAGGGAGGGAAGCTAGAAATAAAGTAAGGGAACCTAGAAATTCAGCGTGACAACCTAGGATTTGAGCGAGGGAACCTAGGAATTGAGCGAGGCAAGGTAGAAATTCAGCGAGGAGGAAACCTATGATTTGAGCGAGGCAACCTAAGAATTGACCGAGGGAAGCTAGAAATTCAGCGAGGGAAGCTAGAATTTGAGCGAGAGAACCTAGAAATTCAGCAAGGCAACCTAGGATTTGAGCGAGGCAACGTAGGAATTGAGTGAGGCAACCTAGGAAATGAATGAGGCAACGTAGAAATTCAGTGAGGAATCCTAGGAATTAAGCGAGGGAAGCTAGAAATTAAGCGAGAGGGAACCTAGAAATTCAGCGAGACAACCTAGGATTTGAGCGAGGGAAGGAGGGAAGCTAGAAATTGAGCGAGGGAAGCTAGAAATTGAGCGAGGCAACGTAGAATTGAGCGAGGCAACGTAGGAATTAAGCGAGGAGAGAGAAGGTAGGAAAATTAGAAATTGACGAGAGCGAGGGAACCTAGAAATTGAGCGAGGCAACGTAGGAATTGAGCGAGGGAAGGTAGGAATTGAGCGAGGCAACCTAGGATTTGAGCCAGGGGGAACCTAGAAATTGAGCGAGGCACAACTAGGAATTCATCGAGTGGCGGTGGAACCTAGGAATTGATCGAGGGAAGGTAGAAATTGAGCGAGTGAAGCTAGAAATTGAGCGAGGGGAACCTAGAAATTCAACGAGGCAACCTCGAATTTGAGCGAGGGAAGCTACAAATTGTGTGTGGGAACCTTGAAATTGAGCGAGGTAACCTAGGATTTGAGTGAGGCAACGTAGGAATTGAGCGAGGGAACCTAGGAAATGAGCGAGGCAACGTAGAAATTCAGCGAGGGAAGCTAGAAATAAAGCGAGAGAACCTAGAAATTCAGCGTGACAACCTAGGATTTGAGCGAGGGAACCTAAAAATTGAGCGAGGGAACCTAGGAATTGAGCGAGGCAAGGTATAAATTCAACGAGGAAACCTAGGATTTGAGCGAGGTAACCTAGGAATTGACTGGGGGAAGTTAGAAATTCAGCGAGGGAAGCTAGAATTTGAGAGGAGAACCTAGAAATTCAGCGAGGCAACCCGGGATTTGAGCGAGGAAAGCTACAAATTGTGCAAGGGAAGATAGAAATTCAGTGAGACAATATATAAATTGAGCGAAGGAACCTAGGAATTGAGCGAGGCAATTGAGTGAGGCAACGTAGAAATTCAGCGAAGTAACCTACGAATTGAGCGGGGGGAAGCTAGAAATTGAGCGAGGGAAGCTAGAAATTCAGCAAGAGAACCTATGAATTGAGCGAGACAGCCTAGAAATGAGCGAGGGAAGCTAGAAATTCAGTGAGGCAACCTAAAAATTGAGTGAGAAAACCTAGGAATTGAGCGAGGAAACCTAGGAATTGAGCAAGGGAGACTAGAAATTGAGCAAGGGAGGCTAGGAATTGACCTAAGCCTTATCCCAACTAATTGGGGTCGACTAAATGAATCAATTTCCACTATTCAATTCTATCAAGATAGGTAATATATAATAATATATGTGGGAGGTATAAACTGTATCATGAATTGTATGATAGGTTAAGCATTAAAGAGGGAGAGACAGATGCATCAAGGAAGTGGAAAAGTAAGACAGATCTAGCTATCAAGTGGACCACACTGTTAAAGGCTAGGAATGATTATGGATTGAATGAAATGGATTTTTTACCATCGACCTGATGGAATCTTAGAAAATAGCAAGGTTAGTTGGCTAAAGTAGCTTCTCCTACCCCAAAATCATATACAGTACGTCAAGTAACTAATTTTGGTTTGGAAGATTTGTATATCTTGTTTAAATGATTAAAGAATAATGAAAAAAAGAGGGAAAAAAATTTTATATGCTTATATATACCTATTTATATAAATATGTAAAAGAAAATGTAGGTAGAATAAATTTCTCCATAAAAAAAAAAAAAAAAAAAAAAAAAAAAATTTCATAGAGTGGCATTGAGTACAGTTATGTACGGTTATAATCCGTAGCTAAAGGTAAAAAATACCTGTTTCAAAAGGAAAACTCACTGGACAGTTCTGGACCATCTTCGATCGACGGTTTTTTTTTTTTTTTTAATTTTTTTGCTGTTATAATCCCACTGCTTTTTGTGGGTCCTATTATGAGGTATGTGTTATATCCAAACCGTCCATATTTTTGACGAACTCGTATTAAGGTTTGAGACGAAAAATAAGACAGATCTAGCTATCAAGTGGACCACACTGTTAAAGGCTGTGGATGATTGAACGTCTACCATTGAAACCCTTTTAGGGGTCACAGAAGTTTTGGATCATTATGAAACTTGTTTTTCCTCTTCATCCTGGCCTTTGTGACCTTATGAATAGATTGGATGGAAAATAAAGGTTATGGTGGACCCTACAAAATTTTTAACGGTGAAAATCAATTTCCCGCTGCTCTTTGTGGTGTGGTCCAGTTGATCTTTGGATATGATTTTTTTTTTGGATAATGCTCCGAAATGATCTTGAAATATGGATGAACGTTGTGGATATAATAAATATTATATAGCTGTGGGGCCATGTAACTTTGATCTCTTTTAGGCCGTTCGTACAACTCTCAGTTGGAGGGGCGTCAGCGCTCGTCTTCGCAGCGAAAAGGAGGGGTAGTTTCGTCCTCAAAGTCGCTGTCCGCACGTGCTAGTATAGATTGGTAACTAAAGTTTGTATTCTTTCATAGAAACCGCTGGGTAAAAGGTTTTGTCTACAGTGGTCATTTTCTCTTTGAAAATGGAAGTGGATTAGGTGTTACTCGTACGCTTGCTCACCTGTGCACGTGCGCACGTGCGTTCCTTTCCACGCGTGTCATGTAACTTTAATCCGAACGGTTGATGTGATGAAACATCCCAGTAAACCCCCGAGGACTAATTTTCACCCTGATCTAAAACTCCGGTGGGCCATAGAAAAACAATATGAAAATCAAGGGAGGAAACTGTTTTCTTTTGCCATGGCCTACGAAAGTTTTGGATCCATGTAAAAGTTGGGCCCTGTGAGTTTCATGGGATGCTTCATCACGTGGACTATTCGGATTTTGGACTAACATCACATATTATGAGTTCTCAAAAAGTTCTCACAAGAACTCGTGCCAAATGCGCGGCTGAGCATTTTGATGGAAGGGGACTGCGTACTGAGCAAATGGGATCCACCGTGATTTATGTATTTGATCCACCCCTCCATCCATTTTTAATAGTAAACTCTGTGGATAGTTTAAAGTAAGACATGTCCGATGGTATATATACAATGGTACAATGTACACTTATTAGATGGCCGGTTTGTTTGATGGAGGTACCTTAAATCATGATCCATTCAGAGTTCACTGGAAGGTGGGTGCACCTACATTATCTGCTACTTATTGTGTTGCTGCTGTCGTTTGAGAACAAACTGCCAATTTGCCTTTAAAAATTCATATGTATTTTTTCAAGTAAAAAACACGGCAGAACGAGTGTATACTCATTTTAGGATGATCGAAATCTCATGTGAACCCCACCACAGAAATAGTTGTGACTGGTTTAATGAACCCATGGGTTGTTTGCCTATTTCTAATGGTGTGGTCCACCTCAGATGGATTCTTTTTATACATTTATTTATTAATATATTAAGGTGGGCGACATATTGATTCTTTTTATGCATTTATTTATTAATATATTAAGGTGGGCCGCACAGATCTTATCATAAAATGCTCTCTTGGATTCTTTTAATGCATTTATTTTTAATTTTTTTTTTAATTATTTTCATGCATTTGGATTCTAAAAATTGGACGGTAATGATAATTCTGATTTTGTTATATATGGACCATTTGTGCTTAATGGTATGTATTTCATCCACTTTTATGTCCCACTTGATAATTAGTTTGACCTAAGAATTAGCTTAAATATTCATCTTGATGGGTTTAATAAAATTACATATTTGATCCCATACATTTTTATATGATTATAATATTTTGAAACAATTCCCTAATCCAAGTTTTGCTCGATGTGAATATACAATTTTTTATTTGTAAGTAACTTGCAGGTTACCCAAATAAAAAAACTACCTTACTTCATCCAAACAGGTTACCTGTAAGTAACTTTCACATGTAAGTGACTTACAAGTAAGTCACTTACAACTTAAAGGAACTTACAGGCATCCAAACATGCCCTAAAGGAGCATGAAACCCTAGAAAAAACGGCTTTTTGTCAGGGTTTTTCCTTAATTCGAAGGGATTGGGATTTGATTTATCAAGGTTTTGAGAGGAGAAAAGGGGATTGGGATTTCAGGTATTAGGGATTTGAGAGAGGGAGGAGTCTGTTTGGGGGATTTATAGAGAAGGTTTTGAGATCGGATGGAAATGCATTCGGATCCGATGAGTTGGGAAGATAGTAATGGCCGAAGAAATTGCGCTACTTTGGATTTCAGGATTTTGTCCTTTTTTTATCTTTTTTTCTACTATATCGGAGTTCAGAAAGAACAAAAACGCTTACACGATTGCACGAAGTCATGCAAGTAGCTTACTATTCGCTGACGTAGATGTAAGGCTTCATTTGGTTAAGATCTACCACGTCCATCAGATGAATCATCTCATTTTGTGCCTTATTACCAAACATCACACTGATCAGAAATTCAGGTGGACCTCACCGTAGGAAAAGGAACAAAATCTGCCTGAATGTATAATTCTCTCGGTGTGGTCCACCTGTGTTTGATAATAGATTTATGTTTTTAGCGTACCTTAATCTTAGTTATTAAAATCATATGAATGGATTGGATGGAGATATGGACGACGGTGAGCCCTATACACAGCTAACCGTGAGCATCTCATCACAACTCTTCCTAATGGAGTGCACTGACTAAGAATCATAGAACAACCTAATTTCCTATGCCTTTGGTGAAAATGAGCCAGAAATCTTATGGACGGCGTAGATCTCGTGGACGTACTCACCCGTGTGGCGATCACGTAGTTGTAGGCACGCATAGGTATGACCCTGCTCCGTTAGATTTAAAAAATAGACAAGCTCGTTGTAAGTTGTAACGGTACTGGAAGAGTAGTGTTGCCGAGAGAGAAGTGTAAGAGAGTTTATACTTTAATGACGAAAATGGCCCCTCCTTTAAAACGTAGACTAAAATTCCACAGGACTGTTTGGATATGGTAAGATTTTTTTTTGTCTCGGTTATTTTTTTTAATTATTATTTTAAAAGACAAAACTAAAAATGATAATTAAGTTTTATTTTTGATAAAAAAATTATCTCAATTTGATAAATTAATTATATTAATGGATAATAACTTTAAACTTTGTTTGAAAATAACATGCAATTATATAATTGTAGAATTGAAATTAAATATACAAAGTAACTTTAATCACAGGTATATTAATCTAACAGCTAAAATATACCTTAATCTAGTTATTAAAATCATATGAATGGATTAGATGGAGATATAGACGAGGGTGAGCCCTATACACAGCTAACCGTGAGCATCTCATCACAACTCTTCCTAATGGAGTGCACTGACTAAGAATCATAGAACAACTTAATTTCCTATGCCTTTGGTGAAAATGAGCCAGAAATCTTATGGACGACGTAGATCTCGTGGACATACTCACCCGTGTGGTGATCACGTAGTTGTAGGCACGCATAGGTATGACCTTGCTCCGTTAGATTTAAAAAATAGACAGGCTCGTTGTAAGTTGTAACGGTACTGGAGGAGTAGTGTTGCCGAGAGAGAAGTGTAAGAGAGTTTATACTTTAATGACAAAAATGGCCCCTTCTTTAAAACGTAGACTAAAATTCCACGGGACTGTTTGGATATGGTAAGATTTTTTTTGTCTCGATTGTTTTTTTTTTTTTAAATTATTATTTTAAAAGACAAAACTAAAAATGATAATTAAGTTTTATTTTTGATAAAAAAAAAATTTATTTCAATTTGATAAATTAATTATATTAATAGGTAATAACTTTAAACTTTGTTTAAAAATAATATGCAATTATATAATTGTAGAATTGAAATTAAATATACAAAGTAACTTTAATCACAGGTATATTAATCTAACAGCTAAAATATAGTTTATGCTGATTTATGATCCATTTAAAGTGAGGCCTACCTATTGAACGGTTTAATCTGAGTTACATATTTCTCATGGTTATTTATGATTCATCATCTATATGGAGTGAGGTCATTTAGGTTATTTAATTTTGACTTGTGCATTTCTCATGCATGGTTATGAGTAGGGGTGGAACTGTCATACTTCAAATTCAGCAACCTGAAAAGTTATTTCTTAGTTTTTTAGTTTGATGTGCAATGGTAAATAAAAATAATAATAATAATAAATAAATAAAGATGTACACATGTGCAGTACATTGGTTTAAGACGTGCAGTTATTAACCCAGTTAAATCATCTATGACATCACAAGGCATCTAAGCAAGGCATGAAAGAATGTTCAAAATATGATATATAAATTAACTTAGCTCAAAAGTTTATACTATTTTATTATTATATTTTCGTATTAAAAGAAAAAATTTAACATCATCATGAAAATGTAATTTTAAGTGCAAAACTCATCTCGCCTCATTTAGTTAGCCTTTTCTTTAAAAAGATAATAAGTATGGTATGAGCTTTTAAGCTCAGCAGGTATATTTAACATATCAAATAGAATTAGCAAGTTAAGTTAAAGTAAGGTGCAGTTATCCACACATATAACCATATCATGGGTGTAATTACATGGATACGTGTGTAGATACCACACCCAAGATGGATCAATAAGCTAATCAGAGCAATCCCAGTCAACCCAATCAACTCAATCAAATTGAGTCAAACTTGGTCAACCCGATTAATCCCAATCAATCCAGTCAACCAAATCGATCCAAAACGAAGTATAATTTCAAGACTGAAACTAGACCCAGTTGAAGCCCATATTTAAGCCTATTAGTATTTAGGACCACAATAAAGCAAATCTAAGTGAATCAGATGCAATACATCACCCTAAGAGCATCCATGCAAATTTTAGGGTCAATCCATGATCTCAATGGCGGCCAGGGTGCTACATGCCATGTGGAATCTCTCTAAATTTTGTAGGGAGGTCAATTGGGATAATGACATCACCAACGTCACTTCATGTGGTGGGCATCGCCTAGGGCGCCACTCGCCACATGGCAACTCTCTTGCTTTGGCAGGAGAGGGTGCACAACAGGTGAAGTTGCTCATGTTCACATACAAACGTGTGGGCGGGGAAAAGACCACTCGGTCCTCTCTCTTTTACCCAAATTACAATATATGCCATTGATCTCACCATCCACATTATGCCATGTGTCAATCCCAAATCTCAGCCATTGAACCCTTGTTTACCCCTGAGCTTCTCCAAAATTATCGAAAACCCAGCATTAAACACTATAAATAGCCCCTCATTTCCCATGTTAAACCATCCTTAACATCCAACACATCTCTACCAAGCCTCTCCCATCTTCTCATCCATCTCCCATTACATCCCTCCACTAATGAAGAGAAGAATAGCAGGAAATGAGTCCAACCTAGGTTAGCCTAGTCCAGTCGAACCTCTAGTCCCCTATGCCACCAAGACCCTAATCCAGGCACTCAAGTCTATCCTTGCGATAAACCCGTATACTCATCTATTCAACTTTGATCAACTTTATCCAATACTTACATTAGTATTGTGTAGCATTCATTCCCTTCTCAATCCCTTACTCATCTTATACATGTTGAATTGTATAGCATTGTGTACCTAATTAATTCGGGTGTATGCTCTACGGCTTACCGACGTAATCAGATCCTGGCCATTGAAACCGTAGTCAATTAATTTGCACTTTAACAAGTGGAAGAGTTAAGGTGGATATATTCAGTTGAGCCACAACTTGTCATAGGCAGTGCATTCAACACCGCATCACACTTATAGTTTTACATACATAACTTTTATTACGTAGCATACATAACACTCAATATCAATCTGTCTAAACATATGCTATGTGACTTGCCAATATAGTTGGATCTTGTCCATCATAAATTTGGGTTGATTGGTTGATAGATTTGACAAGTGAGAGAGTTAAGGCGGATTTATCCAACCGAGATTGCAACTTATCACAAGCATTGTATTTAACACGGCATTGCACACACATATTATATTGTTAGCACAAAAGAACTAATATCGATCCTCAATAGTTTGTTTGATCTTGTGAAGTATAGATGGTATATTTGTATGGACAGAGTGGGTGCCTAACAGGTTTCATCTCTATAACAGTGGTCCCTTACACAAAATCTTCAGTCACATATCAAGGAGTTATTTTAAGACAAGGAATCCTCGGATTCTCATTCTTATTGTTTCTACAGGGTCTAGCCGACTGTGAGAACGAAGTAATTGACTAGTGATGACTTTAGTCAAATATAACCCTTCTTTCCCTACGATGATAAATCTCAACCAATAAGTGCGACCCTATCTGCCACCACAATGATCCAGTGTCCACAACATGTGGTGCACCTTTTACTATGGCTAAGTAGCCCAATGTGAGACTAGCATTGGACTTGTTAGTTTGGCCTCTATGCAAAGCTTAGGCTAATAAGCATGGCCTAATCAAATTGTCAAAATGAGCTTGGGCTAAGTCATTTTAGCCCAACCTAGCCAGCCTAAACAGACCCAACACGACTTCATATGTACATCTTATATCTTGTAAATTTCATTTCTAATTCATGCAACCAATGCACATTGAATACAAACCATTAATTTTATTATTATTATTATTTTATACATGTGAACCACTTGATTAGCAAATAGATTAGTATATTAGTATACTAGTTATGATATTAACAATATACATATACTAGATAATGGTTATTATGATCTATAGTCAAAATCATCAAATCAATGATTAGTATTAATGCCTTAGCTTTATAAGGCATACAACAACAAATAAAGACCATGTAGAGGTCTTTTCTTTTATCTCAATATTCAATGTTGCTAGTACAACTTATTTTTAACTCTTATCATTAAAATGTGATATTTAAGTGATTTTCATTGATAAAGATCATTTGGCAAATCCAACTCATTAAGTGCTTAAAGTTGAATGCTAAAAGTGTTGGTGCTTGAAGATATCTTTTCGTTTTTTACTAAAATATTTCTAAAATTATTTCGAAATTATAATTCAATACTTTAACTTTGCAGCACTTAAATTAATTTTTAAAACTTTTTCTCTTTCAATTTATCAAACACAAATCCAAATTTATAGTTTTATTACATTCATCCCATGACTTTAATATTTACACGATAAATATTTCACCTAGTTTTATTGTATGAATCATTAGGTTAATCCCATCCAGTCATAACAGTTAGCATAACTCTCCAATCTATTGTATAGTTAAAAAATGAAATAAAAAATACAATAGGACCCATTTCAATTTCAATATTAAAAGCGTCCTTGAACAAATGGTTGGAATTGCTCAACCAAAAATGACTTAGGAGTAGGTTCCACGGTTTACTGCATTTAATGTGGGTTAGCATATGCTACGTGTACAATTTCAGAGTGACTGTGTATCAAGGTCATTCCCCGCCGGAGCATAAAATAAAACCGTAATTTCGGGACAAATGGATGGTATTCTTGTAACCTGACATCTTTGAAGCCCAGGTGCGTGTACACTACTCCTTGGTAAAGATAATACCTACCCTGTGAGCATTGATGAGGGAAACACGTGAGACTTTGAAAATAGAGAGAATTGATAATATGTTAGGCGGGAGCATCCGAAAGGTGTTCCCATCTCAGAACGCAAGCACGTGGCAAGGAGAAGAATTCATCCTGTGGGCGCAGACGTGCATTGTAACGCCCTGGAAATCGGGGGTCGTTTGTAAACTCGACTCCCGAGTTCCCATGGTCACTTAACACCAGTTTTCGTTAATATGCGCTTAATTAGGTTTAAATGCGCAGCTTGGAAATACTCGGGACATGAATCACATCCACAACACATATATTGAAATGAAAGAGAACTAGCATATATATATATATATATATATATATATATATATATATATATATACACACACACACACACACACACACATATACATGTCCAAAAGAATGAAAGGGGCGCACATGGCGTCACCCATCAAAATCACAAAAGAATAGTAGGTCCAAAAAGAATAAGCTGAGCTCACTGCTCAGTGATCCAACGTGCCATCTACTGGTCCGATGAGGGTCCGCTCATCAGTTGGAAATAGGAGAACTCGTCCTCCTCCTCGAGGCTCGCATCGCCAGGCTCCTCATACTCAGCTTCACCTGCAGCTAAGGAAGAGTCTGGTTGGTGTTTTAAAACACCGTCCCAGAGTGGGAGTGAGTGATCAACTCAGTGGGTGCTATTAGTCTTAAGTTACAACAGGCATCAATTATAATATGAGTTTAATGAAAAACATCTAAGCATCAACACCTAACAACTCTTATTAAAATGCATGCATGCGGAATACTATGATGCATGCCCTCGCCACAATGCTCCCTCAAGCGACTTCATCTAACGATCGGGTATGACAACACTCCTTCAGAGCGACCTCGACTTCCGAGTCGCCACCTTATCTAATGCGATACAATGCGATCGTGTTAACCGAGTTATTAGTTAAATCCGGTCATCCAACAGGTTGGAGATTCTGATACACCCTCGTATCAATGCCCTAAGTTGGTTGCGAGGTCAAGACCCCCCAACGCGTGAGGCCGAGGCCCCGCGGTCCGTGATCTCGTCGAGTTCCTCATCCCCGATTCCAAGCACATGAGGAGTGCCGAAAGGAAGGGATCACTCGCAGTCACTACGGGGAGGCACGACACCCCAGCGTAGGCTGACAGCTAGGACACAGTGTCCCATTCCACCATGCCCGGCTCACGAGGCTGTGGACCAGTTTCAAGTGGGTTAGTGATGGGTTACAATGGTTGTAGGGTGGTTCAGGTTCCATACATATGTGAGTAAACAGAGTTAACAAACAGAGTTGATCAGATAGTGGGCTAGACCGCATGAATCAGGTGAGCGTGAGATGAGTGACATCGGGCATAAGAGACCCATGTAGTCAAACTACAGCCACCCAAACACACCCGCCCAAATCCACGGGTCTAACCCTAGCATAGTCCTACCGATGAGACTACCATCTCTCCTCATGTTCCTGACCAACCCAAGGGCGTGAGGGGATCCCTAGCATGCCAACTCTACAGATTATCCATTAACATAACAACCACATGTTCTCATGCATCTCAAACATACATATGGATATTCCTACAAGCAAACAAGGCATTATCAAGAACAAAGTGCATGTGAGTGTGTGGGTTTGTGAGGATGTAAGTACTTCCTCCATATTACAAAATCATATGCAAAGAATAATGACATCATACATACTATGAGGCAACAATACATGAAAAATCAAACAAGGCATGAGCATGTGATCATCCATACACAAAACCATATAAGAAACAAGATCAACATCATGAGAGAGCCAAACATACAATTCTAACAAACATGCAATCCCTAGGGTTCCTCTAGATTCTCCTAACATAGCATCCAATGCAAACAAAATCATTAAACACATACTAAAATTGGTGCTAGGTCACCTAAGAGCAATAGTCCGCACCTTGGATTCGATGGAGGCTTGGAAACGACCTAGGAGATGTGGATTTCGGGGTAGATTGGCCGGAATCCCTAAAACCAATCCTTGCATGTGAGAAATTTCATGCCAATCCTTTCTTAATACTCGGATCTTAAGAAGAAAGAGTGAGAGGTTCTTACCTAGATGGCCAACGGACGAATTTAGAGTTGTGGCGGAGAGTTTCTTCTTGGAGGAGGGGTAGGGAGTTGAAAGGGTTGAGTTTCCTTGGCCCCACCTCGATTTAGGGTACTCCTTAGCTCTCCTTCACTCTCTCTACTCTCTTGCTCTCTCTTTACTCCCTTAGCAATGGTGGTTGTGGTGGGAGTTATGAGCCAAGAGAGGTTGGTTGTGGGTGGATGATGGAGGTTTATGAGGGAGAGGATTTAATGGGTGGAGGGTGTAGGAAGTTATGAGGGAGAGATTGTTGTTGGAGAATGGAGAAGGGTATGAGGGAGAGGGATGTTTGTTGTTGGAGAATGGTGGAAGAAATGAGATAAGAGCTAGGGTTTATTTCCCTAGAGTTGGGCCCTTTGGCCTTATGTTTCCATAATTTTTTAAAATAGCCTTCTAGGTCTCCACATGGGTTTTGGGGTGGACCCCACACCCCTTAGGCCACCAAATTTGGTGTGTAGGTCCCTCATAGCCCAATGAGGGTCCATGTAAAAATTGAGGACAAACGGATGAACGGATATAAGGTCTGAGTAAGTGTTTCCGACCTTTAAGTGGCCCTTGTGGGGGCCATTCTGATTGTTGGGGCATTTCTGGTGGCCCTCTGGCCATGAAATTTATAGGATAAGTGGTCCATGGCTCGATGAAGGGCCATGCAAAATTTGAAAACGATCGGATATGGGGTTTGATCGTACAGGCCCGATTTGCGATTAACGGTCACCGTGTCACGATCGGGACCCAGATTTTATGGGCGGGCATAGAAAAATACATTAAACATTCTTCGTAAATTTGGAAGGAATCCAACGGTTGGAAGGCCTGATATCTCAGTTTTATTTGCAAGTGCCAGATTCCAGTTCTGGCATTGGTGAGGTGCATTCGGCTAGTGCCAGATCCCAGTTCTGGGTGTCCACTGGGTCCGCAGTCCGCGATGGACCACAAGCCCAGTGAGATCTATGATTTCTTAAACTTTTAAATTTTTCTGACCCTCCTCGGTCACTGGATGACCCACACGGGCTATTGTTAAGTGTAAACATGTCATCTGGCTTGGCGGCCCGCACTTGGTTCAATCATAACCAGATTGGTATAGTCTAATGGGCTAATCCTAGATTTAATTTACTTGTGATACCTCACCCTGAGTAGTTTAAACGAACTATTCTGCGACAAATCCGACGTGGACGTTCCAGGACACTGTGCTGGTTGGACGGGACGTTATGATCACCCATGTATAAGCTAGCATTGAGTGCCAATGGTCAGTAAGTGATAATATAAGTTAATTACATAAAAAAGAATTTAAGGATTTTTGGAAATCCAAAACAGTAAAAATCCGGGATGTTACATGCATAATGTGATGCAAACAAATTTGACCGTTCGCTTGCGGGCCATTCACACCATGAACAAGGCCTTGTTCATTATCTATTAGGGTGAGTCACATTTTAGAGTGGTCCCGCGGACCTGCTAATAAGTTACACCCTTCGTAAGCGAAAGGAACTTCCACTTGATACATTAGCTGTATGAAACGGATTGGCTACTCCCCCTGCCACTAGCCTGGTGGCTGACGGTCAGTGCTCTGTGGTCCCACCATGATGTGTGTGTTTCATCTATGTCGTTCATCCATTTTTATAGATCATTTTAGGGCTTTAACCCAAAAATTAGAGGGATATAAATCTCAGGTGGACCACACTATAGGAAAACAATAGTGATTGGATATCCACCATTAAAATCCTCATAAGGCTCATTGCACTGTTTATTTGACATCCCATTTGTTGATTAGGTCATACAGACCTAGATGAAGGTAAAATACAAATATCAGCTTGATCCAAAACTTTTATGCACCCCAAAATGTTTTTAATGGTTGAAGTTCATTCAACGTTGTTTCCTTTAATGTGGTCCACTTGAGATTGGGATATACTTCGTTTTTAGTCTAATACCCTAAAATGATCTATAAAAATAAATGGATGGCATGGATGAAACACATACACCATGCAAGGTCCCATAAAGCACCGACCATTAGCGGCTGGTGGCAGGGCGAGTATCCAATCCGTCTCCAAAAGATCCGGTGGTAAGTGTACGCGGATTTCAGATGCAAATTACGTCGGACGCAGATTCCGTCCTACCCCCGCCCGGACAGTAATCCGTCCGGGCAGGGCTCTGTGGGGCCCACCGTGACGTAAGTTTTTTATCCATGCCGTTCTTCGTTTTCCTCAGATCATTTAAAGTTATTATACAAAAAATGAGGCAGGTCCAGGGCTCGAGTGAACTACAAAGTGGGGATTGAACGTCCACCATTAAAAACTTTTTGGGAGCTGGAGAAGTTTCGGATCAAACTAATATTTGTGTTTTCACTTAATCAATGTCTACACAACCTTATGAATAGGTTGGATGGTAAAAAAACATCATGGTGGCCCTTAGAAAGGTTTCAACGGTGAGTGTCATTATCACTGCAGCTTCCTTTGGTGTAGTCCACTGGAGCTGTGGACCTGCCTAAGTTTTAGCATCAAAACTTAAAATGATATTATAAAAGTGATGAACGACGTGGATAAAAAGCTCACATCACGGTGGGCCCCACGGAGCTCTGCCCAGACGGATTACCGTCCGGGCGGGGGTAGGACGCAATCTGCGTCCAATTACGTCCTACCCCTGCCCGTCTCTAGCCCCGAACGGGCAGTTCTATGGGCGGGCCCACTGTGATGTATCTATTTATCCAAGTCATCTATCCCCTTTCTCATATCATTTTAAGGCATGAACACAAAAATGAGTCGGATCCAACGCTCAAGTGGACTACACCGAATAATAAGTTTGGTTGCATTAAATGCACCCAACATTAAAGGCAAGTTGTATTAAATACAATAGTCATATGTGGTGTGGTCCATTTTAACATTGGATCTGCCTTTCTTCTTTTTTTTTTTTTCATGCGATGTAGAGCGGGTCGCGGACACTTTCATGTCCACAATGGATAAGAGAATGCCGGATGAGAGGTCGAAGTCATCAAGACCGTTAGAATTTTAAAACAGGCATATCTCGCAAACCAGAATGAGTTACTCGGTGTACGATATATGATTTTGGGGTAGGACAAGCTACTTTAGCCAACCATGCCAGGTTGCCCACACTGAATTTGTGAGATTAGGAGAATAACATGTTAAACCACATAGGACACTTACTATAAATAGTAAATTTATTATTTATAGTAAGTTACAAATTGTAGGGAGTTTTACTTATAGTTTAATTCCTAAACTTATTCCAAGTCTTGGTATCCTTATTTAAAGGCTTGTAAATTTGTTTTTATTATCTATCAATCAAATTACAAATTTATTAGAATTTATTTATATTATTCTTGCTTTCTTTCCTCGTGGATTCGAGAAGTCTCTGTGAGGAGTACAGAGAAGCTTCGTGGATTCGGAGTAGTTATCCTTAAGGAAGACGGTGATTGACCTCATCACGTTCATCCATGCGTTGATTGGTATCAGAGCGAGAGCAAACAACGAAGGTATGAACAAAAATCTTATGGACAGTGATCTATGGATTCTTTATCTTTCGGAAAGAATGGAAACTTTCCACTGGGAGAGTCAGTTGACCATGCAAGGGCTGCAGGCAACCCTGAACCGTATTACAGATGCGTTAATTTCACCCCGAGCTCAACCTGATGCTCAACCGCCCATGGGGTCGTTGTACGACACAATCCCGATTTCTTCAAAGCACCATCAGACGATGATAAATCGCAGGCCACCACTTTGATAGTGAGGAAGCCGTTATACATGCCAAAGGTAGAAATAGAATTACAGCGAGACAACATCTTTCAAACGAAATGCACTATAAGCTAAAAAATCTGTAATGTGATCATCGATGTCAACAGCAGTGAGAATCTCATATTGAAAATAATGGTGGAAAAGATGCAACTGAAAAAAGAAAAGCATCAATCTCCGTATACAATTGGATGGATCAAGGAGGTCAACAAAAAATGTAATCGAACAATGCACCGTCTCATTTTCAATTAGTAAAAATTATAAGGATTAGGTACTTTGTGACGTAGTCGACATGAAAGTTTGTCATATGTTACTTGGTCGACTATGTCATAATAATATTGATATTATTGCTAAGCATAGAGGTCGGGATAACGCATTCACATTTATTAAAGATGGTAGAAAGATTGGCCTTGTTTCTATCGAAACGGAAAACCAACCCAAGACTTATAAATTTGAGGAACAATCTCTCACAACTGAGCAAGCTTTTGTTAAACGATCTGTGGAAACAATAGATATATGCATTAGTTGAAAAGAAAGAATATATGGAGCCTGTGTACATCCCAGGGAATTTGAAACCAGTGTTGCAAGAGTTCAAGGCAATTGTGCTCTATGAACTCCCTAGTAAATTACTTCCCGTACGAGATATACAAAACCATATTGATCTTGTCACAGGGATAAGTCTGCCTAATTGCCTGCATTATCAGAAGGAACGTGTGATCTTGAATGTAGAAGTGAAGGAACTGATCCATACCAGCCAAGTCAAGGAGAGCATGAGTACATGTATTGTGTCAACTCAAGAGCCTAATGCCAAGTACAAGAAAAGGGCTAATAAACATTGGCATCAAAAGTTGTCTTAGAATCATGAACCAAGTCTCTCAAGTAACTCGAGGAAGAGTTTTTTTCCAAGCAGAGGGGTCTGATGTAGAACGTATCACAAATACATTCCTAACATGGTTGGACCAAAAGAAGGTGGACCGTAAATTGATGATAACTTTTAATCAGGGTATTGTTACGCCGCACCAGACCAAGTATCAAGAGAACTCGAAGACGAGTTCTTTTGAAGCAGAGGGGACTGATGTAGAGCGGGTCACAGACACTTTCATGTCCAAGATGGATTAGAGAAGGCCCGATCAGAGACAGAAGTCATCAAGACCGTTAGAACTTTAAAATAGGCATATCTCGCAAACCGGAATGAGTTACTCGACGTACCATGTATGATTTTGGGGTAGGACGAGCTACTTTAGCCAACCAACCTAGCTCTGAATTTGTGAGATTCCATCATATCGTCGGCCGAATTCCATGTTTAATTCCGTTTTTACTATAAATAATAAGTTTTATATTGATTATAACTCTTCATCCCCTGGGCTTTAGGAGTTGCGCTCAACATGAAAAGTGTTTAGAAAAATTAGGAGAATAAAGTGGTTAAACTACATAGGACACTTACTATAAATAATTGTAACGCCCTGAAAATCGGGGGTCGAGCAAAGCTCAGCTCTCGAGTTCCAACGCATCACTTATGCAACACAGATAATGACGATTATGATGAGAGCATTGAAACATGAATGGGATTATACCAAAACAACATATCATACTCCAGAGACAGTTATATTGCAAGCGGAAGACTGTGATAAATATATAAAATATATAAACTATGGTGAGTCTCTAGAGTGTGATAACATTACTAGGTTAAATAATTACATGTGCAAGTCCAAAATATACAAAAAAATGTAATGGCATCTAATCAGCAACCCTGTAACCCCGTCGATCAAGACACGGCTCGCATGAAGTCGCCAGAACACAACATATACAAGAAAGCATCCTCGTCGTCGCAAAAGTCCGGCTCCGCCTCATAAGCATCACCATCACCTGCAGCTACAACAGGGTTTGGTTGGTGTGTACAACACCGTCCTGTAACGTGGGAGTGAGTGATCAACTCAGTGGAACAATAAAGCATAGGTTAACATGTTATCAATTCAATCAAGCAGTATAATCAAACAATCCTAATTACTCTTATTAATGCAAGAATGAAAATGCAGTCATGATGCATGCCCTCACCAACATACTCCCTCATGCGACATCATCTTATGTCCGCGGCATGCGTTCATCCCTCAGTGCTCCACATCTTCCAGGCACATGCAGTGCGATGATGAGCATGATTACCGAGTTGTTATTAGTCCTTTTCATACACAGTATTGGGAAACTAAGGTACCTTCCTTATATCATTCCCAAACAATGATCCTTTCTAGGGTCGTCAATCCTAGATAATCTCATACGATAGTGTGGTTCTAGATCGCTGCAAGGGTTGCTAGGGCTGTTACATGGAATCGTTGCACCACTCCCCCATCACCTTATCAATACAGGCCTAATTTATACTCTGTTTACTACGGGAAAGCTCGTCGCCTCTCCGCAGATTCAGAGTATGCTCGAGGTCACTACACCGGGTATGGTCAGGGCTACCAGGACTGTTACACGGAATCGTTGCACCACTCCCCCATCACCCATCAAAGCAGTGTAGGCCGACAGCTCGAATACAGTGTCCCATACTACCGTATTCGGCTCACGAGTCTGGGTTGCTCACTGGTCACTACGGGGAGGCACATCCTCCCAGCGTAGGCCGACAGCTCGAACACGGTGTCTCATACCACCATCCCCGGCTCATGAGTCTTAGCGGATCGAGGTACCAAGGTTAACGGGGTTACAATGGTAAGTTTGGTACCTTAGGTTCAAGCAGTGGCGTCCAAACATGGTGAACATACATTAGACAGATCGGGTTACTTGACGAGCTCGGCTAGCTCGAGCGCACGACAAGTTGAATGACATGAAGTGCATAAGCACTTCGCGTGGTCAACCATTATCGCCAACCGAAGTACGACTCGGGTTCGTCGAACACATCTCACGTGGCGAATGAATCTCAGCCACGAATTCAATCCCGTTACCGATCGCCTAGATTATACAATAGCCCCAATCACATTCAAGTACAGAGAGTCAAAGCTGTAATGGATCAAGATTTCACTCATACAGTCAAATATTCAATATTGTCCGCTTAGGGCTAGCAGGGCTGTTGCACGGAATCGTTACACCACTCCCCCATCACCCTTCACAGCTTTTATGGAATACAACTTAAACGTGAATTTAAACATATGCATTACATAGATAAACATACATCATAATCTACGGTTCATGGAGGAAAGCATACACATAGTTAAAGGAGTTGAGAATCATACCTCAACACCCTTATATATTACAATGGACTAACTACTTACTCATTCAGACATTTCATCAAACACTTTAGTCTACATACATCAACATACATGACGTATGTTGATTACATAGGTATTAGGCCAAATCCTTTCACTAGCGAGTTGCCTCATTTATAACACGCGTGCCCCTACGACGGATAGTCATAACAAGCATGAATCCAAGTTCCATATTCATTCGGTCATTTTCACAAACACTTGGACTACACACTTTAACATACATAACGTGCATTGGCCGTGGCGTGATTTATGGCAAATCCTTTCGCTAAGGGGTTGTCTAGTACACTTCAATCATGATCTTGCATTCAATACACATGGCAGACACAAATCATGAATCCATATTCATTCAGGCATTTCAACAAACACTTAAGCTACACAATATAACATACTCAACATATGTTGATAAAACATGTATTAGGCTAATCCGTTCACCCAGAAGTTGATACACATGTATCTAACATACATAGACAATAATTAATCATAACAAGTACAAATCCGTATTTCATACATATATGGTATTTTCTACAAATACGAGGAATACAGTATATTCAACATAGTTAACGTAAAACTGAAAAACGAAACGGACAACACTTTGTACATGTGCAATTGCATGCAGATCATGAATCTATCATTATCTGACATTAAAAGTTTTGAAAACTATAACCTATACATCTAAAGTCCGTACCTTTTGTCGGTGAACTTGAACCGAAACCAGTTTGAACCCAACGCCTTTGTCTACGGCACAACGACAACCTGAATCATGAAACAGGTCATCTATTCCATTACCTACACTCTTGGAAACTCTAAAATAGCTTAGGGTTAGGTTTTCTTAACTACGAACGAAGCCGGAATTGCCGAAAAGCAATTAGATCGTGATGATTAATCACGTAGGATAGCAGGGTAGAGCATCAGGAAGAATCTCTCACTTATCTCACACTTTCTCTCTTTTCTCTCTTCTCTCTCCTAGGTTTTCTCAAATTCGTATGGAATGAGAGAGTGAGGGTTTAAGGTCCTTATATAGGCCCGAAACTCACCAAATTAGACTCAGGGCCAAGGTATACTTAGGTTATCTCCAAAGGGAGACTGTTCCGTCTCAACGGAGCACTTCTGGAAGCCCCCCTTGAGCCAAAGGTCGGACTTAAGCTCACAGACATTGGATCTAGGTCGAGTTACGTTTTCGGTCCGATCGGATTTACAGATCGCCTGTGGCGGACCAGTTTCAGTACAACGGTCTCGGAAACTCGATCAAAGCCATAAGTACACTGTCCTGTGTTGAAAATTTTCCCTGATCCGAGGGTGTAATTGGGCCCGATTCTGACGGTCTGATTGTTTATATTTGGCCCGCAAACATCAAGTCTCAGATTACTTAAAATTGAACTTTATTTCTAATTAATTTCACGTTTCTCACACTCTTCACTCCGGGCTCAAGCGAATAGCACTGGGACACTATCTGGATTTGATTTCTGAGATGGTTGTCAAGCCCAGCAAGGCGATCCTAAACATTTAACTTGGTGTTAATCAGACTTTCGATGTGCGGTCCAGATCTGATATGGAGTTTCGTGATGCTCCCTAGAGCAACTGGGTAATGAGATTAATCCTAGATTTTAGGGTAACTTAGCGTCAATGATTCTACAAGTTTTGGGTCTTGCAGATCGTATTTAAAGTGGATCAAGCGGATTTCGTAGCTAATCTAGTTTAGCACTTAGTTACTTTTGAAGGATAAGGTAGTGAAAGGTGAGATTTGTGAAGGAAAAGGGTTAAAAAAGTGATTTTAGATTGTGGGATTGAGTTCTGACAAGTTAATAAGGTGTTAGGATCAACCCATTGCCTAAGGACGTCTAATTCCAGGTTGGAAAAAATCCGGGATGTTACAATAGTAAATTTACTATTTATGGTAAGTTACAAATTCTAGGGAGTTTTGGTTATAGTTTAATTCCTAAACTTCTTCCAAGTCTTCGTATCCTTATTTAAAGGGTTGTAAATTCATTTTTATTATCTATCAATCAAATTTCAAATTTGTTAGAATTTATTTATATTATTCTTGCTTTCTTTCCTCGTGGATTTGAGAAGTCTCTATGAGGCATCCAGAGAAGCTCTATGGATTCGGAGTAGTTATCCTTGAGGAAGACGGTGATCGACCTCATCACGTTCATCCTTGCATCATCATGCCTCAAAATGACATGAGAAAATGAATAGATGGCTTGAATAAACAGATACATAACGGTGGGCCCACCCACATAACTGACCAGGTCTAAGACTGGCGGGGTAGGACGCAATCTGCATCCGCCGATTTCCTGGGAAAGTCTTTCGCAGGAAGCTCCTGCACTGGAAATTTAGGTGGTCTACCCTAATGTTTGTGAGAAATCTACTCCTTCATCCATTTTTTTAGATAATTTTAAGACTTGAGACAAAAAACGAGAATGATCCAAGACTCTAGTGGGCCGCACTAAAGGAAAAGGTGGGTAGGGAAATTTCTACCGTTGAAACCTCCCTGGGTCGACGGTGATGTTTAAATGCCATCCATACCGTTCATAAAGTCATTTCTACTAGGATGAATTGAGAACAACAATGTTACCCTGGTTCAGAACTTCTGTGGCCCCACTAATATTTTAATTATGGATGTTCAATCCTTACATTTTTGAAATACTTTGAGTATTGGATCTGGCTCATTTTAGGTCCCATGTCCTAAAATGAGCTCACAAAACGGATGGGCACGGTGGATTTCTCGAACGTCATAAAACATCATCATGGGCCCATCTAGGTTCAAGCGCAATAACTTCCTACGAAATACTTTTGCAGAAATCCGCGTCCCAATTTAAAAATGGTGGTGGACTTAAAATGATTACTGGATACGACTAATTTTTGGTCTCATGTCACGAGACGAGCTTAAAAAACGGATGGACAAGGTGGATTTCTCAAACATCACGGTGGGCCCACCTAAGTTTCGAGCACAAGAACTTCACGAAAGGCTTCCGCAAAATCCACGTCCTCAAATTGCGGAGACTCGGCACCCTCGTGTTACACGCGTACGACATGTAGATCCTCCAAGTTTCGTGGGAGATTGTGCACAGAGCGTAGATCTAATATCAAGGTGATCGGCGATCCTAGCTGTCCATTTGGTGGCATTTTATGGATGGCAATAAGAAATAAAATAGTTAGTGATCCAGATTCATCAAGGCAAGATCATATGGATAAGGTCATTTGCCCGTGTGATTTTTTTGCTATGCTTGTCCAAAATCGGGCCAGCCATTTGAACGATGATGGATTACTATGCATCTGTTGATGTATGGTCAACGATGTATGAGTCATCACCAACAATTTCTGAACAGTGATGGTTGAGGACGAAGAACCCAAAAAAATATCGGTGGATCGTGAGATATCATATGCTTCTTGCTTGCCACTGAAGGAATGAGTGGGACCCACCTGAAAAATGGTATATGAGGTTGGAGACGGAACGAACCACTAAGTTGGCTCACGGATGGCCCACAACCGTGAAACCAAAGGCTATGATGCATCTAATGGTTTTGATCCCCTAACCACTAATTCTATGTGTATGTGATTTTGGTTTGATAACGTGGTTACCCACTAAATAATAATTAGGTGTAGACACTTCACTCAAGGCTTGTAAGATGATCAAGTTGGATGGGTCTACTCAGTCCAGCCAGTTTACCTAATCTACCCGTTTATCAAGGCAACTCAACCAAACTCAGTCAATAAACTCTAATTTTAATTCCCTAAATCTAAATCCTAATACTAGAAACTTAAATCCTAAAATCCTGAACTCCGTAAGCTCTGAAATTTGACTCATCAATTTAATTCACTGAGTCAACTCACCAAGTCAGCTTCCCAATTAACTTACCTAGTCAAGATAAGCTTAAACCAACCCAGGATCAAACTAGGCTTAAGCCCAAGCCTAAAAGCCCGTAAAGGAAATCCAAATAGTTAATAACATAACACTCGGAGAGCTAAAGTTCTCACACACTTAGTGATGTCCACCTGCCAAATTAGGGAGTCACCCATGGCTTGGCAACGCATGCCACGTGGCGGACCCCCTACCTTGGTAGGAGACGCCCAACACATGTGGGGATCTCCCTGGTGGGGGTGCAAGCATGTGGAGCTGTGAAATGTCTACGATACCCCTCCCCTTAGTCAAAATCACACTCTTATCAAGCAATCCAACCATCCAAATGATGCCACATGACAATCTTGAATCCCAACCTTTTAAGCCATTTTAGACCCTAGACTTATCAAGAATTACAAGAAAAATCGGGTTTAGGATTATAAATAACCCTCTTCACTTCACATTTCAAGCATCCTTTAAGCATCTCAATGACCCCCATCAAAATCCCTTAGCCCCCTTAGCCATCTTAGGCATCACATCCCTTTACCAAGGAGAGGAGAGAGTGACAAGAAGGGTCCAACCCAAGTCGGCCTAGTCTAACTAAGCCTCTAGTCCCCGAGCCACTAAGATCTTAATCCTAGCCATTCAATCCAATCCTTGCGACAGTCATGTCCATCATGCCATCTAACTTTCAAACAACTTCGCATATTCTTATATTAGCATTGTGCAACATCTATTTCCCCTCTCAACCCCCATGCTCATTTCGTCCAACCACATTGCATTGTATAGCATGACGCACTTAATCGACTCGAGTGTATGATATGCGGTTTGGTGATATAATCGAATCCTTCCCATCAGAAACTCTGGTCAATTAGTTATCGCTTTGACAAAGGGAAGAGTCAAGGCAGATTTATCCAGCCGGGATTACATCTTGTCATAGGCGTAGCATTCAACACTGTATCGCAAATACATCTTGTCATAGGCGCAGCATTCAACACTGTATCGCAAATACAATATTACATACATAACTTCACTGTATACATATATAAGTACTTGGCACCCAATGTAACGCCCTGGATTTCGTAACCCAAGTTTAGTACTCGTTTTCTGAAATCATGAGTGTTAACCCTTAAAGATAACCTACATTTCACTACACACACACACACACACACACATATTCTTTTTAAAGTAAGTGATTGCCACAATGGAAAAAAAGATAAATCAAGCATAAAGGAAAAGTCCATATATACATTCCAGATATACAAGCGGCTGCCTATAGGGCTTATACAAACCAATGTCTCAACACTTATAAATACATGAAAGTACAAAATCAAGATAATGAAACCTAGAATCTAGAGTTACAAGATCATCTAGCTCCTCATGCTCCACGTGAGCACCAACCTACACATTATTGATGTCTCCTGTACCACTAAATATGGTTTAATAATGTCAATGACTATTCCAGTAAGGTATACCCCCCAAAATTTACCAAAACATCACGGCAATAAGAAATTTGTCAGGAAAAGTCTATAATAAACAATTCACAATGATCGTCATAATAATAAGACAGAGTTCATAAGACAAGCATACATTACATTAAATAATTCCACAATGGTACTCTTGTTTAAGTGCATGAATGCATACACATGCTCACATACCTAGGGATGTACATCTAACTGATGAATTAGTCGCCCAAAGAGAATTAGTCATCTGAGAAAGTACTTAAATGCACACCTAAGGAGAACTAGCTATCTGAAAAAGACCATGCAATGAGGACACCAAATGCGAACTAGTTTCTCGAAAAAATACTATAAGGTGCGCCCAAGGAGAAGTAGGCACTCGAAAAACTCAATATAATGAGAACAACCCATAGTGATTCAAATTGTAACAGCCCGTACTTTAGCGTGCTCAGGTGTTACTGTTATAGTCCCAATTAGCTGGTTGTGTGATTAAATAAATAACCTATGTTATTCATCATCCTCTGATAAGTCACTAACTACCAGAAAAATTTCAATAGTTAAGACATCAATATTTTAAATCCAACTGTTAATAAATTGATAACCATGTATCGTAGACGACTTACAAAAATAAAATAAAATTTTATATATATATATATATATATATATATATATATATATATAAAGGTGTATTAGGCCATCCGATTCATAACCAAGCCATGAAATTCTCGTTAGGTTGACCATTGGACCCTCCTAACCGTTGATATTCAAATTAGGAATAATCTAACCGTGAAATTAATAAAGATCAATAAAACAACTCAAATTTTCCTTGTGTGGCCCACTTAAAACTCTAGAATCTTCAGCCAAGAGAGTTTAATGGACCACCCAAGAAGAATGGGCGGTGTAGATTGACACAGATCACCATGTGGACCCACATCTGATCAGTGCAAGTGCACGGACTGTGTGCACACGCCGCGCATGAAACCAAACCTCTGGTCAAATGCACTTTGACCCGATAAAACTCAAATTTCTGGATTTCCTTCATACTTCCTGCCACACTCAAATTCGAACCAAACCATTCGTCATGGGCCATCATCAGCGATCTTTGGGACTGGTCTCCTCAGATCCGAACTGTTCATCTTACTCGTCCGGTCCCACCAACCAGGACCATGAAGAGAATCATGACCGTGGACGCATCATCGATCGCAAAAATGTGATAAATGCCCCATTCCTGATGTAGTAGGCAAAAATCCACATCACACCATTGTGCTGGCAAATCCAGCCGTTTGGAATTACTAGTTACCACCCACACACACAGGAGTAGGCTCTGTCAGCCCTACAGTTTCCTTAAATGTACCCCTACGCAGCAAAAGGCGGAAGAAGAGTTTCCAATTCGGGAAAGCGCGATCTCCACCCTTCTCCGGCTTCTGGAAGATTCGTCCGAGCCATCTGGGATGTCCAAGATAGGGTTACCAAATATCTCTCCTGGCAACCAAGATAATGACCAGAAATAGAGACGGCGCAGTGGCTTTCGACCGCAACAGATCGACTTAATCAACAGCCCTCCTTTCACCGTGAGATAGACCCCGCACTACTTTTAAACCATATCAGGACCTTCCAAACGGGCCTGATCTATGAATAAGATGCCCAGCCTGAAAACGCCATTATCGTATGCCATCTTCTCCTAAACCGACTGTGGGACCCACTTTCTGAGATAGCAACCTTCTCCCTGTCCGGGGCGTCCATCGGATGACCCACCTCATCAAAAGTCCATCAGGGATAACCAATCAGATCCTTAGTGACATTTAACTAAACAAACACGCTCTTGCAGTGAGATTCTTAGCTCCATTTATTAAACAGCTTGCTAATCTCGATGATTAGTTGTGGAAATTTCTAGAAAAAAAAATAACAGCTATAAATAGCCGGATATTAGGGTGTTGTTCGAGGAGGGTAAAAGAAAGAAAGGAAATAGAAAGAGAGGGAGATGGGTTATCTGCCGCCGCTGAAACGAGTTGCAGGTCTGATTGCAGCTCGGCCCGAGTCATTCACAGCAGAGAGAGTAGGAAGGGAGAAGATAGAAAGAGAGAAGGGAGAGAAAGAGGGGAAAGGCGATGCCGGCCTCTGTTACGAGCTCCTGGCCGACTCAGCTGACTAGTTCGTTTGCTGGGAAGAGAACAGAGAGAGAGAGAGAGATAAGAGGGTGAGAGAGGGAGAAGCAGTGGGGAAGAAAGTGATCTCCCATTGTTGCTCCAACGTCCTTCACGCCATCAGTTCATGTATTATCGTCGGGCCAATCCCTATAACTCCATTTCAAACAGCTAGTTAGCATGCTGACTCGGTGACCACTTACCAAACAGATTCACAAACTCAGTCAACCATTGAAGGAGCGCGTTCGGGCTGTTATCTTCTCAACAATAGAAGATAGTCTCTGCCAGGTATAGCAATCCAACTCAGTCATCTCATTAGCTCTACTCTCAACTTGTGAGTGAGTTAACTCAACAGGTATTCGACTGAGTCGACCCTATACTTAGTAGTGGGATGACTCGATCAGTTTCCCAACTAAGTCTAGCTGATTCCAATCATCCTTGAATGATTTGGGTAGCATTGGGTTCTATGAAATCATTAACAGAACCTTGTGGCTAATAGAACCCTCCCAAGCTAACTCGACTCATTGTTAGTTAAAGACCTCAATCGAGTCGACTCGGTCATGACTCACTGAAATCTTGAAATGCCCTAGCCAGGTCCTGGTTACAACTTCAATTAAGAACTCATGAGCTCTTGGGAGAAAATTCAAAGCGAGAGAAACATCCATTCAAGGTCAGGGATATCCCACATGGCTTCATTATTTTGTTGAATTTCAAGATAGTTGTATAAAGATATTTTAACTTTGCAAATAGTAGTTGTGTTCCTTTAATTTTTAATTGGCATGAATAATCGTGTGGGAATATCCTAAAATTGTGTCATTCTAATCCACCTCATGAGAGTTATAATACATTCTTTATGCCACATTTGAAATTACTTAAGTACATGTATATTTCTACTAGCTACATTAAATTTAATATTCTTGCTCCCATTCTAACGTTAATGTTGCTTCATGGATTAGAATTGTTATAATTTGATACTAATGAAGTTTTAGAATGACAACAATAGTAAGTAGCCCTTTAGTTTCCCATATGGATGAGATGAACATGAGTTAGTATATTAAATTCCATTACTCAAGTCCCACAGTTGATAACTATGTAGTTGAAATTTAGCATTACATTCTCTATGATATTTTAGTAATGGCTTGATTTTGGGCATAGTCTTACTAAGTAATGACAAGGGTCACGATACTCCATCTCATCCTATTTTACAAACTAAAGTTATGTATGGAACGCTACCTTTCATAAGAAATGTGGGACAAATTTGTTATCAATTTAATATGCTTGAAATGTAATAATTATGGGCCTTCCTTTCGACCTTGGGAAAGTAAATGAATTTATATTGAGCTCATATTTGAATGCTAGATATCCTATTAAAGGAGTACAAGTCGTGATCATGCTTATGAGAGTAATCTTGTTAATCCTATGGAATGTGCATGAGCATCATGGTACATGATATTAACGCATGACATATGAGCTTTTCCGAGTGCTCGATGTAAGTCGCACTCTGATTGAATTCCTGAAGGCTCTAGCACTTCTGTTAAACTCACAGAGCATGTGCATTTGTGCTACTTTGGGCGTTCTTTCTTTACATGAGGCTTTTCCGGGATTAGACACTCCTTGAGCGTACCCCGTGTATTTTTTCAGGAGATATCCTTGGGCACACTCCCTTACATGGCTTTTTCCAAGTAGATAATCTACTGCGGGTGGTCTACATGGTCTTTTCCAGGTGGCTAGTTCTCCTTGGGCGTACCTGTGAGTATTTTTCTAGGTGACTAGTTCGCCTTGGGCGACTCTTTATTTTGACAGCTGGATGTGCATCCCCAGATCTGTGACTTGTACATACATTCATACACCCATACATTCATTTATAATTTTATGATTAGTCTCATTGTAATTTGAATATATTGATTTAAACTATTTTGGAATGATATAATATGCATGAATCCTTGCGGGAAGTTCCCACTGAGTTTTCACTCACCCAATCGTGCAGTTGCACCAAATAGACACAGGTATGATGAATAGGTGGAGACCCCTATGACGGGATTCCAGGGACGGCTGAGGCGGAGTTTGGCGAGGAAGAACTATATGTGAATGTTGTTGAGCCGTTGGAGCTCAACTGATACTTTAGGATTTACTTGCTTTTGTACTTCAGATTTTGTATTTTGTTTGAATTGTAATAATAGCCCCCTACTGTGAGATTCTATTTTTCTTTCCTTTAATGGTATTAAATTCCCGTATGGTTACTTTTGATATTAGTAGTTTATGCAATGTTGCCTTACTCCATGTTAAGAAATTTGCTCCTATTTAGATGTATGTTAGTCCACTTCATAACGTAATACTCGGGTTCTCAATGAGGAGCGGCTATTCTTGGGTTTTGAGAACTAGGGTGTTACACAAATGCACATGATGATAATTTAGAATCACCTAGTAAAATATGATACAGTACAATCCATAGTGACTCAAGAAACCCCGTGTCTTATATCGACCACTCGGTAAAGTCTGCATGCCATGAATGCATGATTAGCCCGACCGTTATTAGTCTGATTTATAAACATCCATATTAAGGAAACTCAAGGTCACTATAGGGTGCTCATCACCCACCATAGGCAGACAACTTAAGTATGGTGTCACATACCACCATGCCCAGTTCATAAGACTTTGACAGGTAGGATGTTAATGGTAACATTTATAACTAGTGGCCTATCATGATTCAACATGTAAAACTTACCATCACAAGTTTATACAAAATAAGTCCATCAAAAACCACATTGGGCAAAAAAGTTCATTCAAGGATACAACAAAAAGGGGTTAACCCAAAGGCCTTATAAACACAAATAATCTACTAGATGGCAAGTTTATAACAAAATTTCATTTTAATCCATTACATAAAATGGCCAGTAGTTTGAGAAACCTCCAATTATACCATCCAATAATCTCCAAGTGGTAAATGAAGCTACAATAAATTCAACATACATCATTAATAGCAAATATGCATTTTAAGTACTCATCTTAAACCAAAGTAGAGAATTTTGAGATCCATAATATATTAGAATACTTGAATTTCAATCCAAATACCAATCATATATAAAGAATTATCTTAATAGAAACTAACATTTATCATTCATTCAATTGAATACTATATTAAGCATGTAATAGCGATAAATGAACAATGTTGGAAAGCTCGAAGGGTGATTCTCACCTTACAAGTAGGATGTCCCCTAAAAAAAATGCAACTAAGTGAAGGGAAACTTTGAAAAAAGTAACAATTTCAATTATTAATCCTATCATTTGTCCTAATTGCCACTTAAATTAGGGAAATTAGAGGTTTTAATGACCGACATCATCAAAATATGGTTGCGAATCAACAATCTGATAAAATTCAAATAGTAATGAGGTTAGACTTATTGGCACGCTTGACTCATTTCGACTAAACTCCAACTCGAAGTTACATGATATCCAAGTAAGGAGTCCCCACGTAGACTAACAGAACAAGGCCCCACACCAACTCTTGATGTAAACAGACTCAACAAACCTAACTGAGTCAACTCGGTTGGCTCAAAGCGACCCTGATATGACTTGATTGCAAGAAAGCAAGTAAATCAAAGTTTGACTCGTCAAGTCAACTCATTGACTCACTCTTCTTCCTTCTTTCTTTCTCCATTCTCCATTCTTTTCCTTCCTTTCTTCTTCTTTCTTCTTCTTGGCTCAACGAGGCTCATTGAGCTCGACCAGACCCGGCACAATTGGACTTACTAACCCTGTAAGTCAATGACTTAGTGAGTCACACTCGACTCCCTCTCTTCTTCTTGCTTTTCTTTTATTCTCTTTTTTCCTTCCTTCCTCCCTTCTTCCTGAAACTTTGTGGAGCTCTGGACTCGGTCCAGACTTAACACCACCTCCTGACTCGGTAGTGTGAACTCGGGGCACTTACTCACCCTCACGAACTCCCACTTTTCCTGATTTTGGCCCTCTCTTCTCCACCCTTCTTCTTTCTATTTGAATGCCAACAGGGGTTGGACTCGTCCTAGATTTACCAAGGACTCGCTGAGACTCGACCGAATTCGATGCCTGACTCAGGCAAACTCAGTGCGGTAGAAAAAAACAATGCACACCCTCTCTTTAACTTTCTATTTTGAGAAATGCATGCCTTACAAAGTAGCCTCTTATAGGCCTTGCTAATTTTCCTCTAGAGGTTTCAGACACAAATCTTGGATTAATTACAGAATTCAATATCTAATAAAAGAGGACTCAGTAACTTAGTTTAACAATAATAAATGATATCTTTCTGATTAGATTACATGGCCACAATCCACCTGCATTGATAAATTTACGGAACACTGGCCCACCTAAGGGTCAATTTTGATCAAAGATTGAGGGCCATACATAGATGTGCAGTTTTTCCAATCGAACAAGGAAGCTGACCCATCGCTCATGGTGGATTTCGATTGAGGTACTTATCTCTTGATCTGAAGATTATGAACGTCATGTATTAATTCCTATGAGCTTGTGGGACCCACCAATCATTAAGACATTCCAAAAAACTCAATGGGTGCCGAGATTTCCCACTTTCACACACTATTTTGTGAGAGAATGAGATCTCCTTACTGACATGGATGGGGCTACAGAATGCCCTAAAATGGACGCCTAAGATGGTTCTAGAAGTTTATAGAAGCGACTAGGTGGTTGGGATCATGCCAGCACACGAAACGGAAAGATTCCTCCCACATTCTCTCTTTGACTGCGGAAAGAAACCCAACAACGGAGGATCGAGATACTCTACCATGGACGATTGGGATGAAGGCACATGGATTGCCAATGAAGCAACCTAAAATGACTTCCTGCTTTTGGAAATCACCGCACGCATCGTTGTTCATGTCAAAGATCATGCATATGTACATATGTGCCAACGTGTGGGAGAACTCGTGGTTTGATCAGATTCTTGTGCTCTACAAGATAGACGGTTTGGATTATTCACACAAAATCATATGGTAGTCCACGATCATCAACAACAGATGGTTATTCGTTCAAACCCGGCTCAGGCAGGAAAACAGGAGAAAAGAAGAGATTTCTCTCCTTTTAGGGAATTTATCGGGTCAAACCTGATTTGACCCGGATTTGGGTTTAATGCGTTGAGGGTGTGCACACGCTGTGTACACACGCCCCTCTAAAGTGGGGTCCATCAAGATGTTTTGCAACATTTGTGCAATCCATCAGTTTTCCCAGATCCCAAAGGAGTACCAGTCCAAAGATGAGACAGGTCTATAACTCAAGTGGGCCATGCTTTTAAATCTTGGGTTTTATTTATGTATTTTCATTGATTCGAAAGCCAAATTTTTTTCAACTCTGACCAACAAGACATCTAATGTTTCCTAGTCCAATTTAGGGAAGTTTTGATGGTTACATTTATAATCTGATAGCTAAATTATTTGATTAAATGTAATTTGTCCTATTAGAGTTTGGGCCCGATGAATGGTGGATCAGACGATCCATGATCTGATGTTGATAATGAATGGCTTAATTTGTCTTTAACGGGGTTCAATGACTGTCCAAATAATGATGAATGGCTAAGGATGAAAGTTCCTTTCAATGGTCATATTCAAATTAGAGTGTAGTTGGACAGTTGAATTGAGCTAGTTTGATAACCTATGCATGTCTCCGCAAGATTAAGTTCTCATGGTAATACCCGAGTACGAAAAAGTACAGAGTGTTATACCCAATCTATTCAAAACATATGCTTTGCGGTTTGCTGACATAGTTGAATCCTACCCATAAAAAACTTGGGTTGATTGGTTAATCGCTTTAGCAAGTGGGAGAGTCAATGCGGATTTATCCAGTTGATATTGAAGCTTGTAATAAGTATTGTGTTTAACACGACATTGCACACACTTTGCATTATTGGCATGCAAGAACTAGTCTTAATCCTCACTAATTAGTTAGATCCCATGAAGTAGATATGGTACATATGAATGGGCAGAGTTGGTGCCTAACACTTTCTCTCTTTGTAACTGTGGTATCTTGTTTGAAATTTTAAGTCACAGATTAAAGAATTATTTTATGATAAAGATCTTTAAAATTCTCATCTCTAATATTTCTATAAGGTGTAATCAACCATGGGAACAAAAAAACTGACTAGTGACAATTCCAGTCAAATATAAAGTATTCTTATATACAAACTAAAATCAATTAATTAGTGCAATCCACCAGCGATAAACATCTACACCAGGATCATCCACAATTTGCAATCATGCGTTATCTGTCACACGTCGGGCCTATCAGGTGATGGGCACTAATTACCAGACAGATTTAACAGAGGATGACCAAACTTCTAATCAGATGGTCCCACCGTCCACTCCACATGATTTGTATCTGTTAAACATAGTGTGACATGTTGGGATTTGTGCCGCGGAATCACACAGATTTGGATCTAGGATAGCAATCCAAGAGCACCAAGCAAACACAAGAGAACACAAAGATTTAACGTAGAAAACCCTTTTGGGAAAAAACCACAGCACAAAGCGACATATTTTCACTATGAAAATAGAAATTACAAAGAGAAGACTTAGCCAATTCAAACAAGCTTGAATCTCACCCTTGCTATACCCTTTGCAACCCTAGAACTCATTCTAGAAACCCTTAGAATACCTTTAGAAAGCCTTAACATGCCTTAGAATGGTCTTAGGGACTCCTATTTATGGTTTAGAAAACTCTACTTACACACCTCTCTGAAACTGCATCAAATTTACGCAGTCTACACAGAATCTGCGCACCATCTGCGTAACCTTTGATTGGTCGAGACTGGGCTTCGACTGGTCGAGCTTGTCCCTTGACTGGTCGAAGACCTCAAAAATTTTAGAAACATTGTTGCTGGACTTCGAGTCAAACTTGCTTTGACTAGTCAAACTTTTTCCAGAACTTTTTAGATTTAAGACATCGTTTTTAACAACACTGCACACCAAATGAATGTGTGTATACAGTGTCTGGCGGACCATAGAAAGGCCAATACAACACCAACAATCCAAAAAGCCTGTTAATCGTAGGATCGTTAGGCTTGCCCTACTGCTGCAATTTATAGTGGGACCCACTGAATAAACGGCTCTGATCACCGGGAACGAGCGCCATGTGTGGAAGAAATCCTACTTACTACTATTTAAGGTACTCTCGCAAACTATTTTTTGGTGAGGTAGCAAAGAAGCGGGCACCGATTAGGTGTTACTCGAGTAACAACTTAGTGGGTGTTACCCTTAGCGTTGGCCCACCTTGATGATATTTCATACATCCACTGCATCCATTTGTTTTTCCATCCAATTTTAGAACATACACCCAAAATTAAGTATATCCAAATCTCACTTGGATCACACCATAAGAAACAGTGATGATTGAACATGTACCGTTAAAAACTTCCCAAGGCCCACTGCAAGTAGATACGTAATGTTTATTTTCCATCCAAAACTTTTGTGGCTTACAAAAAACTTTTAATTATTATTCATCAACTTTTCCAATGGTGTGGTCCACCCTAGATTTGAACCTGCTTAATGTTATTGGATACGTCCTTAAATGAGCTTTAAAAGCGGATGGGCGGCGTAGAAATTAAACACATTAATCTAGGTGGGCACTACGGATAACACCAACTAAGATGTTCCCCAGGTAACAGCTAATTCGCTTTCCAATTAAGTTCAGCGGCAACAGGTACAAATTAAAACGTGAGGTGGCACGAGACGTGGGTTAGCTACTGGTAGGTTGAGTAGCGGGACTTGCTACCAAAGTAACGTCACCAAGTTATGTGGCCCCACCATGACTTTATGTTTTGTATCCACACCGTCCATACATTTTGAGAAATCATTTTAGGGCATGATACAAAGAATGGGGCAGATCTAAGGCTGGAGTGGACCCCACCACAGAAAACAGTGGAGAGAGTGGCGCCTACCGTTGAAACCTTCCGGAGGTCCATCATGATGTGTATTTGAGATCCAACCTGTTCATGTGTTAAATCAGACATGAAAGAAGGGAAAACATAAATATCAGCTTGATTGAAAACTTCTGTGGCCCTTAAGAACTTTTTAATGATGCGCGTCACTCTCCCCACGAAAGCTTTGAATCTGACTCATTCTTTGGGTTATGCATGGATGGTTGGTGTGGATACAAAACATACATCATGGTGGGCTCACATAAGTTGGTGACGTCACTTTCAGTAGCGAGTCTCATTGCTCAACCTGTAAGTATCTGATCTGCGTCCGGTGGCACGTGAGTGGTTTAGTAGAATATTACGTTTAATAGACCTCTTAATTTACTGTCGGTACTATAATAGTATAATAAAGTACTTTTTTACTACTTAAATTAGAAAGGTGTCTACGTACAAAAAGTCTCCATGTGACGTCATGTGCATCTAAGGGCCACTTTGATTTTTGTGTATAAGAAAAATACCGCTGAACAAGGTCATTATTACCTTTTCAACCTTATTGAAATTTCAAATTTTATTTTCGACTTAAAAATTGGTCAAAAAAAGTTGACTTAAATTTGTGGACCCCACTATAATATGCATGGCATATCCGCACCGTCCATCTATTTTATCAGAAGATTTAAGGGCCTAATTCCAAAATTGAGGCAGATGCAACGCTCAAGTGGACCATACCATACGAAACAATAGCCTTAAACGTCCACCGTTGAAAGTTATTTTGCTTATTGGGCCCACACTAATGTTTATTTGTCATCTAACCTACTCACGAAGTCGTAAAAATATTCATAAGGGGTAAACACAAATATCAGCTTCATCGAAAACTTCTAAGGGCCACATAAATTTTTATTCGATAAGCATCCAATTTCCACTGTTTCCTGTGGTGTGGTCCACTAGAGCTTTGAATCTGCCTCATTTTTAAGTTCATGACCTAAATGAGGCTGACACATAGGATGAACGGTATTGATACATCACATACATCACAATGTGCCCTACATTCATTTGGCAACCATCCTTGGTTCTAACACCAAAATGTTAAGCTGTCAATCTCGACATAAGAAACGATGCAGTAATTACCTGGTAAGTAATTATTACTCATTTACCATGTAATTACTTCTTACTTGAAAAATCAAATAGAAAGTCACTTCATGGAGCAGTGAACTAACCGCCCCATGGGCGTGGATTACGTGAGGGAAGCAGATTGGCTGATGTACCACACACCAGTTATATAGCTAAGGTAGATACGTGTCGTGCGAAGACAAGCGCCGACGCTCCTCGAGCTCCCAGTTGTACGAATGGTTTAAATGAGATCAAAGTTACATGGGCCCCACAATAATGTTTTTATTATATCCACACCGTTCATCCATTTTTCGAGATCATTTTAGAGCATTAGACAAAAAATGAATCATATCCAAAGCTCAAATGGACCACACCAAAGATAGCAGCGAGGATAATGATTTTCGCTGTTAAAAAATTCGTAGGGCCCACCATAACTTTTATTTTCCATCATCTGTTAATAAGCTCACAAATACATGGATGAAGAGGAAAAACAAATTTCATATTGATCCGAAACTTTTGTGACCCCAAAAAGGGTTTCAATGGTATACGTTCAATCCCCCACTACTTTTTGCAGTGTGGTCCAATTGACCTTTAGATCTTTCTTATTTTTTGGACCAAGCCTTAATAAGAGCTCGCGAAATGGATGGACGGTTTGGATATAAGACATACCTCATGATGGGACCCACACAACTTGCTGACATAAATACACCAGCTATATAGCTAGTGTGTGGTACACCAGCCAATCTGCTTCCGTAGGGTAGGCGTACAGCTAAGTGGCTATGAGTGTGGGGCCCACCCAAATGTATGTGTTCTATATCTACGCCGTTTATCCCTTTTACAGATACTTAGGGCATGATCTAAAATACATACCTGATCATGATGGGACACACACAACTTGCTGACGTCAATACACCAACTATATAGTTGTTGTGTGGTACACCAGCCAATCCGCTTCCGTGAGGCAGGCGTACAACTAAGTGGTTGTGAGTGTGAGGCCCACCTAGATGTATGTGTTCTATATCTACGCCGTTTATCCCTTTTAAAGATACTTAGGGCATGATCTAAAATACGAGAAAAATGCAAATCTCAGGTGGACCACGTCACAGGAAACAGTGGTGACTGAAAGCCCACCATTAAAAACTTACTAAGAACTACTGTAATGCTAATTTACCATCCAACCTGTTGGTAAGTTCACACATGAAAGATATTGATTTTTAGAAAAATCTCTCTCTTTCTCTCTCTCTCTCTCTCTCTCCCTTTCCCTCTCTCTCTCTCTCCAACGGTTCCTAGTCCAATTTAGGGAAGTTTTGATAGTTATATTTATAATCCGATAGTTAAATTATTCGATTAAATGTAATTTGTCCCATTAGAGTTGTGGGCCTGATGAATGGTGGATCAGGCGATTTAGGACCTGATATTGATATTGAATGGCGTAATTTGTCTTTAACAGGGTTAAATGACTGTCTAAATAATGATGAAAGGCTTAATTTAAGGATGAAAGTTCCTCTCAATGGTCAGATTCAACTCAGAGTGTAGTTGGACAATTGAATTAAGCTAGGTTGATAACCTACACATGTCTTCGCAAGATTAAGTTTTCATGGTAACACTTGCGTACGAAAAAGTATGGGGTGTTATACCCAATCTATTCAAACATATGCTTTGCGGCTTGCTGACATAGTCGAATCCTACGCATAAGAAATTTGGGCTGATTGGTTAATCGCTTTAGCAAGTGGGAGAGTCAATGCGAATTTATCCAGTTGAGACTGTAACTTGTAATAGTCGTTGCATTTAACATGGCATCACACATACTTTGCATCACTGATGCGTAAGAACTAGTCTTAATCCTCACTAATTAGTTGGATCCTGTGAATTAGAGATCGTACATTTGTATGGGCAGAGTTGGTGCCTAACACTTTGATGTAGAGTGGGTCGCGGATAATATATGATTTTAGGACGAGCTACGCCGGATTGCGCAAGCCGGATTTTCAAAATACCATCAGATCGACAGTCGTTTCCCTATTTTAATTCCATTTTTACTATAAATAGTAAGTTTTAGTTTGATTATAACTCTTCATCCGTTGGGCTTTAGGAATTGCGCCCAACATAAAAAGTGCTTAGAATAAATAGGATAATAACTTGGTGAAGCCAAATAGGACACTTACTATTTTTGGCCGAAAATCTTGCGCACTAGTAGACATCACACTTTCTCTCTCTATAACTGTGGTCTCTTGTCTGAAATTTAAGTCGCATATCAAATAATTATTTTAAGATTGAGATCTTTAGAATTCTCATCTCTAACATTTCTACAGGGTATAATAAACCGTGGGAACAGAAAAACTAACTAATGTCAACTTTAGTCAAATATATCATCTTCTTGTATACAAACTAAAATCAATTACTTAGCCCAATCCACCTGCGATCAAGCATCCACACTAGGATCATCCAAAATTTGCAATCATGCATTGCCTGTCCTATGTTGGGCCTACTAGGTGATGGGCACTAATCACCAGACAGATTTAATGGAGGACGATTAGACTTCTAATCAGATGGTCCCACCGTCCACTCCAGGTTACTTGTATCTGTTAAACATAATGCGGCAAACCAAAGGAATGAGCGCATACAATGTCTGACGGACCATAGAAAGGTTAGTACAACATCAACAATCCAAAAAGCCTGGTAGTCGTAGGGTTATTAGTCTTGCCCTACCGATGGTATTTATAGTGGACCCACTGAATAAATGGCTCTGATCACCGGGAACGAGCGCCATGTGTGCAAGAAATCCTACTTATTTCTATTTAAGGTACTCCCGCAAATTATTTTTTGGTGAGGTAGCAAATAAGGAAATTGGACTACGGACTTAGTTACTTAGTACGCTCTTATCATACTGAGTAAACTCTATTAGGCCCACTATAAATTCATGTAGTTTATCCACGCCATCCATCCGTTTTTCCAGATCATTTTAGGGGTTGAGCGCAAAACTTGAGTATATCAAAAGCACAAGTACACCATGCCAAAGGAAACAGTGGAGCTATTGATTTCCACCGTTGAAACCTTTCTAAGGTCCCCAGTGATTTTTATTTGTCATCCAAATTGTTCGTAAGATCACAAAGACATGTATGAAGGGAAAACACAAATATCATCTTGATCTACAACTTCTGTGGGCCCGAAGAACATTTCAACGGTAGACTTTAATTCACACTATTTTAAGTGGTGTGGTCCACTTGAGCTTTTGATATGATTATTTTTTGGTTTAAAACCCTAAAATTATATGGTAAAACGGATGGACAGAGTTGATACAATGCATAAATGACAGTGGGCCTCACGGAGTTTACTCAGTACGCTTAGCGTACTGAGTTACTCAGTACGCAATCCGCTTCTGCGAAGAAGCGGGCGCTGATTAGGTGTTACTCGGGTAACAGCTCAGTGGGTGTTACCCATACCGTCGGCCCCTTGATGAAATGATGTATATCCACTCCATCTATTTGTTTTTTCATTCAATTTTAAAACATATTCCCAGAAATTAAGTATATCCAAATATCACTTGGATCACACCACAAGAAACAATGATGATTGAACATGTACCATTAAAAACTTCCCAAGGCTCACTGTAAGGGAATCGGATTGTGTACTGAGTAACTCGGTACGCTAAGGGGTACTGAGTTACATGTCACGAGCTTATTGGCTCTAAGATGTGGGGCCGCTTCCCTCCTCCAAACGCCAAAACAAACGCCGTTAGGTTCTCTTTCTTTCTCTCTCTTCCGTGCAAGGAGTAAACGTAAGAGGATCTATCGCTCCTCTGTTCCCAGCAGAAATGCGTACCGAGTTACTCGGTATGGTTTTATTGTAGGGAGTTGTAACGCCCCGAAAATTGGGGGTCGAGCAAAAGCTCAGCTCCCGAGTTCCAACGCATCACTTATGCAACATAGATAATGATGATTAAATGTTATCTTTATTGGCACATTAAACATGAATGTAATTACACTAAATCAGCATATCATACTCCAGAGATGATTAAATTGAGCAAGCGGAAGACTGTGATCGATAAATAAAGTGTATAAGTGGATATGAACCCCAGAGTATGATCATGTCACCAGGCTGAATAATTACATGTATAGTTCCAAAATATACAAAATGATAGAGTGTAATGTTATCTAATCCATATCCCTGTAGCCCCGGTGACGCAACTCTAGGTCTACATAGACCCGCCAGAGAGTTGCAGGTAAGAGAACTCCTTCTCATCGTCGTAGAAGACTGACTCCAACTCGTAAGCCGCATCATCATCCGCAACTATAACAGAGTTTGGTTGGTGTTTTAAAATACCGTCCCAGAGTGGGAGTGAGTGATCAACTCAGTGGAGCTATAAGGCAAAGGTTAACATGTTATCAATTTAATCAAGCAGTAATGATAAAGCAGTACAACAATCATGTCCTAAGTACTCTTGTTAATGCAAGAATGGTATGTATTAATGATGCATGCCCTCGCCTGCACTCTCTCTGCGACATCATCTCACGATCAGGCATGCTAAACTCCCACTGTGTTCAACACCCACGCCAAAGGCACATGCAATGCGATGCATGGTTGTGTTAGCCAAGTTCTTACTTAGACTTATTCATACAGTAGGTTTGGAAAGCTAATGTACCTCCCTTTATATCATTGACCCAAACAATGATCCATCTAGGGTCGTCAATCCTAGTTAATCACATACGATAGGTGAGTTTGCGAGTTACGGGAGGTTCGTCACCTCAGCGTACTCTTAATTCACACTCGAGGTCGCTACGAGAGGCTCGTCACCCGATCGTAGGCCCATTTTATACTCGAGGTCACTACGAGAAGGCTCGTCACCTTAGCGTAGGCCAACAACTCGAATACAGTGTCCCATACCACCGTATTCAGCTCACGAGTTTGGGTTGCTCACTGGTCACTACAGGGAGGCTCGTCACCCCAGCATAGGCCGACAGCTTGACCATGGTGTCCCATACCACCATGCCCGGCTCATGAGTCTTAGCGGATCATGGTACCAAGGTTAAACGGACTTTACACTAGTAAGTGGTACCTTATATTCAAGCAGTTGCATCCATACATGGTAAACACACATTAGGACAATCGGGTTCCTTGACAAGTCCGACTGGTACGAGCGTACGCTAAAATGATCGACATGGAGTGCATACGCCCTCCTTGTGGCCTAACCACTGTCGATAATCACCGTACGACTCGGATTCATCGAACGTATCCGTGGTGGGGAAACTGATTCAGTCACTCGATCAGAAGTCGTTACCGATTGCCTGGACTACGTATTAGTCCCAATCATACTCAAATACAACAAACATTCATGTGTGATAGTCAAAACAACATTTAACAGCCAATTCACATATAAATCTCATTTGAGCATTTTAACAAACACATAGTGCACATGTTATCATAAATAGGCATTTCATACATGAATCACGTAGCCGTATTTAAACTACATGAAGGAATCTATTCACATAGCTAAGGTGATTGAGAATCTAATCTCAACACCTTCATTAAATGCATTTCATTAAACAATTACTCAGTTAGACATTTTATCAAATACTTAGACTACACATCTCAACATACATATAATAAATTAGTTATAACATATATTATGGAAGATCCTTTCACAAAGGAGTTGTTATACATACAACAATCATGTATTCTCAGTTAATAATCATGTCAAGGGCAAATCATAATTCCATATTCATTCAGACATTTTAACAAACATATGGAATGCACTATATTCAACATAGTTCATATATATGTGTAATACATGGAAAACATAATGTCTAAGCACATGTGACAGTAATCAAGTCAGTCATGAATCATTAACTGACATTGAGAGCCTTGAAAACCATAACCGAAACGTTTATAGTCCGCACCTTTCGTCGGTAAACTTGTATCGAACTCAGTTCGAATACTACGCCTTTGTCTACAACACAATGGTTGCTTGAATCACGAAATAAGTTAGTTATTTCATCGATTCTTCTACTTGAATACCTAAAACAGATTATGGTTAGGATTTCTTACCCAAAAATGGATTCAGATTCATCGGTATAGCGACACGGGAGAGGTGATTCAGCATGTGGAGTGGCAGAAATGAATCCCAACGACAAACCACAACTCTCTCTCACTTCTCCTTCTCTTCTCTCTCTCCTAGGGTCTAGGAAATTCGTATGGAATGAGAGAGGGGTGGGTTTAAGGTCTTATATAGGCCCAGAAGTGAAGTCAGTGGCCCTAGGGCCATGGTATACTTGGGTTATAGCAAAAAAGCGGTTGTTTCGGGTCAATGAAACTCATTTGGAGGCCCTTTACCTGCGTACGGTCCGGAGAAGGTTCCCTGATGATGGATCTACGTCAAGTTAAGATTTTGGTCCGATTGGATTAGTGGATCGACCGTGGAGGACCAGTTTCAGTTTAGCGGTCATCGTCTCTCGATCAGGGCCACAAGTACACTGACATGTGTAGGAAAATTTTTCTGATCCAAGGGTGTAGTTGGGTCAAAATCTGATGGTCTGAAACCTTAAATTTGGTCAGCAAGTGAATGACCCAATTCACTTAAATCTGAGTTCAGTTTTTAAAGATATTCGTGTTTCTCACACATTTCACTCAGGGCTCTAGTTGTGCATTTCTGGATACTATTCGGGCTCAGTTCCCGTGTTGGTTGTCAAGCCCAGTAAGGCGGTCATAACCGTATAGTTTCGAATTAATCGGACTTTCGACGTGCAGTCCAAGTCCGATACGGAGTTTCAATGTGCTCCCGAGAGCAACTGAGTTTTGAGATTGATCATAGGTTTTTAGGTAATGTAGAGTTAGTGATTCTACTGGTTTTGGGTCTTGTAGTTCGTATAGAAAGCGGTTCGAACTAATCTACCGATTAATTCAGTTTAGTACCTAATTAATTTTTGTCTAATTTCTAAAGGATTCGGTCCTTGGTGATTTCTGCCTGAGGTGGTACTCGGGTCTGTGTACAGATTTTTTTTACGAGACGTTACAAGAGTAAACTTAGTTGGGCCCACCTTGAATGCATGTGGTCTATCCACGTCGTCTATTAGTTTTTACAGCTAATTTAAGGAGTTCAGCTCAAAATTTAAGCATATCCAAAGATTAAGTGGATCATAAAAATACTACAGGAAACAGTAGGAGTAAGGATTTCCACCGTTGAAACCTTGCTAGGCCCTACAGTGATTTTTATTTGTCATCCAACCTGTTCATGATATCATGAAGACATGGATGAAGGGAAAACATAGATATAAGCTTGATCCAAAACTTTTGTGGCCCTAAGAATTTTTAACGGTAGACATTCAATTCACACTGTTTATATGGTGTGGTCCATTTGAACTTTATATATGATTCATTTTTGGGCTCAAGTGTTGAAATTATATGGTAAAATAGATGAATGGAGTGAATAAGATACATAAATCATGGTGAACGTCACGTCACAGAATTTAATCAGCACGGTAAGCCTAATGAGTTACCCAGTATGCAATGGAAGCGCATTGCGTCCTACCCTCGCACGGGGAAGCGAATTGCGTACCGAGTAAACTTTGCGGGCCCCACTGTCATTCATGCATTGTATCCAATCCGTCCATCTCTTTTACCACATAATTTTATGGCTTTAACTAAAAAATGGAACATATCTAAACCTTGGACCACACCATGGGAAACAGTGTGAATTGAACATCTACCGTTGAAAAATTCTAGGGGCAACCAAAGTTTTAGATCAAGCTGATAATTATGTTTTCCCTTCATCCATGTCTGTTTGATCTTATGAACATGTTGGATGACAAATAAACATCATTGGCGGCCTTAAAAAGTTTTCAACAGTGGAAATCAATATTTCTACTTTTTCTCATATAATTTTACTACATGAATTTTGGGTTGATCTGGAAAAATGAATGGACGGCGTGGATAAACCACATCAATTTACGGTGGGCCCAATAGAGTTTACTCCATACGATAAGTTCATACTGAGCTACTCAGTATGCAATTTGATTTCCCCATGCGGACGGTAATTTGTCGGGGCAGGGCTCTGTGGGTCCACCGTGATTTAAGGATTTTATCCACACCGTTAATAACTTTTCTCAAATAATTTTACTGCATGATCCAGAAAATTAAGCAGATTCAGATCTCTAGTGGACTACACCAAAGGAAGCAGCGGTGATAATGACATCCACCATTGAAACCTCTCTAAGGGCCACTGGGATGTTTCAACGGTGAAAATTATTATTCCCAATGTTTCCTATTCCATGGTCTACTTGAGCATTGAAAATGATTTAATTTTGGTCTCAACCATTCAAATGTGCTTGAAAAACGGATGGACGGCGTGGATGTATGATATCCATTTACAGTGGGCCCAACAGAGTTTACTCAGTACCCTTGAAATCTCTCCAAGCAGCTGTAGATCCTTGTACATTACCTCCTTGCAATGAAGAAAGAGAAAGAGAGAGAAGCTAAGGCGGTTGGTTTTGGCGTTTGGAGGAGGGAAGAGCTCCACATCTTATATCCAACTGGCTCTTGACACGTCAACTCAGTGCCTCTTGGCTTAATGAGTTACTCAGTACGCAATCCAATTCCAACTGTAAGTAGATCCGTAACGGGTCTTGGCATCGATTCCCTAGTGGAGGTGGCTAACAGTGAAGTGTGATCTGACAGTAGGTGTACAAACAAGCTAACAAAAAAAAATAAAAATAGATCCGATGTTTATTTTCCATCCAAAACTTTTGTGGCCTATAAAAAGCTTTTAATTGTTATTCATCAACTTTTCCAGTGGTGTGGTCCACCCTGTATATGAACCTGCTTAATTTTTTTAGATAACGTCCTTACATGATCTGTAAAAGCAAACGGGCGGCGTGGATATTAAACACATTCATCAAGGTGGGCCCCACACGGCAAAAGTAACACCCACTAAGCTGTTCCTCGAGTAACAGCTAATCCGCTCTCCAAATAAGCTGAGCGACAACTGGTACAAATTAGAACGTGAGGTGGCACGTGAGTGGTTTGGTAGAATATTACATCCAATTTATTTAATGAATAGACCTCTTAATTTACATTTCAGTACTAAAATAGTATGATAAAATACTTTTTCACTACTTAAATTAAAAAAGGGTCTATGTACAGAAAAGTCAGCAGCTGCATGTGATGTCATGTGCATCTAAAGTCGCTTTCTGGGGCAGCGAACCAACCGCCCCAAGGGCATGGATTACGTGAGGCAGGCGGACAGCTAAGTGGCTGTGAGTGTGGGGCCCACCCAGATGTATGTGTTGTATATCCACCACGTTTATCCCTTTTACAGATATTTAGGGCATGATTTAAAATACAAGAAAGATGCAAATCTCAGGTGGACCACACCACAGGAAACAGTGGTGAGTGAAAGCCCATCCTTATATAACTTACTGAGAACTAATGTAATGCTGATTTACCATCCAACCTGTTGGTAAGTTCTCACATGAAAGATATTGATTTTCAGAAAAAAAAAAAACTTTCAATTCTCCGGGAGGAGATGCACAGTTGCATATTTATAATGTAGTTTTTGTAATACACAACTCATAGTCAACTTCCATGATAAAATTATATTTACAATGTATATATAATTCTTAGTCAGCTTAAGATTGAGCTTTGTTATTCACATCATGTGTTGATTGGTCCGTTGATTGGAGTTTTCTATCAATCATATTGGGCCGCGGTCTCGGTCACAGTCCCGGTTTGCTCCACAAGTTAGAGAAAGTAGGGCATAAGAATGGTTTTATGAAAACATCAACAAGCTATTGAGAGGAATTTACAAACTGCCTTACAAGTGAACTAAGATGGACCTTGATATATAATTCATAGTCAACTTCTCTAGTAAAGACCAGATTAATTTGGAAGACTGAGCTTTGTTATTCACATCATGGGTTGATTGGTCCGTTGATTGGGGTTTTCTATCAATCATATTGGGCCGTGGTCTCGGTCACAGGCCCGGTTTGCTCCACAAGTTAGAGAAAGTAGGGCATAAGAATGGTTTTATGAAAACATCAACAAGCTATTGAGAGGAATTTACAAACTGCCTTACAAGTGAACCAAGATGGACCCTCTTTTGTACGAAGTTATAATCAATTTCAATATACTTTGTGCGAGCATGGAAGATTGGATTATTAATGATCATATGAAAGATATTGAAATTATCACAAAAAAAGATAGCAGGACGAGAGAGAATAGTAGAATAAAGGAAAGCCAGGTGAGCTCAGCAGCAGTCGATGCCATGGCACGGTACTCAGCCTTAGTAATGGACTGATTAACAGTGGACATGGACGTTTGACTCTCCGCAACCAGCAATTAGAATGAAGAAAGGTACACAGTCCAATGGTGGAGTGTTGAGTGAGATAAAATCCTGCCTAATCAGCGTCAGAAAAGCCATATGAATCGAGGGTACTGTTAGCAAGAATGTGAAGTCCAAAATCAAGGGTCCCATTAATAGGACGCTTGTCTCGACTATGTGGTCCATGTGAGATTTGGATCTCCTTCAATTTTTGGACCATGCCTTACAATGATTTGAAGGTCAGGGCCTTACCTGCTAAGCATTTACCCCTCACCAAATCCGTGCCCTATCTTGGAATGCAGATTGCGTGGTGACCCTTCCATCAAGGATGTCCATGGTGGTGACAGTTTTCCTGGTCCACATGTTTGTGTATGATGGCTTGGTTGGGATGCGGATATTGGGTATTACCCTGCCTTTCTTGAGCTTGGCACAGTATGAGGGGCCACTGTGATTTTGGATTTTATCCACTCTGACCATCATATTGCCATATTATTTTTTAAGGTACAAGCCAAAAAATGAGGCAGATCCAATGCTCGAGTGAACCACACCACAGGAAAGCAGCGGTGATAACAACGTCCATGGCTGAAACCTTCCAAGGGTCTACTGTCATGTTTATTTTCCATTAAATCAGTTCATAAGGTCACGTAGACTTGAATGAAGGGAAAACACAAATATCACATTTGATCCAGAACTTCTGTGACCCTAAAAACTTTGCAAAGGTGGGAGTTCAAGCTTGCAACGATAGGAGTTTAATTCCCACCATGTGGTCCCTTGAATTGGGTACTACCAATGTCCCCGACTCCGCACAGGCAAAGGCTCTTAGGGACCTTTGTGATGTATGCATTTTATCTACGTTGTTCATCCATTTTGCAATGTCATTTTAGGGTATAAGCAAAAAATGAAACAAATCAAAGGCTCATGTAGACCCTACCACATGAAGTAGTAGTGATAATGACACCCACTATTTGAAATCTTCCTAATGCCCACTATGATATTTAATTATCATTCAACCTGTTGACAGGGTCACATAAACCTTAATGAAGGAAAAATATCAGCTTGATCAAAACTTCTTTAGCATCCTAGAAGGTTTTTGTCCGTATGTGCTTAATCCCCACCTTGTTGTTTACTAATTAGCTAAGAATCTGCTTCATTTTTAGGCTTCCACCCTAAAATGACATGAAAAATAAAAGAAGCCAATATATTCTAGTGGCCCCTCAGAGCCCTTCCCTATGCCTAGCCAGGCCGGCCATCAGTGATGGTTGGCTCTTCCTATCCCATCATGATTATCCGGGCTGTAATTAATTTTGCCAGCTCATTTTATGGTATGAGGCAAACAATAGGCATACCTAAATCTTAGGTGGACTACAAGATAGAAAATAATGATGAATGAATGCCCACCATTAAAAAAAAGCTTCCTAAGGCCAACTGTAATATTTATCTGCCATCCAACCTGTTGATTAAGTCTCATCGGACCTAGGGTCTACTGTAACATTTATTTGCCATCCAATTTGCATATCAAGTCACACGGACCTGATTGAAGGGAAACCAGAAATATCAGCTTGATCGAAAACTTTCCTGGCCCCTAAGAGGTTTTTCCTAAGAGGTTTTTAACAATGGGCATTCAATCAACCACGTTTCCTGTAGTGTGGTCCACTTGTATCTATCTTATGTTTGGTTCATAGCCTAAGATAAGCTGACAAAATGTGGACTCATGATGAACTTGGTCTTGGCAGGGCTCTGGAGGGTCCACTGTGATGTCTTGTTTTATTGACCTGTTCATCTATTTTTCTAAATCATTTTAGGATATTAGCCCAAATATGGGCAAATCCAAAGCTCAAGTGGACCACCCAGTGGGCATTGAATGTGCACCATTAAAATTTTCTTAGAAGCCTTTCGAAGAAGCTGATATTTGTGTTTTCCCTTCATCCAGGTCTGCTAACCTTGTCAACACAGGTTGGATGGCAAATAACATCACAGTGGACCGTAAGAAGGTTTCAACAGTGGGCCTCATTATCACCACTGGTTTCAATAGTGAGGTCCACTTAACGTTGGATCTGCCTCATTTTTGGGCTCGTACCCTAAAATGATGGGCCAAAAATGGATGCATGGCATGGGTAAAACACATACATCATGATGGGTCCTACAAAGCTCCTCTAGGACGGAGTCCATCTGGTGACCCTGGCACCACAAACCTCCACAGTAACCCCTGTGGTGTGATTTGATGGGGCCAGACACAGCTGTTCAAATGGGCCAGTTTAGTAAGTACTTGACCTAATAACTTTCAAATATACTTTGTGTGGCCCTGTAAATATCAAGGGTGGACGTCTCTCTCCCGTTGTTCCTTTGGTGTGGTGCACAATACCACCTAACTTTTTTTTAACCTTGTGCCTTGCATAAGATTACATATCTAATGGTTAGAGTGGATCTCACCTACAGATCACGGTTAGCTCAATCAATTTACACATCATGGTGCCCCCCCCCCCCCCCCCTCCCCCCTCTACAGATCACAGTTAGCTCAATCGATTTACACATCATGGTGCCCCCCCCCCCCCCCCCCCCCCCCCAAAGAAAAAAAAAAAAAAAAAAAAAATCAAGGGTAAGTGTTCCATGGAATTCATTTTTTAATATATCTATCTACTTTCTTTTTAAAACAATTGGGAGAGGGAGCTGCCTCGATTTTTTATGGGGTCCACCATGATGTATATGTGAAATCTATTCCGACTATTAGATATGTAATTGCATGTGTAGGTCTAATGCCAAAAAAATCAGATTGACCTGTGATTCAGGTGAACCATGCATGTCGAAGGAAACAATTGGGAGAGACATCCAACCTTAATTTTTATAGGGCCCATCATGATGATTACATGAATCCACTCCAATCATTAGATGCCATACCAAAATTCAGGCCTAGGGAACAAAATTCAGGCCAACATGTGACTCACGTAGGCCACACTAAGGGAAACTATTTAGAGGGTAAAAGTTGCCTTGTATACTTTTTTCAATTGTTTGGTCCATCTAAATCGCAGACGGAGCTAAGGTTTTTTTTTTTTTTTTTTTAATTTTAATATATATATATATATATATATATATACGCATAATAGAGAGCGACGCATTTGGTGGTTACGGTGGTTTTCACATAATATTTGGTGGTTACGGTGGTTTTCACGTTGAAGACCACCTGAATTGCCCACCCCTTGCATCTACCAACCAGATTGGAAGGCACTCAAATGACAATTACTCATTTTAATGAGGTAGCTCATTGAAAACCTTTGTGAAAAAGTCACCAGCATGTAAATGATAATTTAATTAGATTTTTTTTTTTCTTGTAAAATTCCCTTTTTATAAATAGCATAATATTTTAAAATATCCCATTTTCATTGTGATAATATTGTGATATTAATGAGAAATATAGTAAAAACGTCATGGAATTGGTTAAATATATTAATTTTATACTTACTAGTTTATAATAATATTAAAAAAATTTGGTGAGATTCTTGATAAAGTTGTACACGAGTCGAACCGAGTCAGTTTGGCACAACTCGACTCAGCTCGGCCGGTAGCTTACCCCAACTCGAACTCGGCTTGGTCCTTCAACTTGACTAGCCAGCTTGGTTCGGTTTGGTCAGCAGCTCGGGCCAGTTTGAATTGAGTTCAAGCCCGTGCGACGACATTTTCTCAAACACATGAAACACACCTTCAATTTCTCACAGTATGCAAAACAACAGTAGCAGTTTACAGATATTTCATCAAACACTCAGTAGGCAGCATCAAAATTAAGATACGGTTGTTTTTTTTTTTTTTTTTTTTTTTTTTGTAGTGATTTGTTTTGTATCCATACCTTCCTCGCCACCAGCCGATCCCGCGAAAATGCATGCACCCAAAACAACATTTCATTGAGTCATTTCATCGAACACTTTAAAAAAAAAAAAAAAAAACGTGCACACACCCCCACACACTCATGCCATAGTGGGATTTCACCACCTATGGATGCTCGAACCCTTGACCAGGTGTTGAAACTCCTGAGAGTCTACCACCGGAGCAAGAGTAAGGATCCTCATTTCATCAAACACTTGGTGAGCAATGTCAATATCAAAATAACCAAGTCACCGAACTGAATCGATCCGAGTTCGATTCAAGTTGAGGTTCAATTCGAGTTGATCATTCGAGCTTGGACAAGCTCCAACTCGGCTCAAAATTTTTCGAGCTTCAAAAATCAGCTCGACTCGGCTCGAACTCAGTTCTGAACCGAGTCAAATCAAGCTTTTTCAAATCGAGCTGAGCGTGTTAACCAAGCTAACTCAGTTTATGTACAGCTCTAGTTCTTGACTTGGTTGACTCAGCCTGGGCGCCTCCCTCTCCCAAAATTGAGGAAGAAGAATTAAACAAGAGGAAGATGGTGGTGGTTCCAAAGACAATGAGTCTTGCTATGGTGGATTACCAATATTCTTCCGAATGGAGGATCATAGCTCAAAATCTTTAACTCTAAATCTTTGAATAAGTCTCACCATGGACACCCAAATCTCCTTAGAATGGAGCTTAACACACAAAATAAAATAAAATAAAATAAAATATAAAAATAAAAATCTTAATTTGCCGGGTCGATTCAACCTGGTGACTGACTGGTTTGAAAACCAAGCTTTCTCTAGTGCATTTTTTTTTTTTCAATTTAATGAGGAGAGATGTTTTTAAGCCCACCAACAAAGGATTGGGGTCAGGCTCCCACTTAGATGAAGCCGTGCTAACTCATTGGAGCTCTTCTAGCTATTATAATTGGGGCGAGGTCTCCGACCAGGCCGAGTGGACCGGTTCGAAACTGAGTTTGAGCCGAGTCAAGCTGATTTTCTGAGCTTGAAAAATTTTCGAGTCCAGTTCGAGCTTGCCCGAGCTCGACTCGTCTCGGATTGAACCCCAACTCGAATCGAACCACTTCGGTGACTTAGTTATTTTGATATTGATGTTGCTCAACAAGTGTTTGATGAAATGACTCAACGAAGTGTCGGCTGGTGGCGAGGAATGTATGGATATGAAACAAATACCCTTGTATCTTGACTTTTATGTTGACTATTAAGTGTTTGATGAAATACTTGTAAACTGATGATGTTGCTTTACATTCCGTGAGAAATTGAAGGTGCACTCCATGTGTTTGAGAAAATGCCACAGAGGCTTGATCTTGTCTCGAACTGGCCCAAGCTGTTGACCGAACCGAGCCGAGTTGGCCAATCAGGCTCGAGGACCGAGTCGAGTTGTGCCAAGCTTGACTCGGTTCGACTTGTGTACACCTAATTAAAAACTTCCTAAGAACTATTGTAATGCTGATTTACCACCAAACTATTGGTAAGTTCACACATGAAAGATATTGATTTTTAGAAAAAAATCTCTCTCTCTCTCTCTCAATTCGTCCGGAGGAGATGCATAGTTGTATATTTATAATATAGTTTTTGCAATGTACAATTCATAGTCAACTTCTGTACTAAAGACCAGATTAACTAGGAAGATTGAAGTTTCTTGTTCACATCGTGGGTCGATTAGTCCGTTGATTGAGGTTTTCTATCACTCCATCTCAAAGTGGGCCACGGTCTCAGTCAGAGGTCCAATTTGGTCCACAAATTAGAGGAAGTAGGGCATAAGAATGGTTTGTTGAAAACATCAACAACTTATTGAGAGGAATTTACAAACTGCTTTACAAGCGAACTAAAGATCGACCTTCTCTCGTACAAAGTAAAGCCAGGTGAGCTCAACAACAGTCGACGCCATGGCACGGTACTCAGCCTTAGAACGAACAAAGGTACACAATCCAGTGGGAGCGTCAAGTAAGGGAACATCCTGCCCCATCAGCGTCTGCAGAAAAGCTGAATAGATCGAGGGTATACTGTTATTGCAGTAGAGTACTTGTTTAGCTCATTGATAATGAGTCATAGTCAAATATTGTAAAGCGCCAACAATGCTGTGATAGTGAAGAAGGATAAGGATAAACATTTGAGCCGGTTAATAGGGCGTTTGTCTTGACGATCACAGGAGTAGAAACTGGCTTGCAGGTAGTCATCTGAGCATGAGATAAGAGATCACAAGCATATTTGGTGTGGATGAAGGGAAAACACAAATAATAGCTTCATCAAAAACTTTTGTAGCCGGCCCCCAATAGGTTTTTAATAGTGAGAATTCGATCCCTGCTATGTGGTCCACATGAGATTTGAATCTCCTTCAAAATTTGGACGATGCTTTAAAATGATATTGAAAAATGAATGGATATATTGATGGGCCTGAAGATCATGGCCTTACCTGCTAAGCATTTACCCCTCCTCACCTAATCTGCATCTTGGAACGCAGACTGCGTGATGACCCTTCCATCAAGGACGTCCGTGGTGGCGAGGTTTTTTCTGGTCTGCATGTCTGTGTACGATGGCTCGGTTCGGACGTGGATTGGATACTACCCTGCCTTTCTCAAGCTTGGCACGGTCTGAGGGGCCACTGTGATTATGAAATTATCCACCCTGACCATCATATTGCCATATTATTTTTTAGGGTAAAAGCTAAAAAATGAGACAAATCCAAAGCTCAAGTGAACCACACCACAGGAAAGCAGTGGTGATAACAATGCGCTCACGACTGAGACCTTCCAAGGGTCCACTGTCATGTTTATTTGCCATTAAACCAGCTCATAAGGTCACATAAACCTGGATGAAGGGAAAACACAAATATCACATTGATCCAGAACTTCTGTGACCAAAAACTTTGCAAAGGTGGGAGTTCAAGGTTGCAACCATAGGAGTTTAATTCCCACCATGTGGTCTACTTGAGCCTCGAATTGGGTACTATCAGTGTTCCCAGCTCCGCACAGGCAGAGGCTCTTAGATAAAACACATATATGATGTATGCATTTTATCTATGTTGTCCATCCATTTTGCTATGTCATTTTAGGGCATAAGCAAAAAACAAGGCAGATGGAAGGCTCAAGTAGATCATATTACATGAAGCAGTAGTGATAATGACACCCACTGTTGAAATCTTCCTAAGGCCTACTATAATATTTATCATTCGTTGACAATATCCTTACTCTTGATCCGGTGGTAGACTCTCAGGAGTTTCAACACCCGGTCAAGGGTTCGAGTATCCATAGGTGGTGAAAACCCACTACGGCGTGAGTGTGTGGGGGTGTGTGTAAAAAAGAAAAAGAAGAGCTGAAAATATCAGCTTGATCAAAACTTCTTTAGCCTCCTAGAAGGTTTTCGTGGTATGCACTTAATCCCCACCTTGTTGTTTACTTAGCTTAGAATCTGCTTCATTTTTTGGCTTCCACCCTAAAATGACATGAAAAAAGAAAAGAAAAGAAAGAATGATATGGATAAAGCCAATAGATTCTAGTGGCCCCTCATGGTTGGCTCTTCGTATCCATCATGATTATCCATGCTGAAATTAATTTTTCCAGCTCATTTTATGGTATGAGGTAAAAAAGTAAGGCATACCTAAATCTTAGGTGGACCACAAGGTAGGAAACAATGACGATTGAATGACCACCATTAAAAAAAACTTCCTAAGGCCCACTATAATATTTATCCGTCATCTAACCTGTTGATTAAGTCTCATGGACCTAGGGCCCACCGTAATATTTATTTGCCATCCAATTTGTATATTAGGTCAAATTGACCTGAATGAAGGGAAAACACAAATATTAGCTTGATCGAAAACTTTTGTGGCCCTAAGAGGTTTTTAACAATGGGCATTCAATCAACCACCGGTCCACTTGACAAGGTCAGCAATAGAGGGGCCATATAACACTCACCAATATCAACGTTGGTACTGAGAGGGTCAGCAAGCAATCCGTGTTCGCTCGTTTATTACGCAGATCAGGTCCAGCTCCGTCATGATGAACTTGGTCTTGGCAGGGCTATGAGGAATCCACCATGCTGTCTTGTTTTATTGACCCGTTTGTCTATTTTTCTAAATCATTTTAGGATATTAGCTCAAAAATAGACAAATCAAAAGCTCAAGTAGACCATATAGTGGGAATTGAACGCCCACCATTAAAATTTTATTGGGAGACTTTCGAAGAAGCTGATGTTTGTGTTTTCCCTTCATTCGGGTCTACTAACCTTGTCAACAGGTTGGATGACAAATAGACATCACAATGGACCGTAAGGTTTCAACAGTGGGCATCATTATCATCACCGGTTCCTATAGTGAGGTCCACTTGAGCGTTGGATCTGCCTCATTTTTGGGTTCATACCCTAAATTGATCAGGCAAAATGGATGCATGGCATGAATAAAACACATACATCATGATGGGCCCTACAAAGCTCCTCCAGGACCGAGTCTGTTTGGTGATCTTGGCACTATAGATGTCCACAATGACCCCTTGTGGTGTGATTTGATGAGACTAGGTGACTGTTCAAATAGGTCAGTTGAGTAAGTACTCTAACCTAATAACTTTCAAACATGCTTTGTATGGCCCTGTAAATATGTGGATGTCTCTCTCCCACTGGTTCCTTTGGTGTGGTGCACAATATAACCTAACTTTTTTTGGCCTTGTGCCTGGTATATGATTACATATCTCATGGTTGGAGTAGATCTCACATACAGATCATGGTTGCCTCAATCAATCTACAGATCATGGTGGCCCCGTAAAAAAAATAAATCAAGGGTGGGTGTCTAATGAAATTCATTTTTAAAAAATATATCTATTTGCTTTATTTTTAAAATGATTGGGAGAGGGAGCTGTGACGTAGGGAGGGACGTGATAAGGTTGATCACTGTCTTCGTCAGGGAATAACTACTTTGAAGCCACCTTGCTCTCTGGACTCCTCATGGAGCTTCCTCCAATCCACAATCAACAAGGTATAAAAGCAGGAATAATTCCTGATAACATTGAAATAATTTGATTCATGATAAAAAATGAAATTACAATCCTTTAAATGATGAGCTCAAACCTAGGATGGAGTTTTAGACTTGGACTTTAACTAAAACACCCTTAAAAACGTGACTTTATAAACTTACTATTAGATGGTCTCTATTCTTACTAGATTTCATGATTTTCAGCCAAAAATAGTAAGTGTCCAATGTAGCCCAATCACATTATTCTCCTAACTTTTCTAAGCCCTTTTCATGTTGGGCATGACTTCAACAACTCAAAGGATCAAAAGTTACACTCGAACTAAAACTTACTATTTATAGTAAAAACGAAAATAAATGGGACATTTTACCGTTGATTTGATGGAATCTCGCAAATCCGGTGTGGGCAACCCGACATAACGGGGTTGGGTGGCTTAAGTAGGTTCTCCTACCCCAAAATCACATATAATATGTAGGAAAACTCATCCTGATTTGCAAGATATGACTGATTTAACGTTCCGACGGTCTAGAACATTTTTGCCTTGAATTGGGCCTTCTTTGGTCCATCTTTGCCATGAAAGTATCCGCGAGCGGCTCTACATCAAGCTGCCCTTGATTTTTGATGGGGTATACCATGATGCGTACCAGAAATCTCTTCCGACCATTAGATATGTAATCACATATTTAGGTCTTAAGTCCAAAAAATCAGATCCAACCTTGATTTTTATAGCGCCCATCATGATAATTACATGAATCCGCTCCAACCATTAGATGCCACACCAAAATTTAAGCATAGAGCCCAAAAATCAGGCCAATATGTGATTCATATAGGCCACCCCAAGGGAAACTATATAGAGGGTGAAGGTTGCCTTATATACTGTTTCCAATTGTTTGGTCTACCTAAATCACAGATGGAGCTAAGTTTTGGAACCTAGGTATAACAGGGAGTGACACGTTTGGTGGTTAGGGTGGTTTTCATATAAACATCACATTGAAGCCCACCTGAACGGCCGACCCCTTTGCTTGCATCCACCAACCTATTTGGAAGGCACTCAAATGACAGTGACTCGTATTAATGAGTTAGCTCATTGAAAACCTTTGAGAAAAAGTCACCAGCATGTAAATGCTAATTTATTTAGAATATATATATATATATATATATATATATATATATATATATATATATATATATATAATATATATATATATATATATATATATATATTCCCTTTTCAATATAGCATATTATTTTAAAACATGGCATTTTCATCATGATAACATTGTGATATTAATGAGAAATATAGTAAAAACCTCATGGAATTGGTTAAATATATTAAATTTAAACTTATTAGTTTGTAATAATAAAATTATTTTTTTTTGGGTGAGATTTTCCCTCTAATAACCTTAGAAAAACCTCAAAATTGAAAATCTCTGGAGAAACTTCCAGGCGGAGAAATTGCTAAGAATGAGATTTGTCACTATGAACCCAGCCAGATCATGAGCCTGGTCACTGGGTCAGGAAAACCAGGCAGTCCCTGGTTTTGTTTGTAGCTTGACCCTGATTTCAAGGTTAGTTCTCGACTTGGTTGACTCAACCTGGGTGCCTCCCTCTTCCAAAATTGAAGAAGAATTAAACAAGAGGAAGATGGTGGTGGTTCCAAAGACAATGAGTCTCGCCACGGTGGATTACCAACATTCTTCTAGAATGGAAGATCATAGCTCAAAATCTTTGGATGAGTCTCACCATGGACACCCAAATCTCCTAGAATAGAGTTCAACACACAAAAAATAAAATAAAATAAAAATAAAAATCTTAACTTGCCGGGTCGACTCAACCTGGTGATTGACCGAGTCCCAGAAAACCACACTTTCTCTAGTGCATATTTTAAATTTTTTTTCTATCACACACACACACTCACACCGTAGTGGGATTTCACCACCCATGGGTACTCGAATCCTTCACCCGGTGTTGAAACTCTTGCCAGTTTACCACTGGGGCAAGAGTTTTTTTTTTTTTTCTTTTTCGTTTTCAATTTAACGAAGAGCCATGTTTTTAAGCCTACCGACGGAAGGATTGGGGTCAGGCTCCCACTTAGATGAAGCCTTGCTAACTCATTGGGGCGGGGTCTCTGACCAGACCGAGTGGACTTGGATGAGACGACTCGGTTTTGGACGAGTTCTGATTCCATGGTCAGGATTGTCCCATCAAGGAGATTTCGGGCCATGATCCCTCCATTGTGCAGTCCATCAACAGTCTGTATGACTGGACCATGTCGTCCACCTGTACAATCTAAGAAACCCATACTGGTTCATATGAATTCCTGCCTAACAATTGTAAATGAAAAATCATAAAACTGCAAACCATTTTAGCTTTCTACAAATCACCAGAATACACATGAATTGAAAATTTAGAAAATACATTTGATTGGTATTGCATTTTCAGAAATGATCACAATAATACCTATAAATTGTTGAGATGGATGAGAAGGGTAGAATTAGAAATTAATATATCCAAGGGAATTTAGGAAATGAAAGTAGATTAAGGTGTTTTGGTCATGTACACCAGAGACCAAGGACTGCCAGTTAAAAAGAGTGAGTTTGTACAAGTTGAAGGCTTTAAAAGGGCAAGAGAAAGGTCCAAAAGGATGTGGGTGAAGGTAGTAAAAAAAGAATTGATGGTCTATAATCTAATTGAAGTTATGGCTATTGATAGAATGGAATGGCAGAAAAGGATTCATGTAGTCAATTAGTCTAAGAGAAGGCTTACATGAAGGCGGTGATGATCATAATACCTATAAATGCATATCACCCCATCCATTCTTTCAAGAAAAAAATACCCATTTCTTCTTAAAGCTATGTTTGGAAGTGCTTTTAACGGTGCTGATGCAGGACATGAAATTGGAATATGATATGCAAGATGTTAGGCTTAGATCATACTAATTCAGAATCAATAACATAAAATTCCACATCCTACATCAAAGTCCAAACATTCAAGCAAAGGGAAATCTGTACGGGTCCAGGCCTACACGGACTAGGACTAGATCAATAAAAATTATGGACCAAACAATGCTCAAAGGGAAATAGAAATCAACCACACATGCATAAGAATCAGTCCCTAATACAAGAGATTCCCCAATTTCAATTCAAGGAACCCTAGGGTGAGAAAAATGGCAAATAAATTAGGAAAAACGCAATATAGGGTTAGGGTTTATGAAAAACATGTATGAAAGGGTAAAAGAGGATGAAAATATGATCCAAAAGTCTGTTCCCGCGCGTGGACATTGGGCCTGGGGCGCTGACACGTGCGCAGGTACCTGGCCGCACGTGCGAGGGGTGTTGATTGCGGAAAAGCTCTCCTTAGCCCTGGTTGGCCAGGGGTATGCTCCAAAATCCCGAAGTTTCGGGCCGATCCAAGCTACAGCTTGTGCGTGGTGCTCCGTCGAAGCTTCGGCCCTCCTGCAGGGCCAAAATCTGAAATTCTGCTGTAAAGAAGAAAACTGTTGCAACAAAGGACGAATTTGAAGCACGGATGATCGTAGAAGATGAAAGAAGAGAAATAATGGATGATGAGGGTGAATCGGGATTGATGTGGCTTCGCACCATGGTAGTTAGCCCTTTGAAAAGGAAGGGCTTCGCACCCTTTTTTGAATTCTTCCACAACTCACTAAGAGAGTAGAAAAATAAAGCAGGAATTTTTCATTAAGCTTGAATGAATCAAAAGAACTACAAGAGGTGCCTATTTATAGGGAAAACCCTATACCCCAAAACTCGCGCCATTTGCGTAACCTATTACTTGGCGATGAAGTAAACTAAAATAAAAACCAAACAAAGAAATCTAAAGTGTTCACGATGTTATAAATAATATGAATAAGCAAAACCTAAAATATCAAATCAATCCGACTAGTGGGCCACGATCATGAGATCTCATGAAAGACTTTTCTTGATTATCGGGTTCACTCTTTTGAGTCAAAACTTCGTCTTTTACCTAGGAGGCCCTTCCTGGATGTCGTCATTGAGCCAGATTGACAGTGGGGCCCTCCTTCGTACATACGTGCGTAAGGGGGGTGGTGTGCGTGCACGTGTGGACGGCGTGCGGGCGTGCGTGTGCACGATGTCCTCATCAACTCTCCCTAGCTGTGAAGATTTCGCCACTGGCGAAATAAAACTCCTGAACCGCTCCAAGATGTCAGGATCAAGTCTTTGAAGCTCTTCCTCAGTGAGTCACGTGCTGTCTGAAGTTGAGTGTGACTTCATTTAACCAGGTACTTTTGAAAACCGCCATCCAACGTGGAAACTATCGTATGGTCCAAGATATCCTCTATTTCTTCTCTGGATGTGTGAAGGCTAGGTATGAGAGGCAGAGGCTGAGAAAAAAGGTCGGGTAGAGGCCATGGAGTAAGGGGCAAATCTGGAGAATCAGGATGGGTGGGCGAAGGGCCGGACAATGTATCAGTGGGTCCCTGAAAAGTAGCTAGATCCTCCACATTGAATGTGGAACTAATTCCCAGGGAAGGTGGAAGATCTACCTCATACGTATTGAGACCGTTTCATTTTATAATTTTGAAGGGTCCAGTGCTACACGCGTGTAACTTGGGAATGACTCCCGGAGGATACTGCTCGGGCCTGATGCAAACTATCACAGAGTCCCCAATATTGAATTATTTGAAACGTCTATGTTTGTCTACAGAAAATTTGTAATGTTCATTACTAGTAGTGATCTTACGCCTGATTTCTTGATTCAATGAATGTATGTGATGCACAAAAGACTCTGCAAACTTTGATAGCCTATGGGACAAGGTCAATATGCTTCATAGGCTTGTAACCAGTAACAACTTCAAAAGGACTTAGACCTGTGGACATATTGACAGAACTATTGAATGCAAACTCGGCTATGGATAGTACAGTGTCCCATGTCCTGGTATGCTCCCCCACTAAACATCGTAGTAAACTCCCTAACCTCCTATTAACCACCTTAGTCTGGCCATCGGTTTGAGGGTGGTAGGTAGAAGAAAATTGGAACCTAGTATTCATCATGTGCCTTAGTGTCTTCCAAAGTAACTCATGAATCGCACGTTATGGTCAGACACTATGGTTTTTGGTAACCCATGTAGTTTGATGACCTCACTAAAGAATAGCTTGGCAACATGAGATGCGTCAGAGGTCTTAGAATAAGGAATGAAGTGGGTCATTTTAGAGAAACGGTCCACAACAACAAATATGGAATCATGTTTCCGAATAGTCTTAGGAAGTCCAAGCGCGAAGTCCATATTGATGTCCTACCAATGGATGAATGAGATTGACAAATGTGTGTATAATCCTGTATTATGTTTTTCTTACTTTGCCAGTTAACAAGTACGACATTGTCCTATAATTTTGGCCATGTCTTGCTTGAGGCTTGGCCAATAAAACCTATCTTCCATTAGGGCAATGGTCTTGTCTCGACTGAAATGACCCACAACCCCTCCTGAATGTAACTCCCAGATAAGAAATCGCGGAGGGAGGTGCGTGGTATGCACAAGCGGTCACTCCTAAACAAATATCCGTCTAAAATCCTCACTGCTAGCTCCTGATGGACTCTTTAATAACGACGAGTACACAACTCCGAAATCTGGATACTCAGAATACTCTTCTTTGATGCACTTAAGACCCGTAACTTCAACACTCATGGAGTTGAGTAATGCGACTCGACGACTCAACGCGTCGGTGGACTTATTCTCTACACCGGCCTTGTGCTTAAGCATAAAAGTATACTCTTGAAGGAATTGAACCCACTTGGCATGCATAGGGTTTAATTTCTTCTGAGAGTTCAGATATCTCAAAGCCTCATGATCTGAGAATAAGACGAATTCTTGCGGCAATAGGTAATGACGCCAATGACGCAAAGATTGTACTACCGCATAAAATTCATTGTCATAGGTGGAATATCTTTGTTTCGCTTCATTCAGTTTCTCACTAAAAAAGGCGACAGGGTGCCCTTCTTGACTAAGCACTCTTCTTATACCGACTCCTGACGCGTCATATGCGACTTCAAAAGTTTTTGAAAAATCTGAAAGTCGCGTAACTGGAGCTTCAGTCATCTTGACCTTTATCTCATTGAAGGCCATTGAGGAGGTCTTCGTCCATTGAAACTCTCATTTTTTTTATGCAATCTGTGATGGGAACCATAATGGAACTGAAACCTCGAATCAACTGCCTATAGAAGGTGGCTAAGCCGTGAAAGCTGCGCACCTCATGAATATTGCGGGGTTCAGGCCAATTGACGATGACCTTGACCTTCTCGGGATCCGCCGAAACGTCCTTAGCTGACACAATAAAGCTTAAAGAAAATCACATTACTAGATAAAAACGCACACTTCTTTAGGTTGGTGTACAACTTCTCGGCTCTAAGGATCCCACAAACCTGCCTCAAATGGTTGAGATGTTGATCCTTTGTCATGTTATACATCAAGATATCATCAAAGTATATGACAAGGAATTTCCCCATGAAGGGCCTCAACACTTGGGTCATCACACGTATGAAAGTGCTTGGGGCGTTAGTTAACCCAAAAGGCATAACTAGTCACTCGTATAGCCCATCCTTTGTCTTGAACGCCATCTTCCACTCATCACCAGGGCGTACACGGATTTGGTGATAACCACTATTGATGTCATTTTTTTGCAAAGATAGTAGCATTGACCATCATATTCGCAATGTCATCAAGACGCGGTATGGGAAACCGATACTTGACTGTGATTTTGTTGATGACCCTACTATCAACATACATCCTCCATGTGCCATCCTTCTTAGGTGTAAGAAGGGCGGACACGACACACGGGCTCATGCTCTCTCAAATGAAACCCTTCTCTAGGAGCTCGTCAATCTGCCTCTTCAACTCAACATGCTCCTTTGGGTTCATTCTGTAATGCGATAGGTTTATTAGAGTCGCCCCAAGGATTAAATCAATGACATGTTGTATATCCCTCATAGGGGGAAGCTCATCCTGTAGATCCTCAGGAAAGACATCACAAAACTTATGCATTACCTGAATGGCCTCTGTGGGTAACTCTACGCTCGTCTCTGGTATACTCTCCCTAGCCAAAAGGACATACCATCGCGTCCGCCTCCGTTTCTCGCTCAAAGTCTTTGGCATTTAGAATATGAAGCGGTTTGGACTTGGACTTCGGCTCCTTCACTTCTTTTGAGCCGCTCACACCACTCTGTGTGGTCGACTCATTTCCAGTTGTATTCTTGGGTGGCAAAGGATTCAGCTTGACCTTCTTACCCTCAAACCAGAATGTACACACATTCGAACGACCAAATATAGTGACATCCCTGTCATAGAGCCATGGTCTGCCCAGAATAATATGACCAACATCCATAGGAACAACATCACACAAAAGTGTCTTTATAAGATTCAAACTGAATAGGAACAAGACATCGGTGTGACACTGGAATGGAAGTTTCATCAACCCAGGAGACTCTATAGGTTTGAGGATGGGCTTCCAGCTTTAAGCCCAATTGGCTCATAGTGCTAGTTGATACCATGTTGACACAACTACAATTATCCACGATCATCTTACAACTTTTTTCCCCACACTTTGCATAAGTATAGAAGATCGTGTTGCGGCGCTAATCGTCTGTATTCTTGGCTTGAGCAAAGGCGCAACGCACAATTGCAAGGGTCGCAGACTCTTGCGGTCCCTCCTCATCGTCACTAGGGGTTTCGACTGGCTCATATTCTTCCTCCTCACCATCACTCTCTGGGGGCACTACTTCTACTTGCCCATCAATAAGGAGTACTTTGGTGCCCTCTCTCGTGTCGCACTGGTGGGGAAAGTGACCAAATCCCTGACACCTAAAACACCTAGTGGCCCCACTTCCACGTGAACTAGACCCGACAATTTTTTTACCCTTATCATCCTTAGACCTAGGTTGAAAATTGTTGGAAGGTTTGTTTTGGTATCCACTGTTAGGTTTAGCCCCAGAGGGATTGGTCTTAGCACTAGAATCACGAAAGTCAAACCACCTTCCCACAGACGCTTTGAGATATTGCTCGACGTCCAACACTACTTGATATAACTGTTCAATAGTGTCTATGTCTTTGGCGAGCAACTCTCTCCTAATGTAAGGATGGAGACCCATTTTAAAATGAGTAAGGGGCAAGGGTAAGCACGGGATCCTCATCGACCTTGCAGCGGGTCAAGTACTCTTCGAATTTCTCAATATAGTCGGCAACACTCATGGAACCCTGTCAAAGAGACTGCCACTCTTCAATCAACTGTAAGCGATAAGAGAAATGGAGGTACTTTTCTTTCAACATTTCTTTCATTTCTCCTTAAGGGACTATTGGGAGTTCCCTCGCTCTTTCTTTCTTTCTTTCGCTCAACCGTCGCTCAAAACCTTTTTGCTTGGCCCACAAGCTTCATCTTGGCAAATCGGACTCGTCGAGCATCCAATATGTTATACCACTCAAAATAGTGGTCCATATCCGCCAACCAATCTAAAAAGGCTTTTGGGTCCAAGTGGCCATCAAACGTAGGAGCATCTACTCTAACTCTCTTGAGGAGTTGCGTATCTGGGTTATATTGGTCATGGTGTCCCTCGCGGGGTGAGTGCACATGTGCGCGTCCATGACCAACTCCATGGCTACCTCCATTCTTTGGTCTAATCTCCCGACCACCTGCCTGAGATTGAACATCTTCCCCGATGGTGGGATTTGCCCCAAGGAAAGCATCTATTTGTGTAACGCGATCCTCAAACTGGTCAAGGCTTTGATCTATGCGTTGCTCCAAGCGCTTACTCAAAGAATCAACTTGTTAATTTGTTCAATGATTTTTGCAGTTGCTCCATGTTTAGTATACGGTGCAAACCAAAACCGTGACCCGTATATGTGGGCATACACTTGCTAACTCCACCTAAGGACTTTCTAGGGCGACTGTATGTAACTAAATAAGACTAAATGATCTTATGAGACTCTATATGAGGGAACTATGTAGTGTTTATTAAAATCCAGCAATATAGGTGACAAAGTAAAGGACTATGGACTCCTAAAAGCTACATGTGATAAACTAGATGCATGAAGGACTCAAACAAACTAACCCTAACATGTAATGTATTCCCCTATAAAAACCCTAGGCTTTGATACCAAATTTGATGCAGGACATAAAATTGGAATATGATATGCAAGATGTCAAGCTTAGATCATACTAATTTAGAATCAATAACATAAAATTCCACATCCCACACAAAAGTCCAAGCATTCAAGCAAAGGGAAATCTGTACAGGTCCAGGTATACACAGGCTAGGACTAAATCAATAAAAATTATGGACCAAATAATGCTCAAAGGGAAATAGAAATCAACCACACACGCATAAGAATCAGTCCATAATCCAAAGGATTCCCCAATTTCAATTCAAAGAACCCTAGGGTGAGAAAATGGACAAATAAATTAAGGAAAACGCAATCTAGGGTTAGGGTTTATGAAAAACATGTATGAGAGGGTAAAAAAGGACAAAAATCTGATCCAAAAGACTGTTCCCGCAGGTGGACAGCGGGCCTGGGGTGCTCGCACCTGCGCAGGTACTTGGCCGCACATGCGAGGGGCGTCGATTGCAGAAAAACTCTTCTTGGCCGTGGTCGGCCAGGGGTATGCTCCAAAACCCCGAAGTTTCGGGCCGATCCGAGTTACGGCTTGTGCATGGTGCTCCATCGAAGCTTCAGCCCTCCTACAGGGCCAAAATCTGGAATTCTGCTGTAAAGAAGAAAACTGTTGCAACAAATGACAAATTTGAATCGGAATTAGCCTTTCGAAAAAGGAGGGCTTCGCACCCATTTTTGAATTCTTCCACAACTCACTAAAAGAGCTGAAAAATAAAATAAAATTTTTTATTAAGCTTGAATGAATCAAAAGAACTACAAGGGGTGCCTATTTATAGGGAAAATCCTATGTCCCAAAACTTGCGCCATGTGCGAAACCTATTACATGACGATGAAGTAAACTAAAATAAAAACCAAACAAAGAAATCTCGAATGTTCACGATGTTCTAAATAACATAAATAAGCAAAACCTAAAATATAAAATCAATCCGACTAGTAGGCCACGATCATGAGATCCCATGATGGGCTTTTCTTGACTATCAGGTCCACTCTTTTGAATTAAAACTTCGTCTTCTAGCTAGGAGGCCCTCCGTGAACGTCGTCATCGAGCCAGATCGACGATGGGGCCCTCCTTCGTATATACGTGCATAGGGGGTGGTGTGCGTGCACGTGTGGACGGTGTGCGGGCGTGCGTGTGCACGATGTCCTCATCAAGTGCATGCCTGAAATTGCCCCAAATCATAATTTACTAATTGGGACAGGAAAAGAAGGAAAATTTGAAACCTCCTTGCGTGCTTTTCCCTTTTTTGAGGTGCCCCAAATCATTAACTCCATTGAGAAAAGCAACACAAATCAACTTCCAAACAGGCCCTAAAGATAGGTCATGATGAGCTTAAACTTCATTTGATGCATCAAGGGTGAAGGGACTCATCAAATAACAAAGAACCTTGATCATGTTGAAATTTACCAATGTGCGACAGGGTTGGGAATACCATTTTCCTCCGTTTGACACATCCTCCTCCACTGTTCCTCTTCCATCCCTGCATGATTTATTTATTTATTTATTATTATTTTTTTCCTGGTAGAAGGTAATGATGTTTTATTAAAGAAGCCAAAAAATAATAATGGTGAATTACAACAACAAGACCCAATGCAAAAGGGAAGGATTACAATCAACTAAGGAATCAATACATGAAACCCACCACATAACATTCAATTTAGCCCTTCTAAACACATCCGACACCAACCACCTTCGATTTCAAAAGCATCAATTATTCCTTTCCTCCCACAAAGACTGCATATCCACTGGGAGGTAATCTCCAAATCATCTTCCCTTTCTTTCCCACGCCCATGCCATGATAGGAAAAAAGCTTTCAATGGATCCTGAAATCACCCACTCCTTAGTCCTTATTAAAAATTTCATATAATCTCTCCAACATCTTTCTAGCGAAGGGGCGATGAATAAAAAGGTGCTCAACTGATTCTGCATTCTGCATACACATAACACAAATGTTGGGGATGACCATCTTCCTTTCCTGAAGGTTATCAATCGCTAAACCCTATTCCTTTCCACCAACCAAGTGAAAGCTGCAACCTTAGGGGGAGCACCATATGTTCACTATGCACCCCCAATGAAGGCCCACGCAACAACAATACTGTAGAACGACCGTATCAAAAACTAATCCGAGCCTACATGAGACTTTTGATCTGAACATCTGTTTGTCATCCTCCACAGCATCTTTTGCTTCAAAAGAACTGGATTTGTCCTATCACCATGGAGGCCAAAAAAGAAAAAAAAAAAAAAGAAAAGAAAAAAAGTAAGCTCCTAGGCAGAAAAACAATAACCCAAATGGTCTGAAATCAATACTCTACTACAAACAAAGAATTCAAACTCGCCTAAGCCAACACCGTGACTGGAGAAGAAACCGAGTCACCTCCATGAAACCCAACTGCTTTGGGACTGGATAGATGCTAGGTGACTCAGTTTGGTTCCAGATGAAATCAAATGAGTTGTAACAGTTTGGGTCCTTGACCGAGTTGAGCTTTGAAACTGAGTTTTAAAGCATTAATGGAAATTTCTCAAAGAAAAGTGTGTGCAAACTCATTGAGTCAACTTGATTTGATCCAGGCTCTGGTCAAGGCCAACTTGATTTCCCTAAATCCTCGTATACTTGACCAAGAAGTTCTTGAATAAGTTGAAAAATAAGATCAGCACATAAAGTACTCGGACGAACAATGGTGGTTGTTTACGTTGTCATGTCTGGATACATGTCTGACAACCTCAACCACCCAAACCATCAGCCCCCCATTATGGATGGATTATAGCCTGAAATTTGCTCTTACTGATGGTCTTAACCCTCTCATTTGGCTCCTTGGTCTGATAGCACCAGTTAGATGGTTAGGGTTGTTCGATCATGGTGACCTTTGCGATTTGCTCCATCCACAATGGGATTTATCACTTTGACAGGCTCCAGTGGCCAGGGCTGCAACTTGGGTTTGGGCCCAAACCTGACTGACCCAACCTGAGTTTGAGTCAGGTTGTCAAGGTCCTCAGGTTCAGGTTGGAAAATGCCAACCTGATTTGAAATCAGATTGGGTTCATGTTGAGCAAATTCGGGTCGGTTAGGTCTGGTTGGGAACTATCACATATATTTGGGTTGGGTTGGGTTGGGTCAGGTCAGGTTGAGTATTGCGGAGTTCAGGTTGGGCACCTCAGGTTGGAATTCAGGTCAGGATGGATTGTGGCTTATGTTCTCCTGAGTTCAGGTCAGGTTCGGGTTGACCCTCAACCTGATCCAACCCACCTGGGTTAAAACCCTACAAGTGACATTGTGCATCTTCTGTACAATGGACAAGATCACCCTTGAAGAAAATGTAGGTAAGCTTTCAACATAGTCTTGTCCTAAGGTATTTAATCTTGAAAATTTTGACAGGGTTTCAAAGTTCATGAGGATCATGATCTAATCAAGTGTCCAAGTTGAATTCTATGTTTTAAAAACTTGAATAAGGGTAAGCAAATGAAATATGAACAAGTAGAGAGAAGATAGCTGGCTCACCTTCAATTGGCACCATAAACTTCTGTACATGTGTATGTTGGCACATAGTCCAATCCATCAAATGCCGAATCTTCCATTCATCAAGTCTCAAGTAAATGATTCCACTCGCACCAGGTTGGCACTTTACCATATAAAATCAACCAGCAATCCAGTATTTGATATTTGCAGATCATGAACCATCGGAAGTTCTTGACTGGGCCTCATGGAGGATAGCTCGAACAATCCTCTTATATGACTCTGATTCTGGCATGAGTCCTCTCCTCACGCTCTTGCGGTGAAATTCAAATGCACGTTCGAACAATCTTTTCTTACAGAGTTCATTGATTAAGGCGTCATAGGCACCACTACTAGGAATGGATCCCATATCTGCAACTGCCCAAAAAATAATCTCCGCTTCAGTTAGATTCCCTTTCTCACACAATCCACAGATAAGTGTGGTGAAAGTACGGGACTCTGGTGGCAAACCCATCTCGACCATTTGATCTGTAATCTTAAGGGCGTCGTCTAGCATCCCCTTCTTGCAAAATATGCCAATCAAAACATTCGATGAGCTTTGATTGGAAAAGAGGCCTTTCTTTAACATTGCCACAAGAAGCTGTCGAGTTTCCCCGAACATATTTCTCTTGCAAAGTCCGGAGAGAATCTCAGTATATGTGATAGCATCCATTTTGAGGCCCGCTTGAATCATCTCATTGCAAAGAGTGAGGGCTTCTTCAATCCGCGCTTCTTTGCAGTGGCCACTAATCAGTATATTGTAAGTAACGGCATTGGGAGGAACTCCCTTGCGTTTCATTTCAGACAGAATTGATTCAGCATCCGACATGAGGTTCTTTTTGCAAAGACCATAGATTAAAGAAGAGTATGTAACTTCATCGGGTAAAAGGCCCACCTTTTCCATCTCTTCCTTTAGCTTAAACGCCTCTCCCAATTCACCGGTTCGACAATGGCCATTGATCTGGGCACTATATGCAACCAAATCTGGGGCAATGCCACTTTCCAGCATCTTCTGAAAAAGATTGGTCGCTTCTTTTATCATCGATTTTCGACAAAGCCCATCAATCAGAGTGCTATAGGTAACCAAGTCCGGGGTCTGATTTTTAGAAGACATTTCCTCATACAGCAAAAGGGCTTCATCAATGTGACCTTTCTTGCAATACCCGCCAATCAAAATGTTATATACAAAGGTGTCATGTGCTATTCCTTTCACTATCATCTCCATGAAAACCTCCTTAGCTTTATCAACATTCCCTTTCTTACAAAATCCATCCATCAAAGAGCCATAAGTGCGGGCATTAGGTGGGAATCCAGCTCCCTCCATCGCATCTCTCACTTTACAGGCCCGCTCCACATCGCCAGCCCTACAGTAATTGTCTATCAGAATATTATAAGAAATCTGATCAGGGATCAGACCGCTTCTAATCATATTGGCAAGTACTTCATTTGATTTCCCAACCTGAGAATTTCTGCAAAGCCTGCTCATTAACGTGTTATAAGTAACAAGGTCTGGTGCAAGGTCCTTCTGCAACATGTCAGCGAATAGCAAAAGAGCAGTCTCCATATGGTTCTTTTTACAATACCCATCGATCAGTATGTTGTGAGCAAATGAATCTAGTTCCATTCCTCTCTCGACCGCCTCTCTCAAAACAAATTCAGCTCTTTCAACGTTGCCACATTTGCAAAGCCCATCAATGACTGTGTTATACATAGCATTGTCAATGTAACTCCCACGAAGTTCCATCCATTTGAGAATATCCAAAGCTTCTTCTACCAGCCCCTCGCTGCACATTCCTTTGATAACAATGTTGCAAGCGAAAACATCTGTTGAAATAAGAGAAGCATAGATATCTCGAGTTTCTTCATCCTTCAACTTGGATTTCGAAAATCTAAATGAATCCGCAACCAGCCCTCCCTTGAACATCCTTGCAAAGAACTCACGAGCTTCTACTACCATTTTCTGCTTGAGAAGACTAACCAAAACCTCTGCCCGTGTTATGACGTCCGGATAAAAACCCCTTTCCGCCATTTTATCACAAAGAGCAAAACCTATGTGAATTCTTCCCCTCTTCCAACTACCTCTCATCAAAGTTTCAAAGATAATAGGCGTCAGAGGCTCGCAGTTTTTTTCCATTTCCCTCAAAATCTCCTCCACTTGTAATAGCAGCTCCACATCGTTCAATCCGCTAATCAGGTGTCCGTATACCCCAACACTCGGTGTAATCCCACTTCCAACCATTTCATCTTTCAATTCAAAACCTCTAACAAAATTGCCATCTCTACAATGTCCGCCAATCAATGCACTGAATGTAATCAAATCTGGGACCAACCCATCTCTCTTCATCTTCTCAAATATCTCGTCTGCGCTCCGAACCATCAATCTGTTACAAAGCCCATTAATCAGAATATTGTAAGTACACACATCTTGACGTACTCCTGCCAATGTCATCTCTTCAAATAACGAAATGGCGTCATCAATCCTACCCTTTCTACAACACCCACCAATCAAAACATTATAACTACATGTATCCAGCATAATCCCATTCTCCCTAATTTCCTGAAACACCAACTTTGCCTGCTCGATCCTTCCATTCTTACAAAACCCATCAACCAAAATACTACAAACCACACAGTCAATGGGCTTCCCTTCATCCTGCATCCGACGGACGAAATCCAATGCATCATTGAATGACCCATCTTCCAAATAAGCACTGATGACGAGACTGCAAGTAAAGGCATCTTCATCAATACCCATTTCCCTCATCATTCCGTAAACCTGCCAAAACTCCGATTTCCTGCCCAAACCAACCAACGCCCGCAAAACCGAATTAACTGAAAAAACTGTCGGAGTGACGACCCCACATTCCTTCGTCAACGAAAGGACTGTAACTGCATCGGAAACTCTATTCTGACGGATCAAGGATTCCAATAAAATGCTACACACCCTATCCCTGGAATCCCAATCTAAGAACTCGACTACGAATATGCGGAAAACCCAAGAAAAATCACCTGAAAAATCCTCCAAAAATTCATCGAGAATCGATACCGCAGGGTGAAAAGAGGGCGATAGAGTAACTATATGCACTATAGTAGAAATTAGAGAAATGGGTTTTTGGTAATTAATGGAATTATAGAAATCAAGAGCTGATTTGGGATTTTCAGTGAGAGATTGAAGGACTTTGAGATCTTCCTGTGATTGGTTTTCTTTCTGTTTTTTAGTATTTAAGCTTGTTCCTGAAAAGGGCTTTTCTGTGAATAGAATGAGAGGAGTTTCGTCAGAAAGATGCGAGGAATGGATTACCTGAGACGTGCTGGAGAAATGGGTTGCCTGAAAATGACGGTTGGATGGAAATTTCACCAGAAATCTAACGGATTTTGCTGGGAATCTGACGGCTCTTGTGTAGAGAGACATTGGGTGTAAGATGAGCGGAGCAAGGATGTTGGGTTTTCGGCTTGGGCTTTTCATAGGAGGGGTTTCTGCTAGCTTGCGCCGGGGGGGGGGGGGGGGGGGTAGGGAAAGGAATAAGGAATAAGACTTGTTTTATACTCTGCCGAGAGCTATGGTTGATAATACGCCGCTTAAAAAATGGACACGAGAACATATTCTCAGCTTAAACCTTCCAATTTGTGGGACCCACTGAAGACGATTGGTGCTCCGGAGATCAGATTGGCCAAGGGGCCATTTGGCAGTTTGGATTCTGGACCTTTGGATTTGGAATCCAAAATCCAAGTCCGGGAATCCGGACACTCGGTGTATGACAAGGAATCATGGAAGCCGGGGTTTCGGGAATTGGGCTTTACATACGAGGAGTTTCTGCTAACTTGCGCCAGGGGTGCAGGGAAACGAGTAAAAAGAAGGGGACTTCTTTTATACTGCAGCGGAGAGGGATGGTTGCTGCACGGCCACTTAAAATTCAAACACCTGCACGTATTCTCAACTAAAACCTCTCAAATTGTGGGACCCAGTAATTAAAGATTGGATCGTGTTCAATCCAATCAAATCAGTGCAAAGATAATTAAGGTACACATGGCATACATTTACTCTAATCAAACTGGATTATGGGACCTCCAATTGTTGAGTCATAGTCCCAAAATCAGATTGATCAAATAATCCTAAGATCTGATTTGTGGACACTTGTTTGTTGAAATAGGACCATTGGATATTTTTCATCCTAACCGTCCACTAAGCATCTGCCCATCCAATGATGCGATGATCAGACAAGCATAGTATTGGGTTCATGATGCTATAAGTTAGGACCATAATTTGGACCGTTTAGTTTGATTATTCTTGTGGCACGTGTGCAATTTCTAATTGCTTGCATATCAGTCTCCAAGTTTTTCTACATTTTCTACCATCTGATCTAGTTTGTTGTGGACGATTTGGATGGCCTAGTTTAAAATACTTGTATGCCTTGTGTACAATTTCACAGTGGCTGGTGGGTCACATTTCAGTGTTGGAGCCGTGGATGGACTGTCTCAAAAATCTTCTTAATAGGCCGATCTTAACCTTTTTATTATCTTATATGGATAAATAGAGGTGTCCAGCTTGCTCGACTCAAACAGCTCGAGTCTCAGCTCGTGCTCAGCTCTCGGCTCGGCCTTCGAGCTTGGAACAACAGCTCATGCTCGGCTCGGCTAGTAGATCAGTCCAGTCCGAGCGAGTTTGAGCTGAGTTTTCGGATGTGTTCTACTACTCGGACGGACGCTACTCGCCGGAAAAAATGGAGAGAGTGGAGAAGAAAACTCACTTTCGAAGAGGAGATCATCCGGACTGACGCTAGAAGAAAGAATGTCGCTGGGCGGTGGAGAACGACGTGCATATTGAGCGAACGGACGACCGATTTGGGCGAAAGGGAGAGAGAAATGGGTTAGGGTCGGACGATTTGAGCGAAAGGGAGGAAGAAATGGGTTAGGGTTGTTGGGTTGGGCGAGTAGGGTCGGGCGAATTAGGGTTTTTTTTATTTAAAAAAACCCTTATATATTCACTTAAAACTCGATCCGAGTCGAGTCCGAGCCGAGTCGAGCTCAATACCAAGTCGAGTCGAGTCGAGCTAGGTCCAGCTCGGACTCGACTCGAAATATTCCGAGCTCCCAAAAAAAGGCTCCACTCGGTTCGAACAGAGTTTCGATCCGAGTCGAGTTAAGCTTTTTCGAGCCAAGTCGAGCGAGTTACTGAGCTAACTCTACTCGTGTACAACTTTACGGACAAACATCTAAGAAGAGAAATACAATACTGCTCGCACGTACAAAATTTTCATGCACAAAGGATATAGGCAAGAAAATAGCTTCTCTGAAGTGGGATATTACTCCCATGTATACCCGTGGGAAATTAGAGACTTGGGTTTCTGTTTTTTCCCTACTCTCCTCTATTATTTATAATAATGCGGTGATAAAATTGTTTGGCAATCCAAAGGATCATACACTATAATGCACACTATTTACTTTAATACTTCCCTTCAAGCTGAAGCATGGAGGTTATGTCACTACAACAAATTGAGGATTTGTGGACGTTTGGGGGACCCTTTGCCGGCGCTAATTAAAACTGAGCATTGGCAAAGGATCCATATAAATATATAAAAATAGCCCTAGCGGCAAATGATCCTCATTTCGACTCTCTCCTTCTCCCCGCCCTGACTCTCTCTCTCTCTCTCTCTCTCTCTCCCTGTCAATCTCACGCTCAATCTCTCTCTTGAAATCGAGCATCTTCAATGTTGAAACGGTAATTAAGATTTTACAATAGTGAGTTTCTAATTAGGGATTTACAATGTTGAAACAATAATTAGGGATTTACTATGTTGAATCCCTAATTACAACATTGTTTCTATTAGGAATTGTTTACCTTGAAGTAATTTCTTGAATCCAACTTCTTTAATGATCACCCTCGGTCTTTTCTTTGGTTGCATCTTCTCTTGTAATCCGAATTTTGTGGTTTTTTTTTGTATTTGAGATGGATTTGAATTATGTAGTTATTGCAGCTAAGAGAGATGGTTGTGCAGTTACATAACTGTTATAGAAATGGAATAACAGTTATCTAGTAACTGCCACAATATATATATATCTCCATGCTGTTGTGAAGACATGGTTGTGATTACTGTTTTTAAATTAATGAAAAGAGAAAAAAGAATCAAATAACATTCGGAGAGATGAAAGATGATCAAAATGTTCAAAAGAAGTCCATAGATGCATCTTAAAAAGGTAAAATAGAGATCAATACATTTGATAACAAAAGCATGCATTTGTATAAATTCCATAGAGTGGGTTTTTCTATTCCAAGAGGCTGATCAAAGTAAAACTACTGAAAAAAGGATTGATAACAATAAAGCTAGTAAATATTCTCAAAACCGTTATACTAAGAAACCCATAAGAACTTTGTGATGGCTTGAGAAATGGGAATCACATTGGCAAACTCATGTTTTCTGTATACCTCAATCCAAATTTCAAGTGAATAAGAACAACTTGATTGGTTTTCCTAATTGATATTTTAAAGCGAGTGCCCAGCTACCCAACTTCAAATTGAAGTTGAGGTATTAGGTTGCGTTTGGGTGCATAAATAATATAATATAGTGGTAGCTAATAACTAGTAAGTTGTTTGGTTTACACCAGCAGTTCTTGCTTTATTTCTTAATCATGTGGTTGGTTGGGAAGATTTGGACTTTAATTTTGGTGGGTATATGTTCAAATTCAAATCTTTCACAATTTCAACTCTATTTCATCCCCTAAATTGAACCCAAACATGTCCCTAAATCAGTCTCCATCTTAGTCCAAAGCTGTCCCAGAATGGACCCTTGAATACAGCCTAAGCTACCCAGAAATTTGCATAACCAAGAAGACAGTCTAACCAACACGAAACTAATGAGTTTCCTTAACTAAAGGGACGATTGAATAAAAATCATGCTGAAGACTCTTGAGGAGGATAGTTGGAGAATTTAGGGCTGCTTTTACTTTGAGCACTGCTTGGTCTATAACTTCTTGATTGAATTCGATGGTCTTGGTGTTGAAGGTGTTGATAGCATTCTAGGCCTGAGTCCTCAGTTTGGCCCTTGGGATGGATAGGCTCTTCTCACATAAGATGAAGGTGATCTCAGAGAGTAACTCAACTTAGTCTACCATGCATAACTCTAGCTTCAGTCCTTGCAGTAATACATATTGATAAGGTGTCTAAGACTGTCTCGCATGTGGTAGTTAGCTGGATTGCTACGATATGGTCCAACTAGTGCATAAGCACCTTATTCAAAAAGATTGTCCTCCACCATGAAGAACAGTGCATTCAAAAATAGGGTCGATTTTCTCATCATGTAGACCACAACATAGAAAACAGCAAACAACCAACCAATCTGATCAAAAGCACACAAGTGGCCCACCTGATGAATGGCTTCATCAGTAATGCTATATTTCTAAAGCAACACTAGCAAAACAAAGGTATAGGTTTTGAAGTTCATGTAGCTGTCACAACCAACCTGCTGATCAAAAGATTGTCATCAACTGATTTTTTTTTTAAAATAAAAACAACAAAACAAAGACATGACCAAATTAGTCTTTAGAAAGGGTTGCCGTATTCGTCTGAAAAAAATTAGCAAAATAAAGACATGGGTTTCAAAGAAAACTTCAAGTAGTCCTTGCATATGACATTTTTCTCATATAGAACTAGCAAAACAAAGACATGGGTCTCAAAGCAAACTTCAAGTGGTCCTCACATTTGATATTTTTCTAATATAGAACTGGCAAAACAAAGACATGGGTCTCAAAGCAAACTTCAAGTGATCCTCACATTTGATATATATATATATATATATATATATAGAACTAGCAAAACAAAGACAAGATCCTAATCTAACTTTAAAAGGGGGTGTCATATTTGTAACACAAATTAATTAGCACAACAAAGACAGAGGTCGCAAAGTAAAACTCAAGTGACTATGACACTAAATATTTTTCTAATACAAAACCACCTGGACGAAGGCATTGTACTTTTATCAAACTTCAAAAAAGCAGTCTTATTATTATTTTTTAATAAAAATGAGGGTCTTTTTTCTCATATAAAACTAGAAAAACAAAGACATGGTATTAATTAAAACCTTCAGATGTTGTAACAATTTTTATTTATTTATTTATTTATTTTTAAATATTCACATCTTAATTCGGTTGCCTTAGTAATGTTTAAAAATTTCGGGCTTGATTTGGATATGAACCTCTTGGTTATTGTGTCTGACTCAGTTGATTTAACTGAAACTTACTGAAATCATAGAAAAACGGAGTTTAGTAACAGGAATTGGACCTCTGTCAAAGCTAGTTGACTTAGGCAAATTTTCAGCTGATCAGATTTCTATGAACTGGTAAATCGTACAAATGACTCCGACTCTCTCTCTCTCTCTCTCTCTCTCTCTCTCTCTCTCTCTCTCTCTCTCTCTGCAACTCCACGACCCATATCTTGTTTGATGAATAACATAGATCGAATTTCCTGTTGTGCATTGAGTTTGTAAATGTGAGGCTCATGGTTTAATAAAGCCATTGATCTGATGGCCCCCATTGGGAATGGATTGTGCCAAAATGTGTCCTCAATTAGTCAGGTCTAACCTTTCCATTGTTGGCATTTAAGTACATGATAAAGAAGAAATGCACCAACAAGCCACATTCACTTACAAAAGGACCAATGATTCCATGGCAAGGATATCCTAATTTGAGAAATTTGGGGGGCATGGTCCATCAATGATAGAGGCAATTAGATTAATGGCTTGGAGAAATCAATCATGGCCCACATGACATAAGAACAGGGAACTCAACCTTACAATGACTCTCAATAACACAAGATTGAATCGCACTGGTGATGGTATTGGGCTATTGTTGGGTGCATTTTGATGGGGTCATCGAATTCACTCCATTTGTTATGTGCGCCTTCTCATGTTCATCTTTAGATATTTACTGTTCATGCCTATCCAAAACTCAAGAGGGCTTAAGGTAGGGAACAATGACAAACCATGCCTAAGGTATGCATAGTCCCAGTCCCACTTTGCAACTTCTTTTACTTTGACTTCTTTATTACTTACATATGCAATTTCTTATTTTCATTTCTTGATAAGTATTATTATTCTACTCTGCTTGTTCTGACAAGAAATAGCTCTCTTGAGTTGCTTGAGGCATCAAAATATAGTGCAATATTATGGGTCGGACACGGTATGCATAGTTGTGCTGATTTATGAGAATCGCTAAGTTTTTCTTTTGTAGATGGTTGTTGCCTTTTGTATATTATTATATTCTCCCTATGATTATTCTTGAATTTTTATAATATTATTAATTTCTTCTTTAATCTTTTTGTTATTTGAAATTTTGCTGCATAGGCTTTGAATAATTCTGGTCATGATGTTAGCATGCTTTTATTACCAATCAAATAAAAAAATATTTTGTTAGAGTTAGTGCTGCATTGATGAAGTGCTTTGCCAATTGAAAATTTTATTTACTAGGCTTTAATAGCCTATCAGTTAGCAACCATAGGTGTTATTGATATGCATATTTCTTTTTCCTATTTAATTATTTAGCATGTCCTCTCTTAGTATTTGGAAAAAAATGTAGATGAGTTGTTTGTTAAAATGCCAAAGAGAATTGATTTTGTGAAAAATGGTATGCTTTCAATTTAGTCTTTCCTTTTCCCATTGTTTGTATGGCTTGTATATATGCATGATCAACCATATATGCATGCCTCTAAAATGATGGACTGATGTGTTAGTGGGGTTTCTCTAAGCACACATGCAAGTGAATAAAAACTGTGCTAGAAGACTGCCTTTGAAAAACCTCTTGTTCTTCTCCCTCCAAATTCTCCATATTATTCTAAAGAAAACCAATCCCCAAATGAGGCATTGAAAATCAAGTTAATTTCAAACCTTCCTCAGAAGCAATTCCCAACAGACTTGGCCTTAACACAGTGAATAAATGGAACTCAAGGGGCCAATTTTGAATCTATGCATTCTTTAATAGTGGCTGAAGGCCCGAGGCTTATTGTGCAACTAAAATTTCATTCCATTTGTAATAGGCCCCAAGTGGATTCCATATCATTCTTGCTTGGCATGTTCAGAGAGAGAAGTAATTGCATTGTTTCTGAGAAATCTCTCTCAAAGGAAAGTATTCTTCATCATGTTGGGAGTATGGTTATTTTCATTATCATCTCAATCATTGCATATTAGTCCTTATACACTCTATGTGTCACTTGGTACCTCCTCACCTCTTATATCCATGTTCAGGTGCCGTATGCTCTGCAGAGACAGGGTTGTGAAGCCCCTTCAACCCCCTGTTGGGGATTGTATATATAATGCTACTCTTTGAGATTCTAGGATTAGTCATCCTCGCTGGGGAGGCCCTCTAAGGTGCTTCTATCCATAGAGGGTCGTGCAAGCACTGTAGACCAGAGTATTAGAATTCTCCTTTTTGTTTTCTCTAACTTCTACTTTGTTGTCTCTTCAGGTATTTGCATCATTGAAGTTTATAATATGAAGACGCTTGCTACTATTCAATACTCAGGCTACTCATCTTGGCAAATATACCTCTTCACTCGCCTTTTAAATTCAAATATCAATTACCTAGATAACATCTTAAAAATTATTGACTCAAGAAGGAAGAACATAATTGAAAATCTTAGTCATGTTCCTTTATCCACTCCCTTTATTTGTCTTCTCCAATCGCTTGAGATGCTAAGCATTCTCCATGGATGAGTCCTAGTTTGAGGATTGCTTTTGTAGGCTTCTAATGTTTTGCTTTTCCCTGACTCGAGTGGGGGGTTTCTCTCACTAGGCCAACATATGGGATTTTTTCTCTTTTCCTTGTCCAGGATGTGGGCATTTTAGTGTGTATCCTTTTCTTTTCTCCTGACCTGAGATGTGGGCTGCTATTTTTTGTCTTTTATTCTCATTCCTTATAATCTTTTTTTAGTTTGACCAGTATAGATGATAATATAATTTCTTTCTTGGCTTCCAACAAAAAAACAAAAAACAAAAATAGTTTCATTCCAAAGTGGATCCCATACTCAGGAAAGAGTCAAAACTATTCCCCACAACTATGACACTGACTTTTAGAATTCTCGCTCAAACTAGCAAATGGCTCTTCGTCTTTCATGTGCTACACTAAAAATTCTTAATTTCTTACATGTTCACCAATGCCTCACACAACTATAACTATTCACTACATATCTAGAGTACAAAAAATGGCCCATACATGTATATTCATACAAGCACATTTACCAAAGAGTGATTTGAGTTTTCCATCACATCACCTAAAACCTCAAAGCTGTGTGGTAGTGTCTTGCATCCTATTGCTTATCACAAACCATTTTAAAGGAGAACATGTAAATAACAAAAAAGAAAAGAAAAAGAGAACGATTGTTCTAGCCCAATACTGCTCCAATTTCTATCTTAATCTAATAAAGGGATTTATGATGCTTTGAAATGATTCTTATTTAGATTTTAATTATCAACAATTTTTAACGAGTGAGCATGTAGAGCTCTTTTCACAACTCCTCAATATCTAGAAGCTTAAAGAGAGAAGCTTTATATATATATATATTCAAAAACAGAGATTCCATTCATTACCAAAAGGAAAGTTACAAAGGAACATCATTCGGGCACCCCGGGCTGACAAAAGAATGCCCGAACTGCCTATCATATGGCTATACAATGAAAGAAAATGAGAATGAAAATGAATTATGATTCCCTTAGCGCACCCATGCCCACCTTGTCGAGAAAGCAAAGGCCCCTAATCAGCCTAGGGAGAGCGGCCATCGTGTTCGCCCAAAAGGATTCCTGATTGGCCGCTCCCAAGCGGGCGAGGCCATCCACCGGCCCATTCGTTTCACGAGGAATAAGAGAAATGAGAAAATTTCCTCTCTTTTGAAGATTTTTGATCCTCGATATCCAGTAATCCTATTTCCAATGAAGGTGCGTCAGCCCCTTGAACGCGCCCACTACAAAGGAGGAGTTCGATTCAATTAGCACGTCATGCAGCCCCCGCTCAATGCAGAGTTTCATCACATCGTGAAGGACTCGAAGTTCCGCGCTGTTATTCGAGGCGTGACCATAACCCAGGTAGAAAGCGAAAACCAGATCACCATTGCCATTTCTACAAATGCCGCCACCGCCGGGCGGGCCGGGGTTTCCAGATGCTGCCCCATCAATATTCATTTTTACTATGCCCATTGGCGGTCTGGACTATTTTACAAGCTGACAGGATCGAGACAAGTGAGGGCTTTGAGAGAAGCCGAGGCAGAGGGCGAACGTATTCAGAGCCTGGGAACCTTGAAGAAGCTTCACAATAAGCCATTTGACCTTTCTAATGACCCTGCTGCTAGCAGGTCTAGTCCCATCAAACCTGGCTGAATTCCTTTCTTTCCAGATCTCCCAAACGATGAGGCACAGAGTAATGCGGCATAGCAGAGATGATTCTCTTCCTGAGCGAGGGTGGTTCCACCAGAGAGAGAAAAGCCTAACAATAGTGGAAGCCGTCATGGGGTGGATATCGAATATTTCGTTGAATTCGTTCCAGACAGTGGATGCTAGAGCACCCCGACAGAAAAGATGGTCCAACATTTCAATGTGGGGGGTGAAATTCTACCCATTGTCGCAACATATACACCTGGAGGCTAGGGAGATACCTCGCGATTGGATCCGGTTGTCGGTGGGAACAGCCCGATGGAAGAGCCTCCAGAGGAAGATGAATACCTTGTTGGGGATTTTTTGATGCCAGATTCGCTTGGCCCAGTCGATTGCCTACCCTTCAGTGCGACACACCATCCAACCGGTGGGGCCAGATGCGACAGTCTGGTTGGTCCGATATGCAGAGTCTCGCGAGGGCGATGTGTTCCTTCACACCCGCAGGGAGAAGGACCGCTGTAGGCGACCGAGGGTTGATACCAACCTAGGAGAGCAGTTCACAAACTGGCAAATGGAGCAGATGATCGGGGATTAGCTGATCGATCACGTTCGCTAACCGACCCAGCCTTGTCCAGTTCTCATGCCAAATGTTCATTGAACCGCGCCCAACCTTCCAAATTAGATGGCTATCAAGAACAGGGGAGAGCGACACTATGTGTTTCCACATGGGGGAGATGGAGGATCTGGGAGTGCTAGCATTCGCATCCGCAACGGGCCATATCTTAAAGCCGTAAAAATAGGCCACAAGCTACTGTTCGACCCAACTTTTGTAGTCCAAGCCATCTTCAATCTAAGCGCAGCTATAACCTCGCTGAGTTTTCGGATCCCCAGGCCACCCTCCTCTTTAGGCATAGAGATTTTGTCCCATTTGATCCAGTGACATTTTAAATTTCCTTCATACCAGCCCCACAGAAAATTAGAAAAACATGATTCCATCTGTTGAAGGATTTGAGACGGGATCGCTGCTGCTGACATAACATGGATCGGAATACTGCAAAGGACATGATTGATAAGCGTGCACCTGCCCGCCTGAGAGAGGATTCGAGCCTTCCACCCTTGAATTTTGCTTTCGATTTTTTCCAGTAGGGGACAAAACAGATGGACTCTGGACATGCCTTTGAGGAGAGGAATTCCAAGATATGTAAAAGACGAAGATGAGCATGGAGTACCAATATGCCGCTGAATCATTCTAATTATGTTGACCGGCATTGAGGTAGAAACATAGGTACAACTTTTTGTGAAAATTTATGCGTTGTCCCGATGCTGCTTGGTAGGAAGAGAGGAAATCTTTCGCCACTTTGATGGAGGAGCTACCTCCATTGAAAAATAGGACGGTGTCATCGGCATATAGGAGATGCGAAATCTGTTTGCAGCCACGTTTTAGTTTGAATGGGAGACATTTTTGGCTAAGGATAAGGTTAGCAAAACCTCTGCTGAGAACTTACACCACTAGGATGAATAGGCTCGGGGATAGAGGATCCCCTTGGCGAAGTCCTCTGGAAGATTTGAAGAAACCGCAAGTGGATCCATTGATAAGGACAGAGAACCAATTGTTGCACATGTACTTTTCGATAATTTGAATCCAAGTGGGGGCGAAGCCAAAACGCTGGAGAACCCTTAGGAGGAAGCACCAATCGAGGTAGTCATACGCCTTTTCCATGTCTAGCTTTAGAATAACATTCCCACCACTGACTTTCCTATCAATATCTCTGACAATTTCCTGGGCCAACGCTACACTTTCTGCTATTGATCGTCCCCGAACAACAGCACCTTGCTCTTAGGATACAATGTTTGGAAGGAGGATCGCTAATCTGTCCGCAATAACTTTGGCAAAAATTTTGTATACGCAGTTACATAGACTGATGGGGCGAAAATTAGAAAAGGCTTTGGGGGCTGCTTTTTTAGGAATCAAACAAATGAGGGAAGCCGTGAATGCATAGGGAAGATTTCCACCATGGAAAAAGTGAATGACAGCTTTATGAATATCAGGGCCGACGATGTCCTAATTGTTAGCAAAGAAAACCCCTGACATTCCATCGGCACCAGGGGCGCTGTCCCTTGGCATGGACATAATCGCCCTTTTAACCTCATCCAGAGAGGGATAGATCATCAGAAAAGCATTATCCGCAGCCGATATTACCTGTAGGATCGGAAGTAGGAGACATTCTTGCTTACTGGTCGGTTCCGCTGAGAACAGCTTGGAAAAGAAACTCACCGCTTCGTCTTGAATTAGTTTTGGGTCTGAGGTGGTGGTGCCAGATTCTAGCTGTATTTCCTCAATTATAGCCCTCCTGATCTTATCTATGGTAGACAAGTGAAAATACTTTGTATTCCGGTCGCCTTCTTGCAGCCAATTGTTGCGCGATTTCTGTTTCCAGAAGATTTCTTCAGCCAATTCTAGACGCTCAAGGTGATTTCTAGCTTTGAGGAGGTCCTCCTGTCTGAAAAACTGCGACGCTTAATCTTGCTCTTCCAACCTGGTTATGGATTGTTTCACCGCTTGAAGTTGCTGAAAAATGTTCCCAAAAACTAACTTATTCCACTCTTTCAGATGGATCTTGACTTTTCGAAGTTTCAGCATGAGGTTTGTCAGAGGCTGATCAGATAGATCTTCCCTCCAAGCCTGCATGATTACCTTGGGGTACTCCTGATGTAATGTCCACATATGCTGGAAACGAAAGGATTTAGGAAAAGAGTGCATGACAGGGGTGTTGAGAAGTGGAGCCACATCTGGGGCCGCCCACGACCAGTCGAGGTTGCGCGGATTTCGTGTCGTAAGTCCTTTCGCAACTGGGATGCGAAAGGAGTTTCGCGGATTTCGTGTCGCAAGTCCTTTAACAACTGGGATGCGAAAGGAGTTTCGCGGATTTCGTGTCGCAAGTCCTTTCGCAACTGGGATGCGGAAAGGGAAGTTGCCAAAACTATAAATTGGGGTCCCTAGGGCTATTCTAGGTTAAGGTGAATTTTAGGAAATTATTCTGAGGTGTGGGCAAAGGATTTTCTCTGTACTTCCAAGGGAGAGGTTAGTATATTGCCTTGTAATCTTCGTTTCTCTTCATAGTGGAATTTTGCATCCGTGGTTTTTTACCCTAGTTTGGGGTTTTTCCACGTATATCTTGTCTTGTGGTTTGTTTTGGATTGCTTTGATCTATTTCTAGTTTATATTTCTTCCTGTCTATCGTTTGTGGGTGAGGCCTTAGATTGGATCTAGGCTCACTGCGTTGTTGGCGTGCTGCGCAACAACTGGTATCAGAGCTATTGGTTTAGTTCTATTGGGAGCGATGGCAGAAGATGGGAAAACTAGAATTGAGAAGTTTGATGGTTCAAACTTTGCCTTCTGGAAGATGCAGATGGAGGATTATCTGTATCAGAAGGACCTCTATATTCCTCTAGGAGGAAAAGAGAAGAAACTAGACAGATGATGAATGGTTTTTACTGGATAGGAAGGCTTTAGGAACGATCCGACTCTCTTTGTTTAAGAGCGTCGCCTTCAATATATCCAAGGTAAAAACGACAAAAGAATTAATGGAAGCCCTAGCCACCATGTATGAAAAGCCCTCAGCATCCAACAAGGTTCATCTTATGAAACAGCTATTCAACATGAAGATGTCAGATGGTGGGAGCGTGGCTGAACATCTAAACGAGTTCAATACAGTCACGAGCCAGTTGGAATCCGTTGGCATTGCTTTTGAGGATGAGGTCAGGGCGTTATTGATCTTATCCAGTTTGCCAGACAGTTGGGATGGTTTGGTGATTGCTGTGAGCAATTCTTCAGGATCAACAAAGCTGAAATTTGATGATGTGGCCGGTCTAATTCTCAGCAAAGAATCTAGAAGGAAGGCATCAGGAGTTTCAGCGGATTCAGGGAATGCTCTAAACGTTGAAGGAAGAAGAAGATCACTGAACAAAGGAGGCAATAAACACGGGCGTTCTAAGTCAAGGAATAAGTCCTAGGGACCGAAAGACAAAGATGGGTGTTGGCATTGCGGCAAGAAGGGGCACATGAAACGTGATTGCAGGGCGCTCAAGAAACAAGAAGGAAGCTCTCAAGGTGGGAAAGATTCAGTGAATCTGTCTGAGGAGAGTGACACAGAGGCGTTGATCTTGTCTCTTGATACGAGGAATGAGTCTTGGGTTATAGACTCGGGTGCTTCGTTTCATGCTACTTCGTGTAAGGAAGTTCTGCGTGATTATGTGTCAGGTGACTTTGGGAGAGTCTACCTGGGTGATGATGAGCTGTGCAATATTGTTGGAAAGAGAGATGTTCATGTAAATTAGAAAGACGGAACGGTCTTGAAATTGAAGGATGTTAGACATGTACCGAGTTTGAAATGTAATCTGATCTCAGTGGGACAGTTGGCTAATACCGGTTATGTGACGACATTCACCAGTGACTCCTGCAAGATCACAAAAGGTGCCTTAGTAATATCTCGAGGCAAAAAGGAAGGTACTTTGTACGTGACTTCAGGATCGTATAGTTCACTCGCAGTCGCATCAACTGGAGTGAATGGGCAGTTATGGCATCAGAGGCTGGGACATATGAGTGAGAAAGGGATGAAAGTGCTATTGTCAAAAGGGAAGCTACCAGGGCTGAAGTCTATTGACTTGGAATTCTGCGAGGACTGCGTGTATGGCAAGCAGAAGAGGGTAAGCTTCAAGAAGACGGGACGCGTTACAAAGACACATCTGTTGGAGCCTGTACACACTGATGTGTGGGGACCGACGCAGGTATTATCTCTTGGTGGCTCACGTTATTTTGTTACCTTTATTGATGATGCTAGTAGAAAACTGTGGGTCTACTTCTTAAAACATAAATCTGATGTATTTGATGTATTTAAGAAGTGGAAAGTTATGGTAGAAAATGAGATAGGTAAAACAGTAAAGTGTCTCAGATCTGACAATGGGGGAGAGTATTGTGATAAGAGGTTTGAGGAGTATTGTGCAGCAAATGGAATCAAACATCAGAAAACGATTCCAGGGACACCACAGCAGAATGGTGTGGCTGAGCGCATCAACAGGACCATCCTTGAGCGCGGCAGGAGCATGAGGTTACATGCAGGGTTGCCCAAGACCTTTTGGGCAGATGCTGTGAATACTGCCGCATATCTCATCAATAGAAGTCCCTCAGCACCATTGGATGGTGGGCTACCAGAAGAAGCGTGGACTGGGAAAGAAGTGAACCTTGCACATCTCAGAGTGTTCGGTTGCACTTCATATGTTCACATTGATGCAGAGCACAGAAACAAGCTGGATGCGAAGCCAGGAGGTGCACGTTTATAGGCTATGGGCAACATGATTTTGGCTACAGGTTCTGGGATGCAGAAAACAGAAAAATCATCAGAAGCAAGGACGTAGTCTTTAATGAAAAAGTGATGCATAAGGACAGTGTGCAGGAAAATAAGGCGAGAAAAAGAATTCGTAGAGTTGGAAGAGTTACCGGACATGGGTGTTACAGTGCCACAGGATGAGGCAGAGCCGCATACACCAGTTGTGAGGAGGTCTACTCGGGAGAGGAGACCCACGGTCCGATACTCACCCTCCTTACATTATCTACTACTGACAGATAATGGTGAGCCAGAGTGTTTTGAAGAGGCGTTACAGTCAGATATACGGGTTAAGTGGGAGCAGGCCATGGATGATGAGATGGACTCTCTTGAGTCTAATCGTACATGGGAGCTAGTCACTCTACCCAAGGGTAAGAAAGCTCTTCATAACAAGTGGGTTTACAGACTGAAGGAGCACGATGGTTCGAAACGGTACAAGGCCAGATTGGTTGTGAAAGGGTTTCAACAAAAGGCAGGTATCGATTTCACTGAAATATTTTCACCGGTAGTGAAAATGTCTACGATTCGCATGGTCTTGAGTATAGTGGCTTCAGAGGACTTACATCTAGAACAGCTAGATGGTAAGACAACCTTTCTTCATGGGGACCTTGAAGAAGAGATATATATGCATCAGCCGACAGGATACGTGGCACCAGGTAATGAGAACAAGGTGTGCAGACTGAAGAAGAGTCTATATAGCCTGAAGCAGGCCCCGAGGCAGTGGTACAAGAAGTTCGATAGTTTCATGTCGGGAAACGGTTTTAGGAGATGTCATGCAGACCACTGTTGTTACTTGAAGAAGTTTGATACGTCATACATCATCCTTCTTCTGTACGTTGATGATATGCTTGTGGCTGGCTCAAGCATGGAGGACATCTCAGATTCAAAAGACAATTGTCTAGAGAATTTTCCATGAAGGATTTAGGAGCTGCAAATAAATCCTAGGCATGAGGATAAAGCGTGACAGGGAAAACAAGAAATTAGTTTTGTCAAAGGCAGAGTACATAGCCAAGGTACTTGATCGATTCAATATAGGAGGTGCTAAGCCGGTTAGCACTCCATTAGCCAACCACTTCAAGCTATCTAAGGAGCAAGGTGCAAAGACGCAGGAGGAACATGACTACATGGCTAAAGTCCCATACGCGTCAGCTATTGGGAGTCTCATGTATGCTATGGTGAGCACGAGGCCAGACATTGCTTAAGCAGTGGGAGTTGTTAGCAGGTTCATGAACAACCCCGGGAAGGAACATTGGGAAGCTGTGAAGTGGATCCTTAGGTACTTGGTAGGTACTAAGGACGTAGGGCTGTGTTATGGTGGATCGAAAATCAAGTTAAAAGGCTACGTGGATTCAGATTTGGCAGGAGATATCGATAGCAGAAGAAGCACTACGGGTTATGTTTTTACTCTGGGTAGTGCTGTAGTCAGTTGAGTCTCTCAGTTACAAAAGATAGTATCTATCAGTACGACAGAAGCAGAATATGTTGCGGCTACAGAAGCATGCAAGGAGATGGTGTGGATACAAGGTTTTATGGAAGAGTTGGGTAAGAAGCAAGCAGATTGCAAGCTGTACAGTGACAGTCAGAGTGCAATACACTTGGCTAAGAATTCAGCCTTTCATTCAAGGACCAAGCATATTGCCATCAGATATCACTTCATACGTTCGTTACTGGAAGATGGATCGATTGCTCTTGAGAAGATTCATACAAGTGAGAATCTTGCGGATATGCTGACCAAGGCGGTCACAAGGGAGAAGCTGAAGCTCTGTTCAGCTTTGATTGGTCTTCAGGCTTGAAGACGAGGAGGTGGTGCACTCCGGATGAAGAAGACAAATGTTTATGGAGATGTGTCTCTAAGTGGGAGATTGTTGAGAAGTGGAGCCACATCTGGGGCCGCCCACGACCAGTCGAGGTTGCGCGGATTTCGTGTCGCAAGTCCTTTCACAACTGGGATGCAAAAGGAGTTTCGCGGATTTCATGTCGCAAGTCCTTTCGCAACTGGGATGCGAAAGGAGTTTCGCAGATTTCGTGTCGCAAGTCCTTTCGCAACTGGGATGCGGAAAGGGAAGTTGCCAACTATAAATTGGGGTCCCTAGGGCTATTTTAGGTTAAGGTGAATTTTAGGAAATTATTCTGAGGTGTGGACAAAGGATTTTCTCTGTACTTCCAAGGGAGAGGTTAGTATATTGCCTTGTAATCTTTGTTTCTCTTGATAGTGGAATTTTGCATCCGTGTTTTTTTACCCTAGTTTGGGGTTTTTCCATGTATATCTTGTCTTGTGGTTTGTTTTGGATTGCTTTGATCTATTTCTAGTTTATATTTCTTCCTGTCTATCGTTTGTGGGTGAGGCCTTAGATTGGATCTAGGCTCACTGCGTTGTTGGCGTGCTGCGCAACAAAGAGTGGATCAAAAGTCGAGTAATCGATGGAATTTAATGTATTATATCGAGTGAGTCATTTGATATAGTTAAAAGGGTGATAAGGAAATAAAGATGAAATATAGTGACTTGATCATCTTCCACTGAAAGAAATGATGATTATGGTGCTTGTTTCATTGTAAATAGTGTTTTAAATAGCGTAAGCTATATACGTTACCTACGCTATGCTACATATAGTGTACGTTGCATGCTCTATAACTTATGTTATGTGCCCCGTAGCTTACACTACGTAGCGTTTTAGTTGCGTTATTCTATGTAGTGTATTCTACGTGCTATGCTACAAGTTTTATCGAAAACACTTATTTTAATTAATCATTCATAAATTTATCTTATAATAATTCTAGTTAATCTTTTATAAGAAGCTTTGTCGGGCCCACGTTGTATTTCCATGAACTTATCGAAGTGGCTGAGGAATATAGTGGTTGATAAGAGTTGGATTCGTATGTTGATGTACCTTAATAACTTCTCATTCTAGTTGTTATGACCCAATGATATAAGACAAACATTACACCTAAGATAGCTTTGATCGAATAAAAAATATTTTTTACCTACATGTTTTATTATTATATCATCGAGTGAGAATGATGATTTCTACAAAATCTTGAAGTGGGTAAAAGTTTTAGATGGTTATGCAGCCAATATTTTACAATGTATGCATCTCAAAGAGCGCAAAATTTTATGACTTAAGAGCCATGAAATAGGCACATCGATATATTCTGTTTAACAACAGTGCACTCATTCCATTTCTTGAGTAAGAGAACTATGACACTTAATTTATACATGTGGAAAATAACTTACTACCGTGTTTTTTTTTTTAATATTGAAATTATCAATTCATATGCAGAGAACACATGAATGTTGTTTAGCAGAAGAATCTTTGAGCACGACCAATGGATATAAAACACATTTAGAATGAAATATTTTATAAATGGTTTAGCGATCATGTAAGTAGTCAATACAATAAATTGATTGACATGTGTATGTTCATTTATTTTCATTGTCCAGATATGTGCTTCTGTTTTAACATTTAAAAAAAAAATATATTCGAATAGGTTGAACAATTGCACCAGGCAAAGAATGAGCAGGTATCAGAAGGCCTTAAATGGCTAGCTCGGGGTCCTAATATGGCAAGAAGATACAAGGGTTTTATCGTAAATGGCTTTAGGTTTACACTAAAGATCGAGAAAAGAAAAGAAAAGAAAAACTCAATATATTGGAGTTGTGGTGACTACAAATACATCAAACTTTGCGAGTGTTAATGATAAAAACCCTATTGTAAGAGATGTAACTTACTTTGTTGTCTTGACAGATATCGTTGAACTAAAATATTATGGTGATCGGAAGGTTGTATTATTTAGGTGTGATTGGGTTGATGTTCTATCTAAGGGCAGGAGTGTGAAGAAGGATAAGTTTAGGTTCATACTCATTAATTTAAAACGGTTATGTTAAGACAATGGTGATTTAAGAATCTTGGTCATCCAATTGATTAGTTTTTCATCAATTGAAACAGGACCGTTGCTCCTTTCTTGCTCTTCTTTTCCCCATTTTTATTTAACTCTCTGTTTGCAAGCTGCTAGTGCAAATGTTAAGATATTCCAATATCTTGATTTTTAGCTATAGTGCATTCACATGGTCGTGATCCATGAGATCAATGGTCTTAACTATCATAAAAAGTGTTGGACAAGTGAAATAGAGAGTTGAAGACCTGTGAGCTTCCATCTCCATGGAGTCTTGCTAACATCCCATAATGAACCACTTGTTCTATTTTTTCCGCCCATATTCTCCAAACATTATCTTTTTGCTCTATAAATCTTTTCTACTATTGAAACTTCTTCATACTCAAAGGTTCAGGTGTGCACCTGGCGCTAATCTAATGTTTTGAAGGATCAGTCACCAAACTAGAAAAGATTATGGATTGTTCTTGATGTTATTTTTTTAAAAATGTTTTTCTTCTTAATTTTGACAATGTAACTGTTTAAATGGTTTTGAAAACTAATGATCCATCTAAAACAAATTGTGGGTTGTTAGAATTTTGTAAAAGAATTCAAAACTTGAACTTATGGGAGTTTTTCATGATCTTGAAATTCAGTCACCAAAGTTCATAAGATTTATATAACAACACTGATCTTTCAAACACTTTCCACACTTTAAGAATATTTTATCATGTGTTTATTAGAATATTTTTGAAACACATCACATTTTTTAGTAATGTTGGGAGAGTTTTCAATAATCTTTTGATATCATTAATCCTGATGGGGTGTTTTTGTGTAGAGATCTAAGGGGAAACCATCTCTCAGGACAGATCCCAGATGAGATTGGAGACTCTTCTTCGCTAAAAAGCCTGTAAGCCTTTTTCAATTTAGGAATTTATGCTTACAAAATATGCCTCCTCAACCCTATACTATGGTGTTTGACCATTTTAGTTCATCACACTACAATTTTTTGATGTGGCTTTGATTTTTTTTTTTTTTTTTTTTTTTTTAAATTTTATTTTATCTATGGTATAGATAATGTTCATAACTAGTAATTGGTTTGCTAACATTTTATGGGTGCATGGGTTTTGTCCTCAGGGATTTGTCTTTCAATGACATTTGTGGGGATATACCATTTTCAATTTCAAAGTTGAAACAGTTGGAATCCCTGTAAGCTCCTTTAGACTAGAATGCCTCTTGCTTAAGTTGCACCTTGCTAAATGTGTTCCCAGCGAGAATAATTGTATTCGTGGATTTTTCAGGACATTAACAACCAACCAACTAATAAGACCCATTCCTTCAACTCTCTCTCAGATACCAAACTTGAAAATATTGTAAGTTGTTTTCTGCCTCTTTTCTCTCTAATTTCTGAATAAAGATGCATGAATTTTAAGAATGCTGACTCCATCTTCAAGGATGGCCCAAAATAAACTGAGTGGGGACATATCGAGGTTTATTTACTGGAATGAAGTATTGCAGTATATGTGAGTTATTAGGACCTCATACTTACGCTAATGGTTTTCTCTGCTTTTCCTTTCCTTTTCTTTTTTACTTGTATGTACAAACCACCTTTTGTCATCGAAATTTGATAATCATTAGATAATTTGTCATCATTTGTCTTTTACCTTTTCCTGTTGATATATGAATCTCTACACGATTTCTTAATTATAAGTTATATTGGTTTCTTAACGAGTGTTGTAATTTAGGGGACTGCGAGGCAACAATCTGGCAGGGACTCTCTGAGAAAAATTAGTTTACAAAAAAATCTGTGTTTTTCTCTATGTGTATTCGACAGTCAAAATGGACTGCTATATATAAGCTTACAAGAGCAAATCAAGATCCTAAATTAGATCATAAATTGCAGAAAAATAAAATAAAAATCTAACTAATTCCCTTGATTGAAGGGATTACAAATCTCCTAAATATATACATGAAATAATATCCCTTAATTTAAGTTAATATAATCTTAACACTTCCCCTCAAGTTGGAGCATGTATATCCAGCATGTTCAACTTGATTCTTAATTCTTTAAACACATTTCCTCCAAGAGCTTTCGTAAAAACATCTGCCAGTTGCAAATGAGATGGAACAAATTTGGTGATAATTTGACCATATTGTATCTTTTCTCTTACAACATGACAATCAAGTTTTATGTGTTTGGTGCGCTCATGATATACTGGGTTTGTTGCTATGTGGAGAGCAGCTTGATTATCACATAACAACCTTGCTGGTCCGGTAAAAACTTGCATATCATTGAGTAAAAATTTGAGCCAAGTTAGCTCATAGGTTGCCGCTGCCATGGACATGTACTCAGCTTCTGATGATGATCTTGAAACTGTTTTTTGCTTCTTTGCTTTCCATGAAATCAATGAATTCCCTAAGAACACACAATAACCTACAGTTGATCTTCTTGTCATGGGACAGTTTGCCCAATTAGCATCACAATAAGCTTTTAAGGCAAAGGAATTGCTTGAGGAGAACAATAATCCTAAACTAGGACTACCTTTCAAATATTTGATAATGCGAAGAGTAACATCCCAGTGAGGCTTTCTCGGAGCATGCATAAATTGGCTTAAAATATTAACTGAGTATGTAATGTCTGGTCTTGTAATTATGAGATAATTAGTTGTCCAACTAACCTCCTGTAACGAGCTAGATCATGTAGTAGATCACCTTGGTAATCTGTGATCTTCAGATTCATTTCCATGGGAGAGTTTGATGGTTGAGCACCCAAGTATCCAACATCTTCTTTAATCTCTAAACTATATTTTCGTTGAGAGATAACAATGCCTGCTTTGGACCTTGCAACTTCCAACCCAAGAAAATACTTAAGGAGACCAAGATCTTTAATATGAAATTGTTGATGAAGAAATTGTTTGAGACTTTTTATAGCAGTTGCATCATTTCTAGTTATTACTATGTGATGTAGAGCGGGTCGCAGACAGTTTCATGGCCAAGATGGATTAGAAAAGGCCCGGTCGACGACAGAAGTGATCTGGAGCATCGGACCTTAGATCGGACGTATCTCGCAATCCGGAATGGGTTACCTGACGTAAAATATATGATTTTGGGGTAGAACGAGCTACTTTAGCCAACCAACCCAGCTATGCTGGGTTGCGACGCTCAGAATTGAGAGGAACCCCTGGATCGATGGTCGTTTCCCTGTTTTAATTTCGTTTTTACTATAAATAGTAAGTTTTAGTTTGATTATAACTCTTCATCTGTCGGGCTTTAGGAGTTACGCCCAACGTGAAAAGAGCTTAGAATAATTAGGGGAACGGTTTGGTGAAGCCAAATAGGACACTTACTATTTTTGGTCGAAAACCTTGCACACTAGTAGACATCACGACCGTCTATAAATAGTAAGTTTACTATTTATAGTAAGTCGCGAATTCTAGGAGTTTTAGTTGTAGTTTGATTCTGATTTCTTTCCCATTGCTTGGTACCCCTATTTAAAGGGTTGTGAACTCATTTTTATTCATCAATTAATCAATTTCAAATTTATTAAGAATTATTTCTATTTTCTGCTTTCTTTCCTCGTGGATTCGAGAAGTCTCTGTGAGGAGTCCAGAGAAGCTCCGTGGATTCGGAGTATTTATCCTCATCACGTTCATCCCTGCATCAATTGGTATCAAAGCGAGGATTCCCCTCGGGCCGATGACAAACAATGAAGGTATGAATCAAAATCCTGTGGACGGTGATCTAGGGATTCGTTATCTTTCGGAAAGAATGGAAGCTTTCCACCGGGAGAGTCAGTTGACCATGCAAGGGCTGCAGGCAACCCTCGACCGTCTTGCGGATGCGTTACTTCCGCCCCGAGCCCTAGGCGGTGCTCCACCACTTATGGTTGCTCCACAACCCGTGGTTGTTGTATGACGCAATCCCTATTTCTGTAGGGCACTACCAGTGACAAACCGTAGGGCTACACCAGATGATTCAAGTTCTAGCGACGAGGACCTTAATGAGGGTTTTGCCCGACGACCAATCTATGGAGGCGATCATCTAGATCGTGCTGAAAGAGACTATCGAGGTAAGGCTGAACTTCCTAGTTTTAATGGTTTATTATGTATAGAAGATTTCCTCGATTGACTAGTTAAAGTAGAGAGATATTTTGATTATATGGACGTGCCAGATCATAAAAGGGTAAAATTGGTAATGTTTAAGTTAAAATCTGGTGCTTCTGCATGGTGGGAACAATTACAACTCTCACGAGCCCGCCAGAACAAGGCACCCATCTCATCATGGCCACGGATGAGACGTCTTCTTCGATCACGATTTCTCCCCAGTGATTATGAGCAGATATTATTCCAGCAATACCAAAATTGTCGACAAGGAAATCGAACCATCACAGATTATATTGAAGAATTCCAGTGGTTGACTATACGAAACGATCTATCAAAATCTAAGCCACAGAAGGTGGCACGATTTATAGGTGGGTTGCGACCGATAATTCAGGACCGAGTTCAGATGTACCCAGTCAGGACCGTGGATGAAGGAGTTCAATTGGCAGGTAGGGCAAAAACACAACTTGCAAGAGTACCTGTTCGTCCCTATCCTTCAACTCGACCCTCATAACAGGTCCCACACAGGATCCAATGCTGGCACGAGGAAAAGATCCAGTAGGAGAACGTCCTCAACATCTTACAACAGCAAACCGTGATATGGGGAGCAGCTCATCCAGACCTCAACATACAGAACCCACAACAGCGGGCCCGAGTAGGATTTCAAATCCTTATGCTCGACCAAGGTCGAACAATTGTTACCGCTGTGGCCTGCCAGGCCACTTATTAAACACCTGTCCTCAACGTCCCGCAGCACACTTGACTATAAACGAAGGGGGCACTGAAGATGAGGTCGCAGAAGAAGACCATGGCTATGATGAACATGAACAAACCACTGAAGAAATAGCAGGTGGCGATGAAATGATAAGCGATGATCGTGACGAATTTCTAGTTGTGAGGCGATTACTGTATACCCCACGAAAGGAATTGCATCCACAATGACACAATATATTTCGTACTCGGTGCATTGTCAACGGAAAGGTCTGTGATGTGATCATAACAGTGGTAGTAGCGAGAACATCGTCTCAAGAGTGATGGTGGACAAATTGCGGCTACCAACGACGAAACATCCTTCCCTGTACTCAATCGGCTAGATAAAAAAGGTGAATGAAACCAAAGTAATTGAACAATGCACTATCTCATTTTCAATTGGTAAAAATTATAAGGATCAGATACTTTGTGACGTGGTTGACCTGGAAGCTTGCCACATGCTACTCGGTCGACCCTGTAGTCGGACCGTGATGCGACCCATCGGGGATGAGACAATGTCTACGTATTCGTCAAGGATAGCCGAAAAATAATCCTTGCCCTATGGCACCAGAGAACCACCCTGAAGCCTCTAAAGTAGAGGGGAGTTCCCTCTTGACCATTCGGGATTTCATGGAGGAATCCAAGGAAACTGGCGAGGTGTACGTCGTAGTGGTGAAGGGTGAGGAAGAGGAACCCTCAAACATCCCTCCAAGTTTAAAATTGTTTCTAAACGAATTCAAAGAAGTCTGGCCTGAGGATTTACCTGATGGATTGCCTCCCATGAGGGACATCCAACATCACATACACCTCGTCCCTGGGGCTAGCCTGCCCAACCGCCCTCATTATTGGATGAGTCCGAAGGAGTGCGGGATACTTCAGGGGCAAGTGGAGGAATTGATCCGTAAGAGTCTCTTGAGAGAGAGCATGAGCTCATGTGCCGTACCAGCATTATTAACGCCAAAAAGATGGAAGCTGGCGCATGTGTTTTGACAGCTGGGCAATCAACAAAATTACCATCAAGTATCGGTTCCCAATACCACGGTTGGACGACATGCTCGATATGCTAGAAGGGGCCAAGGTGTTCTCAAAAATAGATCTAAGGAGTGGGTACCATCAGATTCGTATCCGACCCGGTGATGAGTGTAACACGGTATTCAAGACCAAGGAAGGGTTGTATGAGTGGCCTATCGAACGCACCAAGTACTTTTATGCGTTTGATGAATCAAGTTCTAAAACCGTTCACTGGCCGATTTGTGGTAGTATATTTTGATGATATATTGATATATAGCCAGGATGAGGCAGAGCACAGGAAACATCTCAGGCAGGTGCTGCAGGTCTTACAAATTAACAACTTGTACCTCAAACTTGAAGAAGTGTAGTTTTTTAACTGATGTTGTTTCTAGGATTTGTTGTAACGTCCACAGGCATTCGTGTGGACGATGAAAATATGCGAGCTATTAGGGAATGGCCGATCCCGACAAACATTAATAAGGTGAGAAGTTTTCACGGGTCGGCGACTTTCTATTGTCGATTTGTGCGAGATTTTAGCACCATAGTCGCGCCTAAAAAAGATTGCATGAAAAACGGACCATTCCAGTGGACCGATAAAGTGACAAGAGCTTTCATGAGATCAAACATCGTTTGTCTACAACACCGGTCTTGGTGCTTCCTAATTTCTACAAATTGTTTGAGGTTGAGTGCGACGCTTCATATGTCGGAATTGGAGGAGTGTTATCACAGGAAGGCAGGCCGGTAGCCTTCTACAGCGAGAAGCTCAACAAAGCCCGAAAGAAGTGGTCGACTTATGAGCTTGAGTTGTACGCAGTTGTTTAGGCACTGCAACATTGGCGGCATTATCTAATTCAAAGAGAGTTTGTTCTATACACTGACCATCAAGCATTAAAGTTTATTAATAGTCAGACTAACGTGAATCGTGTGCATGCTAGATGGGTTGCATTTTTACAGGAATTCACGTTCGTTCTGAAGCACAAGTCAGGGCAGCAGAACAAGGTGGCTGATGCACTTAGCTGTCGTGCATCACTACTTGTTACGATGAGCAATAAGGTGGTCGGCTTCGACTGTCTCAAGGAGCTGTATGCCGAGGATGAGGACTTCAAAGATTCTTGGGTGAAGTGTCAAGAAGGTCACCCCAGTGACCTTCATATACAGGACAATTTTCTCTTCAAAGGAAATCGATTGTGCATCCCCCAAAGTTCTCTGAGGGAGCAGATTATTTAGGAGCTACATGGAGGTGGCCTCGGTGGACACCTTGGGTGAGACAAGACGCGAGCTCTTGTGGAAGAGCGGTATTACTGGCCGTAATTAGTACGTGATGTGGGAAAAGCCATACAACGTTGTCATGTTTGTCAGACCTCCAAGGGGCAATCTCAGAATACGGGCCTCTACACCCCGTTACCTGTGCCTGACGGTCCTTGGGAGGATTTATTAATGGACTTCGTGCTTGGTCTCCCACGAACACAACGTGGTATGGATTCAGTGTTCGTGGTGGTAGATCGTTTCTCTAAGATGACGCACTTTATCCCATGCAAGAAGACCCTCGATGCAACACACGTGGTGAATTTATTCTTCAGGGAGGTCGTACGGCTACACGGGGTCCCCAAGACCATTACTTCTGATCGTGACACGAAGTTCATTAGCCACTTTTGGCGGACTTTGTGGGCTCGATTCAATACACGACTTCAATTCAGCAGTGCTTACCACCCACAGACTGATGGGCAGACCAAAGTTGTGAATCGCACGTTGGGAAACCTCCTTCGCTGTATTTCAGGAGAAAAACCGAAGTAGTGGGATTTGGCCTTATCTCAAGTAGAGTTCGCATTCAACAACATGGTGAACCACTCGACAGGGAAATCTCCGTTCCAAATTATCTATGGACGAGTGCCTTGCTACACGCTTGACCTGATCCCTCTACCCAAGCACCCAGACACGAGCATTGTAGCAGAACATATGGCGACAAGATCATGGGCATCCATGCGGAAGTGCAGACCAAGCTAAATACCTCGAATGAGAATACAAGGAACAAGCGGACAAGCACCGACGACAAAAAGTGTTCGAAGTGGGCGAACGCGTTATGGTCCATCTGCGCATAGAGAGATTTCCGATCGGGACATACAATAAGTTGAAAAATAAGAAGATTGGACCCGTCCCAATCATTCAAAAGATCAATGACAACTCTTATGTTGTTGATCTTCCAGATGACATGGCGATCTCACGAACTTTCAACGTCGCGGACCTGACCGAGTATCATGAACCAGCGCAGGATGAGAACTCGAGGATGAGTTCTTTTGAAGTAGAGGGGACTGATGTAGAGCGGGTCACGGACAGTTTCATGGCCAAGATGGATAAGAAAAGGCCCGGTCGACGACAGAAGTGATCCGGACCGTCGGACCTTATATCAGATGTATCTCGCAATCTGGAATGAGTTACCTGACGTAAACTATATGATTTTGGGGTAGAACGAGCTACTTTAGCCAACCAACCCCACTACGCCGGGTTACGACGCTCGGAATTGCAAGAAACCCCTGGATCGACGGTCGTTTCCCTGTTTTAATTTCATTTTTACTATAAATAGTAAGTTTTAGTTTGATTATAACTCTTCATCCGTTGGGCTTTAGAGTTGCGCCCAACGTGAAAAGAGCTTAGAATAATTAGGGGAACGGTTTGGTGAAGCCAAATAGGACACTTACTATTTTTGGCTGAAAACCTTGTGCACTAGTAGACATCACGACCGTCTATAAATAGTAAGTTTACTATTTATAGTAAGTCAAGAATTCTAGGAGTTTTAGTTGTAGTTTGATTCTGATTTCTTTCCCATTGCTTGGTACCCCTATTTAAAGGGTTGTGAACTCATTTTTATTCATCAATTAATCAATTTCGAATTTATTAAGAATTTATTTCTATTTTCTGCTTTCTTTCCTCGTGGATTCGAGAAGTCTCTGTGAGGAGTCCAGAGAAGCTCCGTGGATTCGGAGTATTTATCTTCATCACGTTCATCCCTACATTACTATGCCATCTACATAGATAACTACCATAGTTGTAGATGAGCCTTTTGTATTCACAAACAAAGAATAATCTGAATGTGATTGAACAAATCCAGCCTGTTTGATAGCATGCAAGAATTTTGCAAACCAATTTCAAGGGGCTTGTTTAAGGCCATAAAGAGGCTTATGCAGTCGATATACGAGTTTCTCCCTCTGTTGACAAAGACCTGATGATGGAGTCATATACACCTCTTCCTCTAAATCACCATGTAGGAAGGCATTGGTCACATCCATTTGATACAATGGCCAATGTCTAGCAGTAGCAACAGCAAGAACACAACGAACAGTGGTTAGCTTGGCAACAAGTGCAAATGTTATGGTGTAATCCAAGCCTTCTTGTTGAGAAAATCCATTAGTGACTAATCGAGCTTTGTAGTGTTCAATTGTACTATTGGAATTGTATTTGATAGGATAGACCCATTTGCTGCCAATGGGGCCAGGACCAGCAGGCAAGGGAACCAAAGACCATGTCTTTTAGGTAGTGAGAGCATTAAGTTCACGTTGCAGTGCCTCTTGCCATTTGGGATCTAAGACAGCCTGAGCATATGAGGTGGGTTCTAGGACACTCGAAATGGTATTAACAAAGTTTTTATGAGCAGAAGACAAAGAATCATAGGAAAGATAGGTACTTAAAGGATACCGAGTACCTGACTTAGTCAAAGATGCCTGTTTTGAAGTTACAGTTGATGGCGTTGTACTAACTTGTCCACAATGAAAATCTTGAAGGAGGGTGGATGGCTGTCTGACACGTTCGCTTCTGCGAAGAGGAGGTGTAGCAGGAGATATAGAGGAAGAAGGAGAAGAAGGAGAGGATGGAGGAGTGATCTCGGATGATGAAGAAACAGGAGGAGTTACAAGTGGAGGTGAATCAGTGATATATTCAGATATCTCAGGTTGGGAAACAATGTTTTCTGGTGAGTTTTCTGGAGCAAGAAAATGAAAAATTGATTCATGAAAAATGACATCACGGCTTGAAAAAAATTGTTGAGTGTTGAGATCATATAAGTGATAGGTTTTTTGGCCTACAGGATAACCAACAAAGATGCATTTTCTAGCGCGAGAGTCAAATTTGTGAGATGGTTGCAAATTGGTTGCATAACAAAGACATCTAAAAACTCTTAAGTGAGAGTAGATAGGTGGTTTGTTATACAACATTTCATATGAGGATTTATGTCGTAGCACAGGGGTGGGAAAACGATTAATAAGATAGGCAGCGGTAAGTAAACTCTCCCCCCAAAAACACAAGGGAAGATTAACATCAATTCTTAAGGCCTTGCCAACGTTTAAAAGATGTCGATGTTTTCATTCAACTACACCATTTTATTGAGGTGTAGATGGGCAAGAGCTTTGAAATAAAATGCCAAGGTTGGAAAAATAAGATTTCATGGAGATGAATTCTGAGCCATTATCACTTCGAATGCATTTAACTTTGTAATTAAACTGAGTGTTGACAAAAGAGATGATGAAGGTTTTTTAGTAATCCTTGCATTTCGGATCTAAATTTCATTAAGAATATCCATGTGAATCGAGTATAATCATCAACAATGGTTAAAAAATAACATGCCCCTGTATGAATTGTAGTACGAAGGGGTCATGAATAAGATCAAATGAATGTAAAGTTTGAATAGAACTTGAAGAAAATGGTAGCCGTGTTTGCTTAGCCAAATGACAGCTTTCACAAGAATGTTTAGAATCAAATACAAATGAGGGAATAACATGGCTAAAAAATTGTGAAGGTGCCTTGGAGGGATGTCTTAACCGCTTGTGCCATAGAAGGTTTGTAGTAGAATCAATATGATAGGTGACAGAGAAGGAAGTTGGCGTAAACTTCACTGGAGGAACAAAGTAGTACAAGCCATTAAGCTTCTTCCCCAATCCAATCATCTTCTTCGAAGTTAGGTCCTGCAATATACAAAAAATGGGAAAGAAGTGAATTGAACAATTCATGGCAGTTGTGAGTTGACTCACTGATAGTAAATTGACATGGAAAGATGGTGTACATAGAATGTTTTTAACATGCATATGATCTGAGAGTTGTGTGGAGCCAATGTCAGTTATCTTAGAACATGCACCATTGGGCAAGGTTACTTGAGAAGATAAAGGAAAGGTATTAAATACTGAAGATGCTATGTGATTTGTTCCACCACTATCAATAATTCAATGATTCAAGACTATCTTTCGGACACTAAAGGATGAGCAAAAAGGGGCAGAGATACCTGTATAGTTTGCTTTGGCAGAATTTTTACCATTACGGAAAAAGACTTTTATTTGGGCAAGCTCTTCAGAGGTGAATTGGGGAGTCTATTTTGTTGGTATCTTGATTGAGTCCTGATGCATCTCGGCACTGGTTTGATGTGCAACATGTTTTCTGCTTCGATTTGGTGGCTGGACATCTTTGCCATGGAGCTTGTGACCAATTGAGAATCCATTCAAGTAGTAACAACGATCCACTGTATGAGTTGTGCCCTCACAATAAGAACATAACAGAGATTTTCTAGTGCCTTGTGACTTGGAATGAGAGGATGACCACTGTCTGTGTTGTCGTTGAGCATCGGATTGTGATTCCTTAGAGTTGTCATAGGTTTTGATACTCATAACATGAATGAGATCAGTACCCTTGGCCTCAGTAAGTCCTTGCCGCTTTTCTTCTTCACATAGAAGTGAATATGCCTTTTTGACAGTTGGTAGATGGTGCATTAACATGACTTGCCCTCGCACAACAGAGTATGTCTCATTCAATCCCATAAGGAATTGTCCCAGTTGTATCTTTTTTTCCTTTTCTTTTAGATCTTTTTGTCCTCCACAAGTACACGTGATTGAAGGACTACAGGTAGCTAGTTAGCTCATCCCACAACATTTTCATTTTTGTATAGTAAGAAAAAATCGATTCTTGATTTTGTTTCAATTCAACAATAGATCATTGAGTTTGATAATGATGAGAAAAATCACCTTGAGAGAATTGTTCTTGAAGATCTGTCCAGATCTCTGAAGGCGTTTCAGCATAGAGTACGCTGTTTATAAGCTCTTGACGTAGAGAGTTAAGTATCCAGGAAAGCACCATATCGTTGCAGCGCTGTTATAAAGAGTATTTTGGATCTTTTTCATTTGGGGTGGAAATTGTTCCTTTGATGAACCCCAGTTTGTTTTTAGCACTGAGACTTACTAGCATAGATCTCTTCCACATAGCATAATTGGTTTCATCTAAGACTTTTGGAACAAGAATCACTCCAGGATGATCAGAAGGATGGAGAAAAAAAGGATTTGCGGAATCAATTGCAAACGTAGACATAGCATGATCAGAGTAGGCAGAAATGATTTACAGAGGCAACAAGATCATTGGCTCTCTGATACCATGAGAAAAATCAGTTTATAGAAAAATCCGTGTTTTTCTCTGTGTGTATTCGACAGTCAAAATGGACTGCTATATATAAGCTTACAAGAGCAAATCAAGATCCTAAATTGCAGAAAAATAAAATAAAAATCTAACTAATTCCCTTGATTGAAGGGATTACAAATCTCCTAAATATATACATGAAATAATATCCCTTAATTTAAGTTAACGTAATCTTAACATTCTCTCTGCTTATATGTGCCAGTTGACTGGGTTATGGTATTTGTAAGTTCTTACTTCTTAGCCTCATCTCTGAAATTGTAATAATTGCAGTAATTTCAATGACTTTTTCTTTATGTCACATTTTCCCCGTCTGATTCCCAATAACCACTAGTTCAGTGATGTGAGAAACAATAGTTTGACAAGGGGCTTTCCAAAGAATATCAGAAACTGTACCAATTTTCAGGTTTTGTATGTACACAATCTTTTATCATGTGTTTATTAGGATGTTTTTGAAACACATCATATTTCTCAATAATGTTGAGAGAGTTTCTGGTTCTTGGATAAGGCATGCATTAAAATCCAAGATGGAGGAGCTCCCATGAAGGAAAGTCTATGGAGACTATGCACCGTGGCCCAAGTTGAGCAAGTGAAGATAATCATATTAGTCATTCCCATGGTTGCCGCAGCTCTAGTAGAGAAGAAGAGAAGGGAAATGGTTACAGCCTCAAACCAAGAAGCGATCTTCATCTTTTGGATTGCACCACAGTTCCTCATATTTGGGACTTTGGGTTTCTCTTGTTTCTTTTATTTCCAAGGACTCAAGTACATAAAGAAAATTCTGCGGACTTAGTGATATAAACCCAATCAAAAGATATCAATGGAATTGGGTTTCTAATTCTTCTTTATTTCTAGGAAATAGAAAGATAATTCTAAAGATTTTGATAATAAAAACCCAAGCAAAAGCTATTTGGGAATTGGGTTTCCTTTGGTACCAACATAAGGTGTGTCAGATTTGTTGCTAGACCAAACCTGTCCAAACAGGAGCTTTCATCACTCAAGAGGCCTTTACCGATACTTTTCCAAGATTTCCTGGGGCACGTAAAAGCACTGGTAAAAAGTGTAAACTGCTGGTAAAGCCTACATTGTATGGGCGTCCAACATAAGTGCCGGAAAAGGGCACTGATTACTGGTAAATCTTTTACAGATGGAGCCTGTACTGGTGCTTTACTGACCGCCAATAGATGTTTTACTAGTGGTTTTTTGGGTCTTTACCGATGGTTTTGACCACCAGTAAAGGGCAGTTTTGTTGTAGCGTGTATGTCCAGCTTGAATACAATATTAGACATATGTATCCCAGCAACTGCTTCAGTGATGACATTAACGAGTTGGTCCTTAGAATAAATGTGAGGAGTACTAATAACACCAGTTGACTATTTTTCTTGTACAAATTAGTGATAATCAACTTGTTATGTTTAATACGCTCATGAAATATTGGATTTGAAGTGATATGAATTGTTGCTTGATTATCACAGAAGATAGGAATAGGCTCAATGACCAAAACTCTCAACTCGAAGAGAAATGACCTTTACCATAGTACTTCCCTTGGTGGCATGTCCCATAGACTTATAATCTACATTTGTAGAAGAACGAGAAACAATTGACAACTTTTTTACTTTTCTAAGAAACCAAATTACTTCCAAGGAATGTACAAAAGCCCGTAGATTTTATGATTAGTGCGTATGTGTAGATTCTATAATTAGTGTAAAGAAGTCATTTTCCCCGAACTGACTTCACATAACAAAGTATGCAATAGACTGCATCGGGGTGATGTGAACACAGTGTGTCTATATAAATTGATTAGCTACGTTGATAGTGTAACAAATATTGGAGTGAGTGATAGATAAGTAAATGAGTTTGCAAACCAATCTTTGATACGAAACAAGAGCATCAAGAGAATTGGATACCTATGAAAATAACCGATGATTCATCTCAATGTGTAACTCTATAAGATGTGATCCAAGCATGCCAGTGGTTTTTAAGAGACCAATGACATACTTTATTTCGAAAATGAAGATGTCATTATTAGAATGAGTAACTTCAATCCCGAAAAAATATTGTAGTAGCCCAATGTCTTTCATTTTAAATTGGTAATCAAGAAAGGTCTTAAGAGATGAGATCTCATATAAATTGTTCCCGAGCACCACGATATCATATACATAAACATCGATAATTGTTACATAAGTTCCTTGCTTCTTAACAAAGATGGAATAATCATATGCACATATTTGAAACCCGATTTTAAGTACATTAATATTGAAGCACTTGAACACAACACAGGGTGACCGTTTGATTCCATATAGAGTCTTTTTCAGTCTGCACACCTTACCTTTGGATCCAAGAGGCTAAAATCTTGTAGATACGTGTATGTATATTTTCTCTCGTAGATCTCAGTGTAAGAAGGCATTCTTGATGTCAAGCTCATAAAGAGGCCACTTCTAATGCACAACAATGGATAAAAGAATATGAATGTAGGTGACATTAGCCACTAGAAAAATGTATTGTGATAATTAACCGAGACTTCTAAGTAAAACCTTTAGCTATAAGATGAACTTTGTACTGAGTGATTGTGCCATTTGGATTGTACTTATGAGTGCACACCAACTTACACCCCACCACATGACACCTTTGAAGAGAAGGAACTAATTCCTACATCCCCTATCCATCAAGGGCAACCATCTTTTCAAGCATCGATGCCTTCCATTGTAGATAATGAAGGGCCTCTGCAATTGTGGAAGGAATCAAAGAAGACGAAATTATCATACTGCGAAATCTGGCTACCTGAATAGAGTTATTTAGGACCTGAACCCCAAGATTGAATTGATAATATTTAATATAAACCACATAATTCTATCCATTCCATTAGCATTTAGAGCTAATAAAAAAGAATTTTTTAATTGAAATAACTCTCATTAATGTTCACTAATCAACTATACTTTTAACTAATCTCTTCTTTACATTGAAATCTCAAATTCAAACTAAGCCTAATGAATAAAATAGGATTGAAATTCAAGGTAAACCTAATAAACAAAAATAAAAACTGGTAGTGTCTAGCTTGCTCGAAATACTCTCAACTCTACATTTGTAAAATTTTTAAAGGGTGAGCATGACTGCCCAGTGGGATCATATCTAACCAACTTTTGAAGATTCTGGGTTTATACAAATAACAAAATAAAGTTGAGATGATATGATAAGAGGTAAAATATGAATCATAATGTAAGAGATGTAATGCACACAATGCTTTCCATGTATCATGATAGCAAAAGTTATCATCATCATTTTCCATAATCGCATATCAACACAATCATTAATCAATCACTTTTCCATACATACTATCGGGGAAATGTCTAAGGCAGTGCACCGACCAAGACAGTTTTAGGAGCCTGCATCACATTCACATTCACATTTGGAAGATCCCAAGGGAATCCGCAGACCAAGATAATTTTAGGGACTTCGCACAACAACATTCTCATCAAGGAAAACCCAAGACAATTTTAGGAAACCCAAGGTCACACACCCGTTCTCACAATCCTCAATTTGAATTCAATACTTGTATGCCCATGTAATGAATTCAATTTCTCAAAATATAACCAAATATTCTATGTAAATATTAATCTTTAATAAAGTCATGATGTAAACATGTAAATCATAATACGATGTTCATACTCAAAGTAAAACAAATCTAAGTTCGACAAGGATATATAAAAACTTAAGAAAAAAAAACCAAATTTCAGAATATTCAGGAGGCAGGAGGATCACCCACTCGATGTAAGTGTGTATGGTTTGAATTATCGCTGGAAAATATGTGCAACTTCTGGATTCGATCCTTTTTATACTCAGTCCTACCCGCTTGGATCTAACGAGACTCGGTTAGATTTTCAACGTGTTTTGGCAGAATTTCTACACGAAATTACAACAGATGATTATTAGCCATCAAGCTAAGGTTCTCAATATTTATGGATGAAAATTTTGATTGAACAACCCACTGACTCATTGAGTCAACTCAATGGGTCACACAATATAAGCGTGATATAAATATTTCTAATATAAGACTCATTATAGCAAGGGAGGATTAAGCAACGCACTAACCTTGTGATGGACAAAAAGGAGCCTGATTCAGATCTAGATTCACTCACGAATTCACGTTCAGCGAGTTGACTCAGTGCAACATCTTCCTTCTTCCCTTTTCTCTCTTCTTTTCTCCTTCTTTCCTCTTCTCTCTATGGCTTTCTCCCGATGTGTTGATGATTGTATATAGACTACTCTATTTCGAAAGTCAGACACTGCATGAGGAGTTGTAGTGTAACACGTTACATCAAGTCGACTCGACGTTGGTTCCTTGTTTGCTATGACTCAAGGCATTGCTTGATTTTATTTAGGGTTTGTGATTGGTTACTTGTCAGATGGGCCATGCAATGGTTGGTTTTGATTTACAAATCGATGTTCACAAACAATCAACAGTCGATGTTTCACGGTGAGGAAGACAATGACCTCCAATGGTCGATTTACGACCCTGGTGAATCTCAATGTTCTGGTTGCACTTGATGGTTTAGATGGATGTTAGGGAGCTTGAGGACCAAAGAAAATGAAAGTTTAACACTGTTTGCTCAGTGGGTTCAAAAGAAGATCGTTGCGGCTGCTGCACTCTAAAATGGGAAGGAGGGGCAGAACGCGGGTTGTATTTCTTAACAATTTGATTATGTTTTGATATTGAAATAGATTAGGGAGGATTTCATCTAAGATCTCATGTTCTCTTGATGTCAAAAAATTCTGTCTTATATCTTTTTCATTCAATCGTAGGTTATATACATTTTTTTTAAAAAATAAAACCTCTTTGCTATACAATTCCGTCTCCTACACTCATGCTGCGGGATATTACAAATTTCAAATGCCTAAAATCTCTCTTGGTTGTTTAGCTCACGCCAACAACTCTCTTGGTTGTTTACAATGCTAAAATCTCTCTTGGTTGTTTAGCTCACGCCAACAACTCTATTGGTTGTTTACAGCTCACGCCAACACTCCCCCTCAAGTTGATGCATAGAGGTCTCGCATGCCCAACTTGTCAAGTGAGTTGTAGAAGTCCTTGCTAGATACAACTTTTGTAAGAATGTCCGCCAACTGATCTTCGGATTTCATAAACGGAAACCTAATTATTTTTGCTTCAAGATTCTCTTTGATGAAATGTCGATCTACCTCCACATGTTTAGTACGATCATGTTGAATATGATTGTGAGAAATGACAATTGCAACTTTATTGTCACATAAGAGATCCATCTCGGAAGTGGGGGCAAACCAATTTCAGTGAGTAGCTTTCTTAGCCAAAGGAATTCACAAAGACCCTTAGCCATTCCTCTAAACTCAGCTTCAGCACTTGACAAAGCTATCACTTTTTGTTTCTTGCATCTCCAGGTTACAAGATTTCCCCCAACAAATGTAAAATATCCTGAGGTGGACTTTCTGTCAGTGATATTATTTGCCCAATCCGCATCCGTGTATCCATAAACCATCGACTAACTGTTATGTTTTGAGAACATAAGCCCCTTGCCTGGGGATGACTTCAAGTATCGAAGTATTCGAATCACTGCTTCCATATGACTCTTACTTGAATTATGCATAAATTGACTTACAACACTTACAGCGTATGCAATATCTGGACGAGTATGGGAGAGATAAATGAGTTTACCAACTAGCCTTTGATATTTTCCTTTATCTGTTGGTACTTGGTTTGGGTATTCTCCAAGCTTGTGATTCTGAACCATGGGGGTGTCTGCAGGTTTACATTCCAACATCCCTACTTCGGTTAGCAAGTCTAATATGTATTTTCGTTGGGAGAGAAATATACCTTGCTTAGACCTGTCAACTTCAATTCCCAAGAAATACTTGAGTCCTCTCAGATTTTTCATCTCGAATTCAGTTGCTAATTGCTTTTGAAGCAGAGAGATTTCTTCTTCATTATCTCCTATAATAATCATGTCATCTACATAGACTATCAAAGTAGTTACCTTGCCCAACTGATGCTTTAAGAACAAAGTATGGTCAGAGTTACTTTGTTGGAAGCCATATTTCTTCATTGCCAAGCTAAACCTTCCAAACCATGCTCGTGGTGATTGCTTCAGTCCATACAACACTCGCTGCAATTTACACACCACTCCATTATTTGAAGATGCTGTATAACCTGGAGGAACATTCATATAAACCTCTGCTTGGAGATCACCATTAAGAAAAGCGTTTTTTACATCAAATTGATGCAAAGACCAATCAAGATTTGCTGCAAGAGACAATAACACCCTAACTGTATTCAACTTGGCTACAGGTGAGAAAGTCTCCTGATAATCGACACCATACGTCTGCATATATCCCTTCGCTACCAGTTGTGCTTTGTATCATTCAATAGATCCATCTGCTTTGTATTTAATGGAGAACACCCATTTGCACCCCATGGTTTATTTTCCTTCAGGTAATGGAACAAGAGTCCATGTATCATTTTTAAGTAGTGCCTCCATTTCTTCCTCTATAGCTCGGGCCATCTTGGATTTGCTAATGCCTCATGAACACTGGTAGGAATCTGACATATGAAGAGTTCCTGTGCAAATTTCGTGAGAGGTTCAGAGAGTTCCTTGGTGGATACATAGTTAGCAATTGGATACCTTGACCTTCGTTCTTCAATATCTGGAGAGTATCTGTTAGGTGGCTTGCCACGATTGTACCTGTGAGGTAAGACATATCCTGCAGATGCATCTATATCATCGGTATGTAAGGGTGTAATAACAGTACTTACCTCAGGAGTATTCTCAGGAGATGATTCGGCTGGCACTTCAGAGGGAGGGGATATAGGTTCGGTCTCAGATGTTGCATGCTCTACATTAGGATATATCTCGGCTTCACAGTTCATAACGCCTGAGTTATCATTCGGCCCACCATGCTCCTGCGGCTCGGCTTCATAGTTGGCTTCACAGTTCACAACGCCTGAGTTATCATTCGGCCCATCATGCTTATCATTCGGCCCACCATGCTCCTACGGCTCAGCTTCACAGTTGGCTTCATAGTTCGCAACGCTTGAGTTATCATTCGACATCTCATGTTGGAACCAATTCAACTCTTCATCATGTATCTCCCCCTGAAGAGTAAAAGTATATGCCAGAGAGGAAAAGAACATATCAGTCTCCAAGAATTGGACATCCATAGTCACATAGAGTCTGCGAGTGGTAGGATCATAGCACCGGTACCCTTTTTGATGGATGCCATAGTCCAAAAACAAACACCGACGTGCACACGGATCAAGTTTAGTGTGCTGGTTCTTGTGGAGATACACATAGACGACACACCCAAAGACGTGAGGAGGAAGCATCAGTGCGGTAGGTAGTGAGACATAAGTAGAAAGACATTGGAGTGGTGTCTTAAAGGATAAAACCTTGGAAGGCATTCGATTGAGAAGATGGATAGCAGTTGAGACGACATCGGTCCAAAAACGTTTGGGCATATGAGCACCGAGAAGCAAAGCACGAGTAGTCTCAAGAACATGTCTATTCCTCCTCTCGGCGACACCGTTCTGTTGAGGTATTTGTGAGCATGACGTTTCATGAATTAAACCATGTTGAGTAAAGTACGCTTTAAGGTGCTGATTGACATATTCTCCACCATGATCAGAGCGAAGAACCTTCATGGTGGCACTGTACTGAGTACTAACCATAGCGTGGAATGTTTCAAAGGCACTGACAACCTCATCTTTGTGTTCAATCAAGTAGAGCCATGTCATACAGGTACAATCATCCACAAAAATAATAAACCAACGAAAGCCAGACTTATTAGTAACAGGTGAGGGCCCCCATACATCAAAGTGAATTAACGCAAATGGAGTGTCACTTTTAGTCATGCTTAATGGATAAGTGGCGCGATGGTTCTTAGCCAAAATACAAGTGTCACATTTCAAATCAGATGCCTGTAAATGCTTAAACAGATCAGGAAAAACATGCTTCAAATAAGGAAAAGATGAGTGTCCCAAGCTTCGATGCCTCAACCAAAGTAGTCTCTTTATCAGCATGTGGATGGTTCATGTTATTGGCTTGGCCGATATTGATGTCTTCCACATAATATAATCCCCCCTCTTAGTACCACGTCCAATTATCTCCTTGGTGAGAATATCCTGAATAAGACAGAAATTTGGATAAATAAGTACAACACACCCAAGGTCTGCAGTAAGCTGACTTACAGACAACAATTTATGAGATAGAGAAGGAACAAGTAAAGTATTAGATAAATGTAATGATGGAGATAAGGTCACAGAGCCAGCCCCAGTGACTGGTGAGATAACACCATTTGCATTGGTTATGCTAGTGCGTCGTGGAAGAGAGGTCTGAGAGAAGTCCGAGATAGCAAATGTCATATGGTTAGTGGCCCCCGAGTCGAGAAGCCATGCACTACAGTCCGCATCTCTATGGGAGGTAAGAAGAGTAAGACCAGGGATACCTGAGTTCAAGTTGGGAGGAGTATCCGTGGACGTTGCAGCTTGTTGTATATGAGAAAGATGGGGCTCTACAGCAGCAACAACAACTGTGCCTGAACTTCCATTGGTGTCGGTTCCATCAGGACGTTTACGGGCTTGAAGATCATGCCACCAATCAGGGTACCCATGCAACTTAAAACAGTTTTCAAGTGTGTTTCTTGTTTCCACAATGAGAACATTTTTTCGCATCAGTAGAATTCCGAGTCTTGGAAGATTTACCAGGGGCAGAAGTGCTTAACGTAAGGGTTTTGGAGGCTAAGACAGCTCCCTGGAGCCCATCGATGTCATGGGAAGTCATAACTTGCTGTCGAATAGCTTCCCGTCTAACATGCGCATACGCTTGTTCGACAGTAGGAAACGGTTTCATCTATAGAACATCAGCCCATATTTTGTCTAACCGATCGTCAAGACCATCCAGAAACACATAAACAGGGTATTCCTGGATGATCCGATTATAATGTTGAATATCAACAGAGCATACCATAGGATTTGGCCGGCGAAAATCAATTTACGCCATAAACCCCCTGCAACTCAGTGTAATATTTTTCCAGCGAGCCAGCAACTTGCTTCAGTCATGTCACACACCGTCGAAGATCATACACTTGTGAGGTATCACTACCATCAAAGAAGGTAGTTGCAATGGAATCCCAAACCGCTTTTACCGTAGGAAACCGAATAAAATTGCCAATTAAGGACGAATCCATGAAAGAAATTAACCAATCTTTAACAATGGCGTTATTAGTGCGCCACTTGCGAAAGGAGGGATCAGTTGGTAGCAGTCGCCGTTAATGTACCCCAGTTTGTCCTTGCCAGAGATATACATCTCGACAACCTAAGACCACAGTGCATAGTTGGAACCATCCAACTTAATGCCGATCGGAGCAGCGGATGTTTCAGTGGTGATGGTCGGGGTCCGAGCACTGTTCAAAACCTTGGTCATCCTTGTAGTCAATTCAAGGATAGAGTCAGAGAGATTGGACGTGTCGCCAGAGGAGTTCGGATCATTAGAGTCCGCCATGAACGGAGGTATAGTTAGGGCTGTAATACAGGAAGTCAGAACTCATTTGGCTCTGATACCATGTCAAAAAATTCTGTCTTATATCTTTTTCATTCAATCATAGGTTATATACATTTAAAAAATAAAAATAAAACCTCTTTGCTATACAATTCCGTCTCCTACACTCATGCTACGGGATGTTACAAATTTCAAATGCCTAAAATCTCTCTTTAGTTGTTTAGCTCACGCCAACAACTCTCTTGGTTGTTTACAATGCTAAAATCTCTCTTGGTTGTTTAGCTCACGCCAACAACTCTATTGGTTGTTTACAGCTCATGCCAACACTCTTGACATTACGTGGCAGCAACTTGATTGGAGGCGACTTCAGACAACAATGATCTTCAGTGTATCTTTTAATGAGAATCCACAATTCGGATAGCTGAGAGTTGATATTTAGACGGCCTAGATTCGCTAAAGATAAATCTCATGAAAGAAGTTAGGAGAGAGAGAGAGAGAGAGAGAGAGAGAGAGAGAGAGAGAGAGAGAGAGAGAGAGAGAGAGAGAGAGAGAGAGAGAGAGAGAGAGATTCATTTGAGCGTTGTCTTCGTGCGTTGGTAGATTTTAGATTTCGATTTCTTCTATACTCTGGTGGGGTCCACTGTGATGGTTTGTAGAAATCCACACCATCCAATTGCTTTATTAGATCATGTTAGGTGATGGGCTTAAAAGCGAGGTAGATCTGAACTCAGGTGGGCCACATGATTTAGAAACAATGGAAATGATAATTGGCTACTGAAGGCTTTAATGGTGGTTGATGAATGATCAAAATTGATGGTGGGTCCCGCTGATGGGGGACAACTGAGAGGGAGAGTTTGAATGAGAGCGAGGCTAGAATTTCCTTAACGTGCATGCTGCAACGTGCGTTGATGTTTTTTTTTTTTTTTTTTTTTTTTTTTTTTTTTTTTTAACATATGGATTAGTAGGCCCCATTATCCCAAACCTGTGAACCTTTTTTTTTTTTTTTAAATTTATTTATTTATAATTTTTTATAATCATCCTTATCCCATACAATCACTATAAGATAAATGAAATTTAATTACAATCAATGTTCATAACTTTTAATTACAATAATAATAGGGATTAATTATTCTTTTTCACTAGTTAAAGTTATACAACTTGTTACAACATTAGTAATTAAAATGAACTAATTCTAATGCTCGGGCTTGGAGAGCAGTGGAGGCGAACCGAAGTACTACTTGAGTTGTTGAAACGCTTACTCACAGTCCTCGGTTCATTTTGTCTTCTTTTTATCTTTCAACTGTTGGAAGAATGAAGACACTTGTCAGTAGCCTGAGAGACGAAGCGATTAAGGGCAGCGACCTTGCCGGTGAGGCACTGAATCTCTTTCATTGTTTTGAGCGAGCTCATGTCTAGCAAAGCTCAGATTTTGTCGGGGTTTGCCTTAATTCCCTTCTGGTTCACTAGAAGGCCGATGAATTTTCCCGAGTCGACGCCAAAGGCACACTTGCTTAGGTTCAGCTTCATTTGGTATTCTCGCAGGATTAATACAAACATCTCCTTGAGGTCGGCAGTATAACTTGCCGCTTTGACGCTCTCGACTTGACGTAAACTTCCATGGAGCGTCTGATCTGTTGGGCGAACATTTTGTTGACGAGCCGCTGGTACATTACCCCAACATTTTTCAATGCGAAGGGCATAACTTTGTAGCAGTAGAGTCCCTTGTCAGTGACGAAGATTGTCTTTTGTTTGTCATACGAGTCATGATGATCTGATTATTGCATGAATATGCATCCATGAAGCTTAAGAGCTCGTGCCCTGCCGTACTGTCGACCAACTACTACCAAAAAATCGACCAAAGGCTACGAGCTTTGGATATTTTTGGCTATGGATATAAACCGTAGCTAGTATGCTACAGATTTAATCCATAGCTAAATACTATTTAATCTGTAGCTAAAACTTACATCCCCACCGGTATTTTATTAGAGATTGATGGTGCTTAAAGGGCTCCATGGGGCCCATTGGAATATATATGTTTTATCTAAGCAGCCCATATATTCTGATATATAGTTTCAGTTGATGAGCCCAAAAAATAGGTAGATTGAAGATCAAAGTGGATCACACCATAAGAAATAATAAAAAATAAATTTCTATCGTTAATATTTTATGGGATCTGCTTACGGCTTCGATATGACTCCTTTTTTGGATAAAATGATATGTTAAAATGAATGGACGGAGTGGATCAGTAACATACATCACGGTGGGCCCCACAAATCTAAGCACTTTGCGTCTGTCACCGGCCCCCAAAACCAAATCCCTTCTAATCCTCCCGCATGCGCACCTCCAAATAAAAATCCCCTTTTCTCTCTAAGGTTGTACACGAGTCAAGCTAGCTCAAAAAGCTCGCTCGTCTCAGCTCGACTCAGCTTGGATTGACTTGGCTTGAAAGGCTGACTCAAGGCGAGTCAAGCTTGTTTACTAAAGCTCGAGTTGAGTTCAAGCCAAGTTCGACCATGGTGTATTTTAACTCGACTCGACTCGACTCGAGTAATATATTTTAATAATATATATTATATATATTATATTAATATTAAATATATATAATATATATATTTAAGTAAAAAAAAAGTTAAAACTTAAAAAGTTTTTACTAAAAAACCCTACCCGACCCTACCCGTCCCCATTCCCTCTTTTTCTTTCCCTTACCCTACCGAGGTAAACTCGACTCGACTCGAACCACTAGCTCGACTCGAAAGCTTTAGCAAACAAGCCAAGCTTCACTGTTGGGCTTGAGGGCGAGCTCGAGCTCAAACTCGAGTTTAACATAGATGAGTCAAGCCGAGCTTGGCCCACCTCAACTCGACTCGGCTCGATGTACAACCCTATTTCTCTCTCGCGCCCGCGCCCATCTCCCAAAACCCAAACCCTCTCTCTCTCTCTCTCTCTCTCTCTCTCACTCTCACTCAGCCTCTCCCTTTCCTTCACCCTCTCTCGATCTCCTGCGCTCCCTTACCCTCTCTCTGTCTCTTGGCCCCATTCCCCTCTCTCTGTTTCTCAACCTCTCTCTCTCTCTCTCTCTCTCTCTCTCTCCGTTTCTGAAATCTGCGGAGTGGGTTTTGAATATTGAAAGGAGTGCCCACCGTGTTGTGTGAGGGTCATCCAAGCTGTCCATTAGATCTGCACCCCATGTTAGGCATCCATCTCAAAATCTAGGCTAATGCATGGCTCAAAATCTAGGCTAATGCACCCCAGTTACCAGTTTCAGAAACAGGTAACTGCCGGACCCATAAAGGCTACCTGACGGTCTCTAAATGAGGTGGGGGTGAAGTCTAATGGTTGCTTGATCGACTTACAAGCCTTATGTTCTCTTTAATGTTCTTGAGAAAATCGAAAGTTGTTGTCTTTGTAACCTTTCTTGTTTTTTGAATGATTTCCATTAAGGGATTAAAGAATTGGATTGTGGCACGTGTGTGAGAGATGTGCAATCAAAGCAGCTGTTCATTTTTTCGAATATGAGTGTGGCCCACCTGATGAGTGGATTGACCTGCTTTGTAGTAGGGCATATTCATGGTTGGATCTACTCGGTGATAGGTGGAGATCCCACATGACTGGTGTGCTGGCATATGTCCTCTTATTCATCTCTTCAATCTCTGTGTGTTTGAATTCCTGTAGGATTACATCCATTAATCTTCATCATCATCAGAGCCTTATACCAACTAATTGGGAAACATCCATTGCTTTTGAACAAAAATAAAAATAAAAATCAATTGTTGTATTTTTATGCAAAATACCGTGAAATGTTGGATGCATTGGATTCTAGTTACACAATGCCATGGTATTTCTACGGCATTCTCCTGATAATTCTTAATTGATAAGTGAGCAGTTTTTCTCGTTTTGATGGGCATTTCCGCCGAATCCTCTGATGCCAATTATGGTTTCCCCAATAAAGAAAATCTGGTTTCTGTCTAAGCCTCATATGATAACCTATTTTACATTTCATGTTGAGTGCACAAAACAAGTTCAAGAATGTAGAACCTTTTTATATCATGCAACTCGCTCATATGAATTTGGTTTTTGTCTGAGATGTGCATGCAAAAACCAGATTTTCTTGCACATGAAATGTGAAATAGTATTCCAGCACCTGCAAAAAAATTTGGATGTGTTCATATGATCTAGTAATTAAAAAAAGAATCCAATTTTTTTTGCATGTGCTCATATGAATCTGGTTTCTGTCTAGTAATTTCCAGCACAAAACAAGTTTTTATCGCTCATGTGCTAGAAAATCAGGTTTTTGTCTGAGCCTCATATGATAACCTATTTCACATTTCATGTTGAGTGAACAAAACAAGTTCAAGAATGTAGAACCTTTTCATTACCTTTTTGTCTGAAAATTTTTGGATTCCTTTTTATCTCAAAGGATATGAATCTGAAAATGATGTGATCTGTCACCGCACTGCAAGTTCTGTGAGTATCTGTCTGTTCCATGCAGAAATTTGGATTCTCCTGTTTTTTTATTTATTTATTTTGAATATGCCTTTGCTAGTTTCCCCTCTTTGAGTCCTACCTTACAGTGGTAACAGTACCACTGGAGCGCGCGCACCTCATTTCTTTATGTTTTGCGAGTCCATATTTACCCGCACAGTGATTGATGTGCTGAGCCTACCATGTCACTTGGGTTATAGTAACAAATCATGCTCTTTGAAACCCAAAAAGGAATTGGGTATAAGCAAATCAGCATGGGTTAGTGTAGATGTCTCTGTTTTGGTTTTTTTTTTTTTTTTCCCCCAAAATCTAGCTGTTATATTGGAAGTTGTGTTCAGGTGCATGCTAGAGTGGAAGCTCTTGCAGTGGGGAAGCTATCACTAAACTTGACGGGTTTTAGCAGCGAGGCCATTCTATTTTTGGAAATTAGAACAGCCTTGCAATCCAGAGCCTTTTGCCGTTCACACAATCTATACTTCTCACGGTGGAATATCTCAACACTGCAGCACTCGGGCCTAAAAAGATTACAAATCAAATAGGTAAATAGAATTCATCCTAGTGACTTTGGAAGTAATAACTCTTTCCCGTGTTTGAGATTTATTTTAAAATGCTGATTGTGTTGTTGAGTATGTATGGCTGATTTCTATGATGTGTCCACATAAAATTTTCATTTAATTTTTGAGGAGAGGTGAAGGTCTCTTGAGAGAGTCAAAATTTGAGTCCTACTCATCAATGTAATTTGTGTGTAGATCACTGGATTTGTTAATCTGAACCGTTGTGCACCTGAAAACCTGTGCACTTGAAGCAGTTGTCAACTGCTATTTACCAACCTGTTTCAGCAATACTTGCCTTTGCCGAATGAATTCTCAGTTCCCAGCATCTGCACTTGCATAGTGTTGGTGTTCATCGTACGTAGTATTTCACCACTGTCATTTGTGGATTGGGGCTGGCTCTACAAATATCACAAAGGCCTGATAGCTCTTCGGTTTTCCTTCTCCATTTTTGCATTGATTGTGTGATATCATTCATATTCCCTTATTTTTGAACTTGCATTGAGATGCTCTTGAACTCTGTTCCGGTTTCTCAGTCTTTGTTTTGAAAATCATGAAATTACAATGTGGATTGAGAACTTGCATTGAGAATTTGTGGATTGCTTTGGGTAAGTGCTCATTTTGTCGTATTTATCCCCTTTGATATCTGTCTTAGTACTGGGGATATGGTTTGATTCAATCATGTACAGCTGGCTCACAAATTCTAATTTCCACATTATTTCCTTTTTTTCCTTTTAGGTTGCTTAAGTTACGAAATCTGGAGATAATATGAGGTGACACAAATGATGGACGGGTTGGATGGCCTTCATACATAGAGGTGGGTATCGAGTCGAGTCGGACCGGATTGGGTCCAATTCGACTCGGTTCGAAATCTTAAATGGCCGACCCGAACTCGATCCGATCCGGGACCTAGTCTGGGTCCTTTGACTCGATCCGATCCGTTGCACTACTGGCTTGACCCGAACCGAGTCCGACTCGGTCAGGAAAATCGAGTCGGATCGGGTTGGGTACGGTTTGGATCAAAGAGTTTCAATGATAGACATTCAACCCCACTGCTTTTTGCAATGTGGTACACTTGATCTTTAGATCTGTCTTATTTTTCGGCTCAAGCCTTATGACAAGCCCGCCAAATGGATGGACTGTTTGGATATAACACATAACTTATGATGGGACCCACAAAACTTACTATCTTCTGCAGCTGGCCGCTTCCTGCCCGCTTTCTTCTAGACGGTTTCTGCATAAGCTTTTTGACGGGAAGTTCCTGTGCAAGTATGCTATGTGGGCCCAATTCAATGTATATGAGAAATCCATTCCGTACATTTGTTTTGCAAGTTCATTTTAGGACATGTCACTGAAATTGATATGGATACACTTGATCTTTAGATCTGTCTTATTTTTCGGCTCAAGCCTTATGACAAGCCCGCCAAATGGATGGACTGTTTGGATATAACACATAACTTATGATGGGACCCACAAAACTTACTATCTTCTGCAGCTGGCCGCTTCCTGCCCGCTTTCTTCTAGACGGTTTCTGCATAAGCTTTTTGACGGGAAGTTCCTGTGCAAGTATGCTATGTGGGCCCAATTCAATGTATATGAGAAATCCATTCCGTACATTTGTTTTGCAAGTTCATTTTAGGACATGTCACTGAAATTGATATGGATACAAAACTCAACTGGCCACACAATAATAAATAGTGGGAATTCAGCTAGCACCGTTGAAGCATTCCTATGACCATAAAAGTTTTGTATCAGGCTATCTTTCTATTTTTTTCACTTCATCACATTGGGAATGACCCTATAAATGGATTGGATAACATATAAACATTAAGGTGGAGCCCAAGAAAGTTTCAACGGTAGGAATTTCCTTCCCCAAATTTCCCTCTCGAGTGACCCACTTTAGTTTTGTATCTTTCTCATTTTTTGGTGGCACGTCCTTAAATGATCTTGCAAAATAGATGGATGAAATGGATTTCTCATATACATTGAAGTGGGCCCCACATAACATTGTTGCGCACAAGCCTCATTGGAAAGGCTTTTGTAGGGAATTCATGTACCGTCAGAGACTCAGAGCAGCTTGGTGCTCCATGCACATTGAGCCGTGTGCGCGGAGAGGATGGATCAGCTACTCCCTTGCCACCGCCAATGGCCGGTGTCGGTGCTCTGTGGACGCCACCATAATGTATTTATTTCATACATGCCGTTCATCTAATTTTTTTTAAGATCATTTTATGGTATTAAAATAAAAATGAGGCATATCCCAATCTACAGTGGACAACTTTACAGGAAACAATGTTAAATGAATATTGTGTGGATCAAATCGGATCGGATACAATTGGATCGGATTCCGGATCGGATTGGTCCGATTTGCCATTGACCCGAACCCGATCCGATTAACGGTCGGATCTGCCTGATCCTACTCGAACCTGACCAATCCAGGCCATCGGTTCTATTCGAATCGGGTCGGATCCACTGGATCGGGTCCAACGTGCCTAGCTCTATTCATACATCACATGGCCCCAACTCTGTTTTGAGTGTAAGTGGGAAAAGATTGTTGATCAGATAATTTTTTTTTTTATTAAATTTTGGTGGTACCTTTGATCAATGATCGAGACCAATGATTCCAGTTTTATATAGACTCCTAAGAGAATATTCGTTGTTTATATTTCAGGCAATGAATCGAGAATACATGGTAAGTGAGTTCAGAACCGTGGTAGATTCTTTGAATCAACTGGTACCTGAAATGCAGATTGCAACAGATATAATTTGCAGATTCCCTGGTATGTTACCACATAGATGTAGTATAAATTTTCTATTCATTAATTATACCACAGATATAATTGGTGGATTCCCTGGTAGTATAAATTTACTCCCATCAATTTAGGAATAGCTTTTAAATGGTATATTAGTAAAAGTTTTATAAGCCACTTCCCACCAAACATCAAGTTTTTTTTTTAATTTTATTTTTATTTTATGATGACAGGGTGTCCCCACTCCCTTTTGAGGCGAGACTAATCCCTGCAGATGCACATAATCACCCGTAAACCACATGCACTGGGTAAAACATGATTAGCACCCTTTTCATGCATGAGGAAAAATCCTTGACCCAAGGAATATGCAAACATACTAAGGTTTTCAATTTGTACCAGTGGGACCCATGGTTCGATTATTTGGACAATTGCTCTGCTCAGCCCCACAATGAAGGCCCGAATTGTAAGATCTTAGCCACCAGTTTTTGCATTATCTGAGCTGAACGTGGACCGCTGCTATATTTCTCTTCTTGGCCATCCATTTTTAGGCAAGAAATTGAAAGTTTAGGATTGTCTTGTCGAGGAATTTTGGGACATTTTCTTTCTAGTGGGGCCCAACACAGATGGTCTACATCAATAATCCATGTGACCCACTTGTACATGCTGAAAACATGAGTTTATTGTAAATTCTGTAATTTGAGACTGAGAACTCAAGGTGCATTTCCTCAAAACCATAAGGTCTTTTAAGTAGAGTCCTCAGATAGAATATAATGTGATCTGATGAATTCATTTTTCTCAAAGTGTTAACAAGGTTTTAAATATTGTTATTGCACATAGATAAATTCCTTTTTGTTTCTTTGAATTTGGTTCTCCAATGAATTCCTTTTTCTAAAAGTGTTTACATAGATGACCTGACCTTTTGTTGTGCAAATGTATAGAAAGAAATGAAAGAGGTAACTCAACAGTGAGATCGTGCTCAATCTCATCTCAAGGGCTTGTCTCTTTTCTCAACATTTTTCAGGTAATTTAGTGCCTTTTTCTAGAACTATATCATTTATTTTTCAGCTTTTGTTTAGTTGTATTACATCCTTTGCCCAACCTGAATTTGGTTACAGGTTGTGAATGTGATGTTAAAAATTTTGCCATACACAAAGACATCTTTCTTTGTATCATTTCCCAAAAAGTCGACAAACTAGGTGTTGATAAAAAGAAAAAGAAAATATCATGATATCTCTAGCAGGTAATTTTAATTATATTAAAAAAGATATCTCTAGCAGGTGTTTGGCTGCACCAAATATCATGATATTTTGCACCAAATTAGATTGTTTAATAATGAAATTTCATGATATTTGGTGCTACCAATGCACCATAAAGTATTTGCAGTATGGGAATTTTCCTTTTTTTTTTTCCTTTTCTTTCTTGAAAATGTCTTTTTTTTTTTTTTTTTTTGCAATAATTATGCAGAATCACTGTTAAGGCTTCTACAGTTTAACTTATACATGTCTCATTGCTGGTGTAGTTGCCATTCTTCTTACGGGAACTTATCTGTTGGTTAGAAATACACAAGTGGACCCCACATTCCATCTGTGATCAGGATCATTGTTTAGTGGGCCACCACATTCTGAGTTGTATCTCACAAATCAAGGAAGTATGAGAACTTTGCTTAAATTTATCAACAGTATGTCAACCTTCACCCAAAATTCAATCATGTGTAATTTTTTTTATGTGATTCTTTTGCAGGTTCTTTTACTTCAACATTTGTAGTTGTCTCCACTGAAGGTGCAACAAAAATCAGTTTTTTTGGTTCTGTTGCCACTACAGGTGAAGTTCTTGTTTTTATTTCTTTTTAAAGGCACTCTTGGATCTCTACTGACATTGCTTACTCTCGCAAGCAAGCGTCCAACCATTACAAGAAATTAGAGGTATCTTTATTTCATGCCTTTGGGCACATGATTGAATTAGAGGTATCTTTGTTTCGTGCCTTTCGGCACATGATTGAATTAGAGGTATCTTTATTTCATGCCTTTGCAATTTGAGTTCTTTGCCTTATCAGGTTGTCTTTAATTTAATTTTATTATTTTTTTTATGCATGACTTAGTTTTTGAGAACTGCATGCCAATTGAATTGGATCGTAGCTAAACCTTGGCTCAAGTAATGTTAGGGTGGAGCATAGGCTAGGCTTCTTGTAGTGAATATCTTGTAGCTATATAACTTATGTTTGCATTGGTGAGAAACAATTCGTGGACCTGCAGATCTTGGGCATGTCGACCGTTTATTGATTACAATATTTGACAGTTTGAATGGGAAATGCCAGAAGGAACTCGAGACAATTGGGAGGCAATATCCATTTAAATCTTTGAAGCTCAATTTTTCTTGCCATTATGAGTTTCGAAATGTTGAATTTGGTCTATATGCTCATTGTCTCCATTGATCATTTTCTGTTTGCCTTTGTTATAACTTGTATATGTCTGTTAATTGAATCCTATTGGCATCTGATTTTTACACACCTCACTCTTGAATTTGAACATTTGGACATCTTTTATTTTCCCCATATGGATGTATGGCATGGAAGGATAAAACACATGCATCAATGTGGGCCCACAGATGTCGGATCTTCACTCTGACAAAATGTCCTTTGGTTTCTTCAGTCCTGCTTTCCAATGCTGGTGTAATTTCAGATTGGATGTCTTTGCTCCTACCTTTGGCTGTGGAAAGAGGAGTTCGCGTAATTACCAATATGAGTGCAAGTAAGAATTTCTTATCATTCACTGAGCTTGCAACATTTCAATTACATGATATTGATGAATAGTTGTTTGTTATTAACATGTCTGGATCTTTTTCTTGGAAGTGGATCTACATGTTGCATAGGTAGCAGTCCTAAATATTTTTTGTTTATAGTCTGAATTTGGTTTTTTGTCTAATTAGCTAGCAATCAAAGGCCTCAAATGTATTTTTTTTTTTTTAAAATAACTTGTTAGTAAAGAAGTAATTTGATTTGGATTTTTGATTCTTCTTCTTCTTCTTCTTTTTGTTTTTTGGATTGTTGCAAAAGAAGGCTGCAAAACAGAGGTTTATTTTAATTTTTAATTTTTATTTTCAAGTGGTTTGATTTGGGTTTTCTCTAAAACAGAGGCCCTTTGTCTATTTTATCAGTTAAATGATTGTTAGGCCATGCTATATCCATGATAGGTCTGCAATTTAACCGCTATACATAAGACTATGCAGTTCATGATTCTCTACCATAGAAACAGTCATGTTTTCCATGCCAACCTGAAATTTGTAAAACGAACCTGCTATCTGGTGGAACACATGTATTCATCAAATGTGCTATGAATCAAGTTTTCTTAACTATCTATTCTTGTCTACACATGAGGAGCACATGATTAGCCCATAGACCCGAGTTTGGGCCAGCACATCTAAATTGTGGCTCCACCTGATGAACAGTCAGGATCTCAATCACGCGTGGATCAAGAGTCCCATTGGAAAATTCTGAAAAAAAGAAGAAAAAAAAAAGAGAAAAACTTAGCCAAGCAAGTAAGAAGTAGTAATTAAAATTTTTTTTTCTACAGGTTTTTATCATCCTACCAGGAAGTGTCTTAAGGTTGATCATGTCCAAGCCCCATGGATTTCAATTTTTTTTTTTTCTACAGTTTATCTTGGTAGGCTTGAATTCCTGTGAGTTTTCTTCAATTATTCTAACTAGAATCTTGTTTTCTCCTAACACAATTTTTTTTAGGTAGTTATGATATGGAAGACAACCGTAAGAGCTTACGACTTAGCTACTCTCAAGTATTGGGGACTAGCAACTCATATAAACTTCCTGGTATGTTTGGGTGGCGATTGGATCTGAAAATTTGAGATTTTGATTCATTTGTTTCATGGCATTCGACATTGGAATTGGGATGGTACAATTGGATAACTATTATAAAGAACTTGAGGAATGAAGAGCATAAGTCCTTTAGTAGACACCATATGACCCCTAAGTAGATTAGAATCTCAATTTTCCATACACTAGCAAATGTGGAGTGAATAAGTTTTTATAGAAAATAGCTTGGTAAAAGCCAAGCCAAAAAAGCCCTTATAAGACCGTAAAGGCCATTACGTAAAAGTAATAGTGGCAACCGCTACACGTTATGTGGTTATAATGGCTGTAATGGCCATTATGAAAAAAATGACCTGTAATTGCCGTTATGGTGCCCATAATGGCCCGTTACACCCCCTTATAAAGGCCGTAATTGTCTTTTATTCGGTAGATACAGTTTTTTTTTTTTTCAAAAAAAAAAAAGAAAAAAAAAAGAAAGAAAAGAAACGGGAAAGGCTATTACGGCCTGTATCGTAAAGATAACGGTGGTGGCCGTTACAGCCATCGTCGGAATTCCTTGAATCTAAGACTGTCACGCCCCAAACCCGGAGATCGGATTCACAGGAATCCCGATCGCCGAATCCGGTGCCGACAGCCTCCGTAGTACCCCATTCTCGGCTCCTAGCGTCCATACGCCAAATTCCGATCCTGGGATCCTACAAGGAGGATTTTTTATTTTTTTATTTTTTTCCAATGTACATTTAACTCAAAATAAGCATAACCACAAGATTACCCAATTCATAAAGGCAACATCATCATCACATATCCACTAATATAATCATTTGAGTACAATGCTGAAAGAGAAATACATAAATCGAAAATCAAGCTCCAGAAGACCGCTGCATGCTCCAAGCTCGACACTGCTGCAACCTAACATCACCTGCACGCATCTATCGTGCATAAGCTTATAGAAAGCTTAGAGGGTGGTGTAAGTGTGTGCACAAGGTAAGTGTCAAGTATTCAATACAATGTCATCATCATACAATACCGAAATTACAGGTAATTCATAAATCGTACATTATCGGAATAAGCAGAAATACTGACAAGATCATGAATTATCAGAGTGCGCAAAAATACTGACAAGATTATAAATCATACGATAACAGAATAAGAGGAAGTATGGACAAGTCCATAAGTCAAACAATATCAGAATACGCAATATGGAATAGCTGTGCAATAAAGAGTCATAAAGAGCCAAATATCATATGCTGAAGATGCGATGCAATTATACAAATCCTGCTAAGTCTGTCTAGGCCATATAAGTACAAAACATAGCAACCCAAAATGTCATATACCTGCGGATGTAATGCAATATGCGATGCGAATGAAATGACCATGTTGGAGTGCGAAGTCGGGATGATAGTACGTAGTATCGCAGGCTACGGGGTCCACCACAAGGGACTTCTATCCAAACCAGTCCCATACCTAAATTTGGATAGTCAGACTCAACGTGGTAAACTCCTGATGTCAGGTTAGTCGCGCGCCCAACCGAAATCTTTGCCATAACGAAGGTACACAACAATTAGTTGCGCACCATCAGCCCGAGTGGATAGTGAATGAATGAATGAATGAACATGCATATCCTACTCAATAAGTCCACATATCAGTACGGTTCCTCTCTGGGAAATCACCGGGGTCTATTACACTCCAAACCAGATTGCCGCCACATCGCGCACAACAAGGTGAGTGGAAGAGACCTCACTATCCGCCTGCCAATATCGGACTCGGCTCGTCGATAGCGGACCCATTCCTCGAGCTGGTCAGACTCAGCCTAGCATTGCCCCCTCCTCTCGGGCAGGTAAGGCCGTACCCCCTTCCAACCGACCACGACACAGTGGGAGACGCGGCCTAACGGTATATGGCCCTCATGCGCTCATGCATCCACTCGGTCTAGACGTTGGAGCAACCTCTGGAACCAAGAGGGTTTAGGGACTTTCACCCAGGGATATCTATAGCACCCCATGTAGAACAGATTTCCGGTGTCCCGTCTGGCCATCCACAATATGCCTGTGGAGGCTACGGCCCTGATGTCGCTAGGGCACACAATGCAATATGCGTGAGCCATACAATCCAGGCATGCATCAATCATGCGCATACCGTGCGCTCATGTGAGATAACCTCTGCCTATCAGGAAGTCTCATAATAATCTGCCTAATGACATATGCAATGGTCAACCACATCTCATAACAAACATGCAGATGATGCGTATGGGCATGTATCATGGTGCTATGCAGTCACATACTCATAATCGGTATCAATAACCGGTATCAACAATCGGCCTCGACAATGTGGAATTTAACCAACATTGCCCCCAAGGAATGGCTCACACAAAGCCAAACATATAATGGGCTCACGGCCTCACACAAATGCCTAATATACCACACAATGGGCCTTACTTAAGGGACATATATACACAACGGGTGGGCCCTGCTCATGGGCTTTAAATACAGGACATGTGGACCCTACACATGGGTCTCGAATACATCAAATGGGCCATGCATCATGGGCCTAATACATATCACAATGGGCCTTGCCCATAGGCCACGAATACATCTCAGTGGGCCCCAACTACAGGTCGCATATACATCATATAGGTCTCGACAATCGGTCTCGGTCTTAACAACCGAATTGACACTCGGAATCGGCCTCGATACGTAGTCTCGACAATTGGAATCAGCCTCGATACTTGGCTTCGACAATCGGAATCGGCCTATACAATCGGCCTCGACAAATCGAAATCATTGGAATTGGCCTTGATACTTAGTCTCATCAATCAAAATCAGCATATACAATCGGCCTCGACAAATCGAAATCATTGGAATTGGCCTTGATACTCGAAATCGATCGATAATCAGAATCGGCAAATCGGTCACGTCAATCGAAATCGGCAATCAGTCAAGATAATCAGAATTAGTAAATCGGTCACGACAATCGCACCGATCGATAGTCGGAATCGGCAAATCGGTCACGTTAATCTAAATCGATAATCGGTCAAGGTAATAAAAATCAGCAAATCGGTCATGACAATCGCACCGATCGATAGTCGGAATCGGTAAATCGGTCACGTCAATCGAAATCGGTAATCGGTCAAGGTAATCAAAATCAGCAAATCGGTCATGACAATCGCACCGATTGATAGTCGGAATCGGCAAATTGGTCACGTTAATCAAAATCGATAATCGGTCAAGGCAATCAGAATCAGCAAATCGGTCACGACAATCGCACCGATTGATAGTCGGAATCGGCAAATTGGTCACGTTAATCAAAATCGATAATCGGTCAAGGCAATCAGAATCAGCAAATCGGTCACGACAATCGCACCGATCGATAGTCGGAATCGGTAAATCGGTCACGTTAATCGAAATCGACAATCGGTCAAGGCAATCAGAATCGATAATCGACCTAACCAAAAGCCTAAGGGAAGGTCACATGAGGACTTTCAACCGTCATTGCCCATCAATATGGACATGTAACCAACATTGTTCCCAATGAGTGACCCATACAAGAGATTCATACACAACGTAACGGGCCATACATACATCGCATTGGGCCTCAAATATAACAAGTGGGCCGCACCAATGGGCCTCATATATATCGCATTGGGTTTCATACAAGGGCCTCAAGTGTATCACAATGGCCACACCCACGGGCCTCAAATACGTCACAATGGGCCCTAACCCATCAGCCTCAAACATACCATAACGGGCCTCATATACATCAAGTGAGCCACATCACATGGGCCGCACCGATGGGCCGCACGACATGGGCCTAATACACTTCACCAAGGACCACGACATATGGGCCGGAATACATCTCATCGAGTCTTACCAAATGGGCTTCAAATACACAATAGGTGAGCCCTACATATGGGCCCAATATACATCATAGGTGACCCACGGAACTTGTTGTCGCCAATCACATAAACTTTGTAGCTGGTGTGAGACCCACCAACCAAACTGTTCCTCATCAGGTGGGTCCCACATGGGATCCACCACAATATAATATTAAATTATACAATATAATATATAATATATCGTGTGGGGTCCACCATTCATCATTGCAGGACCCACAAACAAGCGGCAGGTGGAACTCCACCGTCCAACAGTCTGGACGGTGGCAATACAACATATACATCAGGAGGGGTAGCCCACCAGATATTTGAATCCAACACATTGCTGGGGTGGATGCACCACACGTGTAGATGGGTGTCACGTCCAGACCCTGGACGGTCTGGACGTAACATAAACATCACTGTGCAACCCACCGTCCAGCAACTGGACGGTGGAGATAAAACACATATATAATGGTGGGGTGATACAGGGCCTGGACGGTCCAGATTCGACCGTCATCAAGGTGGCCCCACTGATGAACGGCGTGAATAAGGCACATACAACAGGGTGTCATCCCACTGTCCCAATCAAATGGACGGTGGGGATGGAGAACACGCTCATTAAGGTGGGTCCACACGGGAGATAAAATAAATACATTACGGTGGTGTCCCACCGTCCAGATGGTCTGGACGGCTGGGATAAAACACTTACATCAAGGTGGTTCCCACCAAATGGATGACGGTGAGGGTATACATACATACAACAGTGGGTCCCATGTGGGGCCCACCATACATTTATCTGCCATCCTGACCGTTGATAAGGTCATACAGACCCAGACGAAGAGGCAAAACAAATTTTATAATGATCCAAAACTTCTGGGCCCTAAAAAAAAAGGTTTCAAAGGTAGACATACAATCTCTACCATTTGTTGGTGTGGACCAAATGAGTGTGGAGAATAGCTGATTTTTGGATATGACCCATTAATAAAGAGGACCCATCAAATGCACGGTGTTGATGTTCCAACACACATCAAGGCGGGGCCATAGTGGGGGCCACTGTCCCAGCGTCCAACCAAGCCGCGGACGCTGCTTGCTGGCAGCGTCCTCTGGACGCTGACAGCAACAACGTCTGCTGTTTATTTTTTTGTTTTTTTTTTTTTTTTTGATTTCCTGCATTTTTTTTTTCATAGATGGGGCCCACGTTTAGATGATCCACTCCATTAGTCGGATTCTGTGGTTTGTGACAGGTTCAAAGAACCCAATATTCGATATATTTGACATATGGAAACATTACAGTGGACCACAACAGATTTATCATTATTAAAATTATTCTTTTGATAGTGCGGCCCACCAGAAATTTGGATTGGATTCATTTTTAGGCTCAACGCTTAAAATAGGCTGGGAAAATATAGGTGGTGTGGATATGAAACACATACATCTGATGGGTCCATGCGTGTGGCCCACTAGCATTACAGCAAGCTGGTACTCGTCCTTGTCCCTCCAGCAGCGCCTGCTGCTAGACGGTGAAGATATAACACATAAATCATGGGTGGGATCCACGTCCCATGCACGGACGGGGTAGATGAAACATACATCATGGTGGGTCCACGTGTACGTGGCCCACCCGAGTTGGATCAAGCAGGGATTTGTGTTTTACATGCGGCTAGACCTGGACGGTCTGGACAACAACTGCTCTAGCTGGTCACGGTCCACCTGGCCCTGTGGCCTCTCCTTTCTGGACGGACGGACGGTATGGATACATGCATCCATCCAGGTGGGGTCCACATTAGTGTGGCCCACCAGCCTCTTGAATCAAGGCTAATATTTATGTTTCTCCTTTGTCCAGTTCAGCCCACAAATAAGGGCAGCAAGGTGCACCCATATGTGAACAGCGGATTGGCCCACTTAAATGGACAGGATGGATGAAATCTATACATCGTGGTGGGCCATCGATCAGGGAGAGAGAGAGAGCCGTGTAGCGGAGGAGCTCCGCCACCACAGGCCCCGCTTTGATACAAATCATATATCAAGATGGGTCCACCATAAGTGGGCCCTCAATCATCAAAATCACATAAATCAAACCTTGGAAGAGCACCCACCTTAAGATCTCTTCGTCTTTTCTTCCATCAACGTGTTCTATAGCTCCAAAGAAGGTGATCCAACGGTTAAGATGAGGCTTTGATGGTGGAGATGGGAGCTAGGAAGGTGGGCCACACTTGCTCTCCATGGAAGCCATGGACGATTGCACCATGGGAGTTGCTTGAGAAAGAAAAAAAAAAGAAGAGAGAAATGAGAGAGAGAGAGAGAGAGAGAGAGAGAGAGAGAGAGAGAGAGAGAAGAGAGAGAGAGAGAGAGAATGAAAGAGAAAGAAATGATGGGAGAGGAGTAATGAGGTGTGTAAGAGATGGATGGAAGGTTGACTTTTGGGGTTGTTTGGGGATGGGGTGATGTGTACTTGACATGAGGTGATGGGAGTACTTTGATTGATTGATGGGTTGAAGTGACATTTGATCTGATTGATGAGACATTCTCTTGGGATTTGCAACGCGCGGCGTTTGCTCGAACTGAACGCGGGCCCACATCTCCTGGCCTAGGTATCGCCTCGTCGCGTGAGACGCGGCATCGGAACCGCGGCGACGGCGCGGTCGCACGGGTACAAGTCTCGAGTCAAGTCGGCTCTTAAATACGGAACATGACTCAGGGTTGCACGCAACCTCGATAACAGAACGCGGGTTACCGGAATTCGACCGGGAGGACCGTGGAAGTCTACGGAACGGTACGGCCTACAATACGGGTCTTACAAAGACCTTGCCCAAGAGCACTTTGTTTTGAAAAGGCAGAGGCATTGTTTGGTAAAATCAAAAGTCTTGAGGAACTCTGCAGCCTAATAGATTGAAGAAGTAAAAGGGAAAATATTTGAGCTACACTCCTCTGTATGGATAATATTATGCATTCTTCTAGTCATTTTTGGTTTCTATGTAGCAACTCTTTGTACTGTTTACCGGACCTTATTTCCATTTTATTTGAGCAAAGTATATATATTTACCTTATGTGGCAGTTATTGGCTGGTATGCATTCACCGAACGCCGTCTTTCTCCTTAGAGATACTGCTTTGAATAGCTTGGTAAGCTAGCATTTATTTTTTGTTGGCGAGCATTACCCAACTGCTGATTCGACTACTCATTGACTTGGCCATTTGGATTTTCTTTTGTTTCAGAGGTTCCCATGGTTCTGGATCTCCTAACTTTGTTTTGTGGACATCTATATATGTCATTTTCAAATGGGTCATCCATGCTTGTGTCTCACTTTGGTAAATAGACTGTCTCTCTTCTTCTTCTTCTTCTTCTTTAATTTCTTTTTGCATTTCCTCACTTGAGGATGTTTGAGCTGAAGATTTTTTACAATCCTATCTACGTTACAGGTGGCCATACCCTTTTCTTGACTTGTCATCGCCTTATGCTCCACTATGGTAAGTTATTGCCTTTATGAAATTTATATCTAATTTTTATGGATTTTTACAGCATAATTTTGCAGGAATTTTGATTTTGCCAAATAATGCCTCCATGAATTGAAATACTCGGAAGGTACTTTTCCACAGGATCAGAAATACCAAAATGCCTTTATTTATTTATTTATTTATTTTTCTTTGAAAAAACAATGAATATGAGAATTGTGGGGTCCACGTGGTATATGTAGACATCCAACCCCTCCAATATAGGGCACCTGAACATGATTATTGCCAAACCAGATTATTTTTTTCATTTGTTATATATGCACTTGTTTCTTTTATTGTCGAATCTGAAGTTTTTATATAAATTGATCTATCAGGGCATGTACTAGCATTGGTAAGAGACGCCATTATTATTTTTCATTTTATTATTAAAAAAAAAAAAAGAAAACGGCTACAACTAATAGCCGTAGCCATAGATCTGGACACCGTAGCCCTTTCTCACTTCGGCCTATAGCTACGGATATAGTAATACTTTTAGCTACAAATATTATCCGTAGTTGTATGTAGATTTTGCTACAGAAAATATGCTACGGATTTAATCCGTAGCTATTGGTATCTATGGCTACAGAATAAATATGTAGCGATAGATTTTTAGCCTATTGTTACTACACCTACGACTACAGTCGTGTTACGGCCAATAATCGTAGCCATAGGTCTTTGGCTACGGTTTTTATCCGTAGCCTTTGCCTCTTTTTAGGTAGTGGCCAGTCGATCCATGGGAGGGGGAAACTATCCTTGGTACAGGCTTTGTTTAGGTCTGTGTAGTCAACGGAGACCCGCCATTTTCCATTGGGCTTTTTCATTAGGACGACGTTAGAGATCCAGTCTGGATAGTAGACTTCTTCAATGAATCAAGCTTCTAGGAACTTTCCAACCTCCTCTCAATGATGGTGTATCGTTTCAGTTGAAAGGATCGTTGTTTTTGCCTCACTGGTTGATGGTTGGATGATACGTTTAACTTGTGGACTATTACTTCCGAGCCGATGCCGGGCATGTCTTGATGGGACCATGCGAAGACATCGGCATGGTGTCGCAGAAGGTCCATGATGTTGTCTCGCAGATTATGGGGTAGCAATGAGCCAACGTGTACAGTACGGGTTGGGTCAGACTCGCAAAGAGGGATAATTACGAGGTCTTCCATAGGAGAGCCTCTCTCGAGCGACGCTTCCTGGGGGTCGAGGGAAGTGATGGCCATAGCACGGTGCTGCGTGTCTGCTCTCAAAGTTGTGGAGTAACATTGACGAGCTTCGTGCTGGTCTCCTCTGACCTGTCCAACACCGTGCTCAGTTGGAAACTTCATTGTGAGGTGATAGGTAGAAACCATTGCTAGCATGGTGTTAAGGGACGATCGTCCAAGGATGACATTGTAGACGGAAGGACAGTCGACCATAAGAAAGTTGATCATCGTCGTCGTCTGATTTTGTTCCTATCCTGTAGTGATTGGAAGCAGGATAAATCCTTTGGAAGTGACCTTTTCTCCTGTGAATCCGAGCAGAGGGGTTTGGATAGGTCGAAGGAGGGATCTTCCAATCCCCATTTTGTCAAAGGCGACAATGAAGAGGATGTTGGTCGAGCTGCTAGTGTTTACCAAAATTCAGAATACCTTGCAGTTTGCTACAGTCATGACAACCATTAGAGAATCGTCATCATCTTGATGGACCCCATGAGCCTCCTCTTCGGTGAACATTAGCTCACCAAGGATCATTTTCTGCTCTTTCGGAGGTCGGCAGGTGAGGTGGATATGGTGTTCCGAGCTTGTAACACCCCGTACTTTTCAGTACTCAGGAGTTACCATAAAGATGTAGATTAGTATAAACACAAATCTAACTAAATAGAACATTCACCTTTATTCTAACACGTAGTTGATTGTTTGGAGTAATTTTCATCCATAGACCAGGCCGTCTGATCGTGGGTTATCAAATCAGACTAGGGGTGCACATCGAACCGGTAAAACTGTGGAACCGGACCAGAACCGACCAAACGGTCCAGTTTGGTCCGGTTCTAGAGTGTACTGGTTCCGGTTCCGGTTCCAAAAATTAAAGAACCGTTTAGTTCGGTTCGGTTCCGGTTTGGGGGTATGTAGAACCGAACCGAACCGTGGATCTGAACCGTGGAACTGAACTTAGAACCAAACTGTGGAACCAAACTTGGAACCGAATCGTGGAACCAAACTTGGAACCGTGAGTTTACAATATATTTTAGTTGTATACGGAGAACGTTCGACATGCAGCAAATAATCTCCAGCAACATTACACCGAAACTATGCACATCCACCTTTATAGTGACTGCCATGTTCTTGAACCATTCAAGTGCAACGTATCCTCTGGTCTCTCTGATGTATGTGGTAGTTTGAGTCTGGTTAGTCCTGAGAAGCTTTGCTAGCCCAAAGTCAAAAATCCTAGCTGGGAAGTTGTCATATAATAATACATTTTGGGGCTTATGTCGTAATGGATGATCTGGTTCCCGCACTCCACATGCAAGTATATGAGCCCTCTTGCAATCCCAAATGCAATCTGTGATCTTTGGTTCTAGCTAGGCCTTGAACTGCCAAAGAGGAAGCTTGCCAAAGAGCCATTGCTCATATACTCATACACCAACAGCCGATGGGGCCCCTCATCGCAAAATCCTAACAATTGGACTAGATTCTTATGATGAATTTGGCTGATTGCACTCACTTCGGTCTTGAATTCCTTCTCAGCTTCTTTCACCACTTTATCTAACCTCTTCACTGCCACAAAATTTGCACGATACGACTCTAGCAAGCCTTTATAAACAGTGCCACAGGAACCCCTCCCGAGTTCTTCCTTGAACCCATCTGTGACTTTCTCCAGCTCCATGTATGTAAAAGAACGGAGATTTACTCCAATCGAGCTGGAATCTAGCTGGATTTTCACTAATTTTAATGGTTTGTGAAGAAAATAATCCATAAAATCAACGATAGGAGGTAGAAATTGAGAAATGCGGAGCTGCCCAAAATCGCTGATATGATGAGTATTGGGGTCCGATTATCTTTCTTTCCTTTGCTCGAGCCAAGTGAAGGAAGAGGTGGAGATGTGGAACTACCTCTTGCCATTTTGATCAGTGCCTTTCCACCAACACTAGGATTATAAAAAGCCCAGAACCGTGGAACCGATTCGGAACTGAACTGATTTTCACGGTCCGGTTCCGGTTCGGTTTTAGGGTGCTAATGGTCTGGTTCTAGGGTGCTAACGGTCTGGTTCCGGTTCTAAAAATTTGAGAACCGTAAGGAACGGTTCGGTTCCAGTTTCACCTCAAAACCGGATCGAACCGAACCATGTGCACCCCTAAATCAGACAGTCAAATCATAATTTCATTGAAAATTTGAAATTATACACAAAGTTCTACTTATAATGAATCAACCTCAACAAGACTTAGCATGACACATTGTTAGGAAGGGTGAACGGTCCACTTTCAGTGTTAGGTCATGGATCATCTTATCAACCGTACATCTATAAATTTGGCTCTTGATTCATAAGATCCATTGATCATTGAGTCCACAACATCCTGCATAGTGATCCGCTATGTGAACGCATTAATCAAATAATCTAGGTATTAGATCAAGCATTAAAGTCCACTTAGATAATTCTTAGGACTACTAGGACCATTGATAAACAATTTTGAGACAAACCAAACCATCCAATCGTCTACGATCTCTTGGGCCAGGTCTACTATTTAGGCCCATGGAGCCTCCTAGACAGTATGGATCTTAGAAAATTACATCAATGTGACTTAAATTGCCAAGTCCAGTGTTCACCGGCTTCAAGATTTAGTTGGGAGTAAACATAACTGATCTTTACAAACCTTAAATCCCAGTAATAATCACAGTTTGGATAGCCTTAGGCCTTTAAAACCCTTTTGATCGGTGATGATCAAATCTAGAAGAAATCTGACCATCGGATTAGCGGGAATCATTAGTTGGCCATGAGATTACTAAGTATAGCCACTTACAATTGAAATGATTTAATCTTTCTGATCAAAGCCCTATAGGGGCTGAGTGAGTAAATAGATGGTGTTGATCAAAATGGGACTCACGTAAACAACTTAGAGAAAGATAATAGTAATAATAATAAAAATGATATTTAAAAACATTGTAAAGAGGATATTTAATATTATAAATGTGTATATTAGGCCATCTGATCCATAATCCAGCCCCTAAATTCTAGTTAAGTAGTCCCGTAGACCTTTTGTACCGTTGATGATAAGTTTAGATGTAATCTGACCATCGAATCGAGGTAAATCCACAAATATGATCTGAATCAAGTCGTGGGGCTCACCTGAGCCTTGAATCTGCCTAGTTTTGGTTAGAGAACCTAATAAGACCCTCTAAGGAGAATGAATAGATTTCATCAAAACATCACTATGAGCCCCACACTTGCGTGCGTGTACACCAGGGTGTGGTACACCCACTATGCACCAGACCTGCTAGCTCGGTCAAACCACGTTTGACAGAGGATACTCGAAGAGGAAGGTCTCTCTCCCTCTTTCCTGCCTTGCAATTTAAACGGACGATGTTTTTTTTGTGACTTCTGTGGTCCACCATCATCATTCGTCTGTGTCATCTAAACCGTCCATCTAGTGCGGACATGAGCTCTGACCGAACCCATGCAACTCCCGCTCGTATCCGCCCATGTGCTTGTAAACAAACTCGAGCAAAAGGTGAGTTGCGTGCGGTCGAGAATTTCTGAAAATGGAAATTCTATCCTGTTGTTGCCAAACTGGCAATCTGGGTGCGTTATTCTCTTTCATTTGTAACCGTAAGATACAAAGCATCTCAGTAATCTATTTGTTTAGGGTTTCCAAACAAAACCATGGCCAGTTTCGGTTCCTACCCACCGAATTTGAAGGTGGTTTCAACCGGATCAAATCCGGACCACTCGTTATAAATCCGACGGTTCTGAGGTGTTAGGGTAAGGGAATAAAAGGGAGAGAATCAAGCAGTAGGGTATCCTCCTCCGTTTTCTGGCAGCCACACTTAAAGAGCGACTGTTTCTTCCCAAACTCGAACCCACTGATGAAATGCCTCTAGATTTTCGATCTCGAGCTTCCACGAGCTCTTATAGGTGTATACAAACTGTCCAGAAGCAGTGGAATCAAGAAAGACCCATCGGATTTCGATCCACAATTGGAGGCCGACCTTCTTCCTCATTTGCTGTCACGCCACACCACACCGAGTCCGTCCAAGTCTGGGTTCAGTTATACTCTCTTGACCTCCCAAACAAGAAGGAAGAAGGTGGGGGGAGAGAGAGAGAGAGGAGAGAGAGAGAGAGAGGAAGAGAGAAGAGAGAGAGAGAGAGAGAGAGAGAGAGAGAGAGAGAGAGAGAGAGAGAGAGTGGCATCGACTTGGCCCACCTGAGTCGTTGGACCAACGAGGGCCGCTACCATGTTGACTGAGCTCGACTCATTGAGCTTGGGTCATGTGGAGCTTGGACTCAGTGAGCCTTGCTGAACCGAGAGAAGGGAAGAAGGAAGAAGGCAGCGGTGGTGCAAATCGACCGCTGCACTTGTGCTTGAGTCAGGCCGAGCCATGAGATGGGCTTGATGTGTCTGGGTGCATCTGACCTCCCTAAGCAGATGAAAGGAAGGAAGAAGAGAGAAGCATGAAGGAAAACGAAGAAGAGAAGAAGGAGAGTGGGTGCGTTACTGCACCAGCTCGAATCGAGCCAGCCCGACTCACCGACGAGTTTGAATCGTTGGACCAGTTCGGTCCGAGCTAGGGATGGGTCTGGTCAGATTCAGACACTGTCCGGTCGTTGGTTGTACAAATAAGAAAATAGAAAATAGAAGAAAAGGAAGAGAGAAAGGAGAAAGAGGAGAAACGAGTTGAGCCCTTGTTGCTGCCTAGTCAACTTGGCTGAAATCCACCAATTTCAGCTGGGTTGAGCTAGGCTTGGGTTTGGTCTAAGTATAGCTAGATATTCCAGCAAAAGAAAGAAAGGAGATAGGAAGGGAGAGAGAGAGAGAGAGAGAAAGAAAGAGCAAAAGAAAAGAGAAGAAGAGGAGAGAGGGTGATATCGAGTCAACTCAGCTGCCATTTTTTCGAGTTCGGTCCGAGTTGAGTGTGAGGTTGGCTGAGTCCAGACTCGCCTAGTCAGGTAGAGTGGCAAAGAGAGAAGGAGGAGAAAGGAAAGAGAAAAGATAAGGAAGAGAAGGAGAAGATGCGAGCAGTTAGAGGTTGCCGAGTTTCTAGTTGAGTCGACTCAGTCCTCACCACTTCAGACTCAAATTGGGCCAGTTTTAATGAAGATCCTGATCCATTCAACTTAGGTATGCTAACTTCCGATTCTTTTATACATTTGAATTGTCAAAATTAAATTATCATTATTTTTACTATTGTTAGAAATTATTAAATTATTAATTATGATTTTGCTAGCTAATTAAGCTTCATACTACAATTAACTTACAATTATTAATTATTTCATTAGTTATCATTAAGAATTGATGATACAAGTGAAACATTAAAATCTAAAATTGAAGTCTAGAACTGGATTATAGGATGAAGCTAAAGATCTAAGTAATCCAAACTTTAGGTTATCATCCTAACCGTAGAAAATGTATAAAACTTAAATCTGACCATACAATTTACAACTCGTGATAGGATTCGATTCTAAGGACGCACGCGCTTCATAGAAATGTTAGTCGACGATTCAAAACATAAGGTGATGACTTCTTCCCCTTAAGCTTTCCATTTCCAAATTAGTTTAAGTAATAGTCTTTATTAGAATCACTATTGTTACCTCATAGTATGCGACCTCTTACACTAGTTATGAATTCTTAAGACATAATTTATATCTAATTTATAGTTGATAGTTGTGAACCATGATTGCATACGATAGTTACTTACATGATAACTCCCATTTTAATCGATAGTTCACATCATGACCTATTATGATTATTATGCTTAACATATGTCTGTCATGCCTAGCTATATACTTTCACACGAATTGTTGTACGTCACTTATGGATCTATATTCACTACACTTACTAGTAGGTAATCCCTCTTGTGTATGTGAACCCATACTTAGGATGTAACAAGATAGAGTGTGGTAAGAAATGGACCCTCGATTTGGAAGTTATATGGGACATGGAATACTATAATGTGGGATTTACCATCCATAGGTCATACGGCTTGAGTAACTTAGAAATGACTTCTTTAATCGCTCTGATTTAACCTTGCCTGACCCCTTTTTGCTGTCTTGATTTAATGTTCAAAGTACCTTTTTTCGTTGTGATTTAACATCTGTCCCATGTTTTGATGATTTCCTTGCGTGCTTCGATGGCCTATAACCATGCGATGATGATCCATACTTATTGAATTTGATTGGCTACTGGTCGACAGGCATCCATTAAACATTCTAAGATGAGGAAATCTCATGAGCCGGGGATGGTGGGAATGAGACACTATGCCCAAGTTGTCAGCCTACGCTGGGTGACGAGCCCTCCGTAGTAATCATTGAGTTACTTAAATTGGTTGGTTGTAATTAGAATAATAATGGTTTGGCTAATTATGCATTCATAGCATACCGGCGATGACGGGTGGCTAATTCTGAATGTTGTAGCATGTGCCTTTAGGTGTAGTGGGGTATTGTTTTGCTAGCTCACAGACCATTGACTGTTGACCTACATACATGATGTACGATGGCTCATTATGTTGTACATGATGTACGCACGTGATGTGCCGCGCTGGTGACTAGTCATATGCATGGCTGACGAGCCCAAGTCTGACTGGATGAGCATCCCCATGTCGATGTGCATTCATGCATTTAAACAAGACTTCTTCATGTATTATTTTGATTGCCTTGTTGTTTTTAAACTATGTTTATCTAAGGCGACGGTGTGTAATCTTAAGGGGAATTCACACTAAGTTGGCCACTCATTCATCAAATATATAACCTACAGGTAGCACAAGTGGCTTAAAAGACACTCATGTCCAGAGTAATAAAGGGTAGGGTACAATTATCAGGGATGTATGGCTGTATCTGTTAGAAGAAGCTGCATGGTCTTGTTGCTTAAGTTTATATGTATTTTATTATTTCTCTTGTGTAAATTATGTAATTCCTGTATTTGTTAATATAGAGACATTGGTTTGTATAAGTCATTATGGGCAGCCGCTCATATATTCAAAATATAAATGTAAATTTTCTTTTATGTTTAATTTGTCCATCTTTTGCTAAATTGCTAACTTTGAAAGAAAAAAAAAAAAGAAAAAAAATACATGAATTTGACTATCTTTAAAGGTTAACACTCGAATTTTTGGAGAATGAGTCATATACTCAGGTTTCGAAAACTCGGGGCGTTACAGAGCTATTATGGTTGATGCTCTGGGCATGAGTTTTGCTAGCTTGGTTGAATCTTCTCCTTCTACAGGCCCACCAAAGATAGTTCGGATTTCACCCGTAGCTTCATTGTCGTTCCCATTTCTGTGTTATTCGTTCCTCCGATCTGGCCGTTCTTCCCTTCTATTTACATACTCTCATAGATGTTCGTTGCGGACGATGACTTCGATCTCCTCCTTGAAGTCGAAACAATCACCGATGGCGTGACTGTGGTCATGGTGGAAGTGACAGTATTTTCGTTTGTCCTGCTTGTTGGTATTAGTCCTCATCTGGTTCGGCCATTTCAGGAGTCTTTTGTCCCGAACTTCCATGAGGACCTGCTCAGGAGTTGCATTCAAAGGGGTGTAAGACAGAAACCTACTCTCAGGTCGCCGGCTGGGACACTGTCTTGCCGAGTCGTCATCTCTTCTTCTTTTATTGTTAAAGCTAGGAGGGGGCTCTTCTTTGCATTTCTTTTGCTTGGCTGAACTCCCGGCGCTGCGAGCGGCTTTATGAGAGCTGAACAGCTCTTCGGCATTGGAATACTTTTGAGCTCGATTGAGGAGGTCGGCCAAAATCGTCAGGGAATTTTTGCAGATTGAGAAGAGAAATCTTCTCTCCTTCAGGCCAACCATCATAGTAGCTAGGGTTATTTGATCTGAATAGCCCTCCACCTGCATCGCTTCTTAGTTGAAGTGCTTGATGTAATTCTTCATCAGCTCGTCCTCCTTATGAGTAACAGTGAGGAGGTGGGTTGCTGGCTTCTGCCTGTATTTTCCTCCAATGAATTGGGTGAAAATTTTACTAAGCTGCGCAAACAAACCGATGGATTTTGGTTTTAACTGTCGAATTCATTTCCGAGCTGCTCCTGATAGAGTCAAGGATAATGCCCTACACATTATCGCGGTCGAGGCATCATAAAGTTCCATCCATGCCCTGAAAGATTCTAGATGCTCTGTTGGGTCGGCGGACCCGAAGTAGGGGGTAATCTGTGACATCCTGAATCTGGATGAGAGCTGAGCTTGCATGATATCATCTGTGAATGGTGGTTCAACTTCCTCCAGCATTGCTTCTATCGAGGTCGGGACCTGTGCACGGTAGGCTTGGCATATGTCGCCGATCTGACCCCATAACTCTTTGAGTTTCACTTGCCAAGGAACTTCGTTTTCCCTTACCACTTCAGGTTTTTTTTTCCATGCCTTCAATTCTTTAGTGTGTGGCGCAGATCGGAAGTGGTGAGAGTGGCCGTTCTCACGGTTTGGGCAAGCATTTGGCTGGGTTGCCTTGGCTACAGTTTGACTTCCTGCGGGATTGGGGGGCCACGTGGAGGTTGGGACTGCTCAGTGGCCACACTGTCTTCTACCTTGTGAACAGGGAGAGGGTTCTATCTCTCTAGAATGTGCATCAGTCGATTCATGTTGTTGTTCAAAGCCTCGACACAATTCTCTAAAGAGACGAGTTGACCTCTCTGGTTAAGGGATCTGGGTGTAAGTTCCACTGGAGCGGAATCAGCTCGTTGCTAGGAGGATTGTTTGCCTCGTTTTGCGGATGACTCCAGTGGAGCAGGCATGGCTATAACAATGGCGATCAGAGCTTTATTCCTTCCCTTTGCCATTGTAGAACTTTGGTAAGACAAGAAAGGCTTTGATGTCTTTCCCACAGACGATGCCAAATTGTTGATGCAGAAATTCGTTTAACCCTCACTGGACTTTCGAGTACCTACATACGAAGATGATAAAAGAGACCCTAGCTGTAGAAGGGGGAACCCTCTGATGCCTAAGTCAGAATCAAGCAATCTAGGTCCAGTCATGTTAAGGGTTTACTGGTGCGTACCATTCATTGTACATAAGGCCTCTATTTATAGGCCACAAGTCGATTACGTCGAGAGAAACGCTTCCTGAATCATATGCATGCGTTTAACAACTATTTCTTAACCATTTTGCGAGATCCTCGATGATGATAGGATCAAGTGGTTGGGATCGGAAGACACATGAGACTGAGGTCGACCATCCGAGCTGATCTTCACGGCCGTCCTACGGAAGAGCTCCTTAAGTCGAGCTCTTTGGTGGGCTATGGTCAAGTTATCCCCCAATAGTTACAGTCCTTGATATAGGACTAAGTCTTCAACATTGAATCCTTACGCCTTGACCAGATTACCGACCTGCCCGTGAAGGTTGTGTCTGAGCACTGAAGCCAAACTCTCTTCTTTGATGGAGCATAAGTGACATCGGGGATGACCTATAGTGTCCCGATTTCATATAGCCAATTATATTCACACCTATACATATATATCCACCTCACGAGGAATATAGTGAAACATTAAACCAAATGGATTAGTGTAAATGGTACAAGTAATTAAATTTCGGGAATGAAATTTTGTTTTGGGGGGGTAGATTGTAACACCCCAAACTTTTCAATACCCAAGTATTGAAAGTTATCGAGTGTTACCATAAAATTTAACTTATTATGTACATGTGTACGATATCAATCTAGCTAGTCTAACCTTACATCTATTCTCTAACACGAATCTGACCACTGAGAATAATCTCCATTCATAGATCAAGCCATCTGATCGTTGATTTTGAGATATGATCATCATATACCCAAGTATTATCACTTGTCTATCATAACCAACCGTCCAGTCAACTATTCACTGCCAGGTACACCTGATCATAGTAAACTAGCTACTTGATCTCAACATCTGCTCGTACACATATCGAATAAAGATTTTGGTCCCCTCATCTTATTCACCACCTATGAATATGCTTAACCCATTATTAAAACTACAATCCGAGGAACTTACACATTTGAACAAGTAATTACTTTAATCTAACGGTATACATGTTTTACCTCTCGATCACTCCAAAAACCTACTTTGTGTTCATCCATTTATGAAACTGACTATGCATCCACCTGCATACATGGTCAAAGTATTAATCATCAAGTTCTACTATTTTTTAACATGTCATCTGACAATCCATTATGTGGTTTGATATATGTACATTCCCTAATTAATTTAGTGAATAACTCTTTATTCATAATTATTTAGATATAAGTTCTTTTGTAAGAATTGCTTCGAAACATTCCTATAACCATGTAGAACCATTAAATTTTCTAAAAACTCTTATATCAATAATAATTACAAAAATGCCATTAACCTAGACCCTTGAATTCTAGATCACATGGTTCCCATGATCTGTTTCATGTAAAATTTTATACCATGCTTATTTATCATAAATTAACTATACATGTCGAATTTCAACCCTTAGATCATTATAAAAGTGGCCCAATTGACAAATTAGCTCCGTAACCGTTGATTTTGGTGTCCATCGAGTGAAGAAACCTAGTGGGTAGTCATAGTGGGATATTTTCCTTCATATGAATGACTTGAATTGCTCATAATATGGACTAAGCGTGAAATATGAAGACCCCACTTTGGTAGGCTTTTCTTTAGGCGCGAAGTTATCCTTTCAAGGCTTACCGACTCCTTATAAATCTGGATCTTCCGATTTAACCACTTTTTGTCGTCCATCACAACTCAAATTTGGACCACACTTCGGTCTCATACGACTATGGGTTATACAAAATTTAGACCCCGATCTATGCTCCTACATCGTTGAATGTTAAAGCCAGTTACTTTATTTTGGTATAAAAGATAAAATTTTAGATTTAGGATTTTTTCACCATCGATCCACTACTAAATTTTGTCCAACTGTTTGCCTATCCTGACTATATATATATTTTTTTTCAAAATTGGGACCTGATCATTAAGTGTACACTATTAATTGAGATCAAGTTCGTTTTGACACCCGTTAGGAGAATTTTCAAGATAGGGTCAATCTAAATTTTGGATCACCAAGAAAATCATATACCCTGAATCTATTTGATGACTTCGACATACTGGATAAATTAGATTTAAAGAAAGATCGCTCGAAAACGTCAAATTGGAAAAACCTAATCTAAGTGGGATGTGACTCACTCTTCTCACACGCCCACTCCTTTTATAAAAGGGGTGTGGGTGCCCTTCTCCACTCACACACCAACACTCCCAATGTCAAATGAGAGAGAGAGAGAGAGAGAGAGAGAGAGAGAGAGAGAGAGAGAGAGAGAGAGAGAGAGAGAGAGAGAGAGAGAGAAGCCTAGACACCCATCATCCTCTTCCTTCTCCACACGTTTGGTGTCTCCCTCTTGCTCAAGAGATGTCATGATTCATGCAAAAATTTTTCTATATGGATATCTACCTGGGGTTTAGATCTAAGGTTAATGTGAGGGATTCCTTTAAAGCTTACACTAATTTGAGTTTATATGATTTATCTTATTTTTGCATACTTTCATATTACTGTGATTTCCCATGCAATTGATTGATTTACAATTATCAATTATTTATCATTTTGGAAATTATGGTTAAGGTATAATTTTAATTATACGTGATTTTTATGAATTTATATGGGGTGATGGATACAAGTCTTGCCCTTTGCCAATTTTGAGAGCGACGCGTGCTTCCACTCTATATTGAGTTAGCCTTTTGCTCCTCTCCATTTTTTGTTGAGTTAGCCTATTTTCTACTATTCTCTTTTATTTAGTTAGCTTATTGCTACTCTTCTCTTTTATTAAGTCAGCCTTGTGCTACCTCCCTTTATGGTTGGGCATGTGTCTTGAATTCCAAAACTCCCATGGTTCGATTTATTTCTCTATTGATGCAAGTGATGTCTTATAAGCTTCATGTATAGTGGTTCATATATTTTATCGTGGACGTAATGTGCTCTGGGTAGTGACCCTCTTATCAATATGTAATTCCATTGATTTTAGGTAGTGGTGCACAAATCGATGTAAGTAATCCGCGATGCGTGTTACATCACTTCCGAGATTAGATGTCGCAAATAGTCACTCCATAAGTAAATCGTGTCACTTAATTCATCCGATCTATGTGTTGTGCCATTTTGAAGTGTTCACATAAATCCACAGTAGCATTGGACACGCCGACGAATCTCCGTAGTATGAATATGCGGTGAGCCAGGTTTTTTATGGATTATATTTCACATTGTGATGATTACTATGCATGATGGACAACACACACTTTACTAGACATGCATTCATATATATATATATATATATATATATATATATATATATGCACATACCGATACCACTCGTAGTAGTGGAGTACGAGACGTATCAAAACTCTCACATTATTCTTATGAATCTCTTGAATTATTGTTAATCTTAAAGGATAACCATCACTATGAGTAGGGTATTGACCCTCTACATACGGAATATTATTCTGAATAAAGGAGGAGATAGCTTTATGTTTAGTTATATTTGTTTTTCGCCGCACACTTTGAATAATGTAATAAGCTCCCATTTGAGAGAACATTAGACAGTTAGTTGAATTTTATGTCTTAATAAAATAATAAACACAAATAATTTTGTTCTTATGAATGTGTACCTTTGTGAAGGTAACTGGATGCAATCTAAATGAAAAAAAAATAAAATAAAATAATGTATGATTTTAAAGGATCTAATTATTACTTTATTAACACCCATAATTCTCGAGCACGAGTATGTACTCGGATTACAAAAATTCGGGATGTTACATGACCATCCTCTTCATCTTATTATACGGTGTAGGGACTTCATTGTAAGTTTCGAGCCGCACAGCCCCGCATATGGGATCACGGCTCGGACGACCCTTAGTAGATCACAGGCAGATCTCTTCATAGGGGCTTAGAAATGGATGAGATTGTGAAAGGGCCGGCTCAACTCTTATCCTCCATCGAAGGAAATAGAGGCAAATCTCCTAGCGGTGGATCACTGCCACTATCTGGTCGTTGGGGAGCTCCATGGTCAGGATTGTTTACCACCGACCATGAGACAAATACAGATATCCGAGTCGACCTCATCTCTCTGACCAGTTCATTTTTACCCCTAACACTAACAATGATGCATTTATTAATGGGATCAAAGCATTGATACCCCTTTCAAGTGCATAAATATCCAAGAAAAATATATTTTATTGCCCTTATATGAAACTTGATCTTTATCCTAGCTAATTTATAGATAAATATTGTGCATCCGAACATGCTGGCTGGTTAGGAAAAAGACTATAAATCATGAAACAAGACATAAAAATGAGTTTTACCCTATAGAACAATGGATGACATCTAATTAATCAAATGATACATAGTAAGAATAATGAAGCCCTAACGTTTGAGAACATTCATGTGTATAAAAAGAGACTTACCCACCTCCAATAGGTGCTTTTTTTGACTCAGTCATACCATTCTGTTGAGGAGTGTAGGAGTAGGTAGTATGATAAATGATACTAGTTGATGACAAATAGTCTTAGAAGGAGGTGAATAAGTACTTTGAAGCATTATCAAAATAGAGAATTTGAGTATCCTAATTAAATTGCCTTTGAACTTCAGAATAAACAAACTTAAACATGGTAAATACCCTAGTTCGATCTATTATCATAAATACTCATGTCATACGAGAAACATCATTAATAAAGATAACAAAATACTTAGGGGTTAGGGGGCATTTGGATTGTAAGTTACTTAAGATAAGATACTTATCCCTAAAGTAGCTTATCTTAGTTTCTATGATTAAGAAGAAGAGTTGGTTTGGTAAACAACGTACTTATCATCTTCTCCTCTCTTTCAACTCTCCTGATGCCTCTCTTCAACAACTTATGAAAAGTAAAACGCTAAAAAAATTAACCGAAGTAATTAAGTAATTTTAAGTAAAAAAGTTACTTATAACTAATTATAAAACCAAACTTATCTATAATAATTTACTTATCCACTACCATAAGTAGAAAAAGTAACTTATTTGGTAGTATCCAAACGGGCCTTTAAAGCTGTTAATATTAAGAACTTGAATTGGTCCTCACACATCAGAATGAATTGAAGCAAAGGTAGTAAAACTCCAATTATCCGTCCCAGGTAAAAATAATGATCTCTGATATTTAGCTAACTGACAAGCCTTTTAATTTGTTGATGAAATAGATGACAAAGAAGAAACTAAACTCTTAAAAGACTCCAAAGATGATGACTTAACTGGCGGTTCCACTATAATAATGTAGCTTTCACACTGAGGGTTGTTTTAACATTCCCTAGGTTGAAGAGAGAAAAAGAAAGAGAGGATAATGTGTTGAGAGAGAGGGTGAGAACATCCTGGGGTTTGGGACTTCTCACTTGTTTATTAAAAATATTAGAGGGAATTACATGGCATGCCATTGGGACTACGATGGTTGAAGGCCATATTGAAATTAGTGCTGAAATAGGGGATTTCGATCGATCAATGGAAGCCTTGATCGAATCGAGAAATTTTTGATTTTTCCACGTTTGTCTCTAGACAGTTTTGAACATATTCGATTGATCAAACATTAAGGCTCGATCGATTGAACATAAAGGCTCGATCAATTAAGATTAATTTCAAAAAATTACATTAGCTCTGGACACTTTTGAGCATGTTCGATTGATCGAACATTGTGGTGTCGATAGATGGTGCGTGTGGCTTCTGCGTAAGTGCATGGTTTTATTTCTAATTCTATATCCGAGGTTATATAAATGGGTGTAATGTGGGATTAAGGTATCAGGAACTTGTTTTAAAGAGAGATAGGGTTTGGAGAAAGGGGATCTAGGGTACTCAAGGGTTTTGATTATAAGTTGTCCATATCTTGTAATTTCGTTTTCATAGTGGATTGCTTGTCGCTTTTTTTTTTTTCCCACGTAAATGGTTGTGTTCTCTGTGCATGCTCGAATTTTCTATCTCTGTGCTTGTTTGATTCATATCTGGGTCACACTTGGGTGACGCTTTCACGCCCAATAGGTCCAGTCTATTCAGGCTCATATAATTTAATAAAACATAAATTAAGTGGTTAGTTAGATCCAACTTTCAACTCTCTATGATAAATAAACAAACAACAGAAACTCAAACCATTCAACTACAACAAGCAACTGCACCATTAAAATTGAAAAGGCAGGTGATTAATTTTATAACTACAAAATGAGGTGGGTGGAACTGGTCTACCTAAATTGGAATTGTGGTCTAATTTTGTCAATGGTGTGGCCTGTTGCTATAGGTGGCATGGCAACCTGTTGGCGTGTGTGGCTCATTGCCAATGCTGGTGGCGTGGCAGGACATCGTCGGTGTGCGTGGCCTGTGTAGTATGGTGTGAGCAACCTGCTACCAGTTTGGTGGTGTAACGAATTGCTGCTTTTATAGGTGGCTTATTGTTGCTACCTAGAACCGGGCACAAACCGACCCGATCTGGTGGATTCGACCCGATTTGAACCGAACTGAAGGCCTGGATCGGTGCGGTTTGAGTTGGATTAGTCAGATCCGACCGTTCATCGGATTGAGTTTGGATCGTGGTCAATCCGGACTGATCCGAACTGAAATCCGAACCGAATGGATCCGATCCGATCCGATCCGGAGTGATTCTTATGAATATTTATCACATATAGTCACTAAGTTAGTGAAAAATCATGCCCTATCCGTGCAAACCTATGATAGCATAGGTCGCAATAGGTGAGTGCAAGTCACGCAAGCCCAATACCATGATATACAAACCGACAGTGGGTGGCACAATGATGAGGTTGTGTTGGGCAGGTGTATCGGTCCTTGAAACTTGGAAGCTGATTGGCTGGTGTAACATCGAAGTGGATTACACGTGTTGAGTAAACTCAATGGGCCCAACTATCATTCATACAATTTATCCAGTCTATCCATCTCATTTAACAAATAAGTTTAGGGCTTTATCCCGAACATGGAGTGTATCCAATCCTCAAGTGGAGCACACCATTGGAAATAGTGTGAATTGAACATCTACCGTTGAAAAATTATTGGGGGCCGATGAAGTTTTAGATCAAGCTGATATTTGTTTTTTCCCGTCATCCCTGTCTTTCTAATCTTACAAACAGGTTGGATCACAAATAAACATCACTGGGGCATTATAAATTTCTCAACAGTGGAAATCAACACTTTTACTTTTTCCTGTGGTATGGTCCACTTGAGCTTTGGATATGCATCAATTTTGGGTTCAACCACTAAAATGATCTGGAAAAACGAATGGACGACGTGGATAAACCATATGCATTCACAGTGGGCCCCAACAGAGTTTACTCAGTACGATAAGAGCATACTGAGTTACTCGGTACCACACAATGCAATTTCGTATTGTGCACGTCAACATAGCAGCTTATAGCTGGTGTAGATATGTGTCATGCAAAGAAGAGCGGAGACGCACCTCGAGCTCCAAGTTGGACGAACGACTCAAATGAGATCAAAATTACATGGGCCCCACAATGCTGTATTTATTATATCCATACCGTTTATCCATTTTTCGTGATCATTTTAGAGCATTTGAAAAAAAAAATGAATCATATCTAAAGCTCAAATGGACCACACCGAAAATAGCAACGAGGATAATGATTTTCGCCGTTAAAAAATTTGTAGGGCCCACCATAACGTTTATTTTCCATCTAATCTATTGATAAGGTTAAAAATATATGGATGAAGAGGAAAAACAAATTTCATATTAATCCAAAACTTTCGTGATCTCCGAAAGGGTTTCAATGGTAAACGTTCAATCCCCCATTGTTTTTTACAGTGTGGTCCAACCGATCTTTAGATTTGTCTTATTTTTTGACTCAAGCCTTAAGACAAACTCTCCAAATGGATGGACAGTTTGGATATAACACAAACCTCATAGTTTAACCCACAGACCCAACCCGATCCGAACCGTACCCAACCCGATCCGACTCGATTTCCCTGACCGATTTGGACTCGGTTCGGGTCAAGCCAACCGTACGTCGGATCGGTTCGAGTCAGATGTCCCGAACTTGGTCCCGAATCAGATCGAGTTCGGGTCAGTCCATGTAGATTTTGGATCGAATCGAGTTGGACCCAATCCGATCCGACTCGGTCCGATGCCCAACTCTAGTAATGGTGTGGTGGGATGTCGTTGGAGGTAATAGTTATGTCGAATCCAAGTTACTGGTTGAGGATCATTCCTCTGTTTCAGAAGGCCAAAACCCAGATGCTCTTCCTATCAAGCAAGTTGGTCATCCCCTAACAGCTGCTGTAGGAGACGGTGGTAACTTGGCTACGGTGGAGATGGAAGAGAAAGTGGCACTCCTCCATTATTCTCAGAGCACTAATAGTTGTTGTGCTCCTAGTTGCATAGTTTCACCTAGAAGCTCCAATTGTTTAATTTCAGCTCTCCATTAACTTCAAAACACATTTCCTATGCTTCCATGAAAAGATCACATTGATAGTCTGATGTAATATATCCTCAATGCAACATTATGTTTTACGATTCCAAACCATTGGATGGGAAATATGAGTAAGACCTAATGCAATTAGGAGAACTATAACTTGAACAATTACTGATACGCTTTCAAAAATTTCACCATACTAGCATAATAATAGAATGAATTCAGCAAAAAAAAAAATGATAATATCCCAGCAATTGCTGATAAGCTTTCAAAAAATTCACCATGCTAACATGATAGTTGAATGAATTCAGCATTAAAATAACAATAATAATCTCCCAATAATTAACGATAAGCTTTCAAAAATTTCACATTACTAACATGATGATATTGTCTTTTCTAATCATTTCTATTTTTTCGTTTTTTTCGTTTTTTGTAGGTGGGGGGATGATGATGTGAAGAAGAAGAACCTACTTAATTCATTGGTGGGGCCTTCCAAATGAGTGGTCTAGATCACCCCATGTCAATTTAGCTCTGAAGGAGATTAATGCTTTCCACGTCCAAACATGCCATTTCCTTGCTGCTGTGGAGTAAATGGTAGTACCTCACTAGAGATTTACAGATGGGGCAAACAGCTTTTTGCCTCAACCACATGTCAATGTGCAAGCCACATGAAACTGCAATCAAATTCCAGAGTTAAGAGGTTCGATCAAGTGACTTCAAAATCAAATGCCCAATCATGCAAAGAGTCTTGAAAGATAGCACTCGATTTCTTCGTGGATAGAAGAAAAACACGTTCGATGTGAAACTAACCTTGTACCATTTGAATTTCAGGCATCAACATTAAACAAGATCTTAAACTGATGGAAATAGACATGTCAACACACATTTTGAGGAACATCAAGAGCCCATCAGGTGGGCCTCGCCATGAAAATGACCTGATCTGAGAATCCAATCAGTCAATTGGCCAGGTGGGCTAGACATGCACTATGACAATGGATGGTTTCGAAGCGATGGACAATTAGCCAATTGTCCACATTCAACAAGTTCTGCTCACCTAGCAAGCTAGCGCCTAGTGTCCGCATTCAATAGACCCACCCAATGACTGGCCAGTCTAATTTCTGAAGGTAGGTCCCACATGGCCGTGTATGGAGCACATTGGTGGTCCCATGAACTAATGACAATTTGCTGCTAACTATTGTTTTAAGGTTCTTTAAAAGAGATATATTTTCAAACAACCACTGTTTGAGATTTCAAAAATGTGTTTGATGTCAAAATCATCTAAATTGCAACAATCCAATTCAATATTAGAAGAAATGACCAAAGTGGGGATTGGGAGATTTAGTATTTGTATATATGACAACAAAACCCCAAATTCCAATTCCATGAATTACAAGTTGGACGTACGTGAAATGATTATAATTTCAAATCCAGCGTTAATCTACTCAGGCTACTCTGATCTACATTGAATTTGAAAATTTCAAATTCAGAGTCCAAACATGGTCTAATCCATCAAATAATTAAGGACATCAGGAGGAAACTTGCCTGTTAGGATAGGTAGAAACCAAAAATGTAACGTTACATCAGGAAAAGGAAACATGTAGCCTATGAATTTTCATTGGCAACCTTCTGAAAAGCTTGCAATAAAGAAGGAAGGCACAACATGTCATTAGCAATAACAATACTACTGTTGATATCACCATTAGAAGAAGATAGGGTGGTGATGGGAACTCAATCATTACGAAACAAAACAATGAGTCGTTCAACACACATACCCTAATTCATTGAATTGAGCTTTTGCAAAGCCCACACTTGTACAAGACATATCTATACATTACACTTGTGCCAACAGAGGAAACAGGTGCAATATCCAACCATCCGTCTGGTCATTCACCTGAAAATCAAGCCGATTGATGCATTCAGTAGGTGGGCGATGATAGTAACAGGACGGCTTAGAAAATTTTACTCAAGTTTTTCACAGTTGTGCACTCGTTTCATAAACTACGGACCACCTATCTAGTATTTGTTTCTTTGAACCATGGAGTACCTGTCTAGTGGACTGACCTGATTCTTGGGTTAGGTCATCCATATAGCGATATCCCTCTGATGGATGGATTGATATGATACCTATATCCATACGGGCAAATGTGTGATGTGTACATAAGCTATCCTTACACACGCATGTACACTTTATAAAACGGATCATGGATGAGGTTAATCAGACTCAAACTGCTGCAGGGAACATAGAAAAGGTAATGACCAATGAAGTTGATCAAATTCAAATGGCCACTCATTCTACATCAGATGTGGGTGGAGACATGAAATGCAAAAATATCGATCCAGCTACTGGGATCAATGTTGTTTCAAATGAGAAGGCCATGGAATCAAATGGAAAGTTGGTGGAAACTATTGTGAGTTCTGAACAGGCAAGCATAGAACTGGATAGTGAAAGAGTGCTTCGATGTGTGAGTATGCAGATACTGAAAAAAACTTGCTGTCAACCGTTTGATGTTTTCGGAATTCGACAAAACCATTGATTCAACATTCTCTTCATAATCTTAAAGGTCCACCAATGTTTTCTTCACAATATCCACGACCCATGAAACAAAATCCTAAAATCCCCAAATCCCCAATTTGTAAAATCAGAAAAAACCCAAATTCAGGGTCCACATTCAAATCTGTAAGCCCTAAAATCCCGAAATCCCTAAATGAGGGTCCATATTCGAATTAGAAATCCGCAAATTACTAGATCTCCAAATTCATAAATCAACATTGAGATTGAGAGAGATTGAGAGAGAGAGAGAGAGAAAAAAAATACCTCGCGGTCGAGGATGGGAAGGAAGAGAGAGAGAGAGAGAGAGAGAGAGAGAGAGAGAGAGAGAGAGAGAGAGAGAGAGAGAGAGAGAGAGAGAGAGAGAGAGAAGTGGAGCCGTCCAAACGAGTGCGTGAACGAGTCCCTCACGCAGTCGAGGATGGGTAGGGAGCGAGAGAGAGGAGTGTGGAGAAGATAGAAAGAAAGGAGCGAGAGAAGATAGAGAGAGAAGTGGGCGCATGAGAATGAAAATCGCAGAGGGCGGGCTCTTTTGTTTTTTGTGCGCGTGGCCGCCAAATTGAGATGAACGGTCATGTTAGGGGCTCTGTGTGGCCCACCATAATGGATGTCATTTATCTATGCCTTCCATTCAATTCAAAGAATTATTTAGGGATTTATCCCAAAAAATGAGACAAATAGAAGACTCACATGGACCACACCACAAATCAACAAAAGGGACTTAATCTCCATTGTTTCTTATGGTGTGGTCCACTTAAGCTTTAACTTTATCTAATTTTTGAGCTAACACATTAAAACGATCTGTCAAAATGGATGGACGGCTTAGATTGAACACAAAAATTGTGGTGGGCCCCTCATAGAACTTCTAAGAGACCATCAATATGAGTAAAGGCTACAGATGATTGGAGTATCAAGCTATAGATCTAATCCGTAGTAATATAGCTACGGTTTATATCCGTAGCTAAAGGCTCCAAGCATCCGTAGCCTTTCCTCGTTTTTTTGGTAGTGCCACCTGATTAGTAGATGGTGCCCCCACACCCCCCATACGCACATTAATATATTAAACAATTACATATAACAAATAGCATAAAAATAGAATTATGCAAATTCATGGTTGGTGGTATGTTATCCTCTAGTGTTTAATAACACATAAGATTGATGGCCCATTTGAATTCCACCCAATAAGTAACTTTTTAACTTAAATTTAAGTTTAGTAAGTTACATTATGATAGTTACTTTTTTGGTAAGTTATTTTTTCTTGCTTTTCAAAGTATTACCTTCTCTCTCTCTCTCTCTCTCTCTCTCTCTCTCTCTCTCTCTCTCTCTCTCTCTCTCTCTCTCTCTCTCTCTCTCTCCATGTGATGGATGGTCCATATCAAAGTATGCCCCATATGACAAGTGGTCGACATTAAAGGTGGGGCCCATGTGATGGGAGGTCCACATTAGAGATGGGCTCCACATTATGGAGACCCACATCAAGGTGAGCCCATATAATAATGGATTGTCCACATAAAAGGTCACTCCTAATGATGAATGATCTACATCCAAAGTGAGCTCCACATGATGGACGACCCACATTAAAGGTGGGGCCCACATGATGGATGATCCTTATCAAAGGTGGGCTCCACATGAGGGTTGGTGGATATGGAAGGTCGCCCCACGTGACAGGTAATAACATTGAAGGTGGGCCCCACATGATGGATGATCCATATCAAGGAGGGCCCTACATAATGGACAACTCACATCAAAGGTCGGCCCCTAATGATGAATGGGCCACATCTAAAGCAGCGCCAAAGGTGGAGCCCACGCGATGGATGGTCCACATCAAAGTTGGGCTCCAAATGATGGGCTGTGGACATTGAAGATGGGCCCCACGATAATGGACAATTTATTTTGATGGTGGGCCTCACTATATGTGGTCCACACTAAAGGTACCGGCGATGAATGGCCCACATCCAAGGCTGCCCCGCACAATAGTCGGTCCACATCACAAGTGGGCTCCACATGATGCACAATGGATATTAAAGGTGGGCCCCACATGATAGATGGCCCATACCAAGGTGGGCCTAACATGAGAAAAAATCACATCGATATTAGCCCCTAATGATGAATGACCCATATTCAAGGTGGGCCCCGCTGGATGGACAACCCACTTCAAAGTTGGGCCTGCATGATGGATGGCCCACATTAAAGGTGGGCCCACATAATGAATGACCCACATCTAAGGTGGGCCCGACATGATAGATAGGCCACATCAAAGCTGCCCGCGGATGGTTCACATTGAAGGTAAGCCTTGTACGTTGGATGGTTCACATTGAAGACAAGGCCAAAGTGTGCCCAATATAATGAACGGTCCATATCAAAGGTTCGGCCCACATAGTGGACAGTGGATATCAAGAATGGACCCAACGGACTAAAGGGATAAGTATTCAAATGATGTTGGCTTTTATATTTTTCGGCTAATAAGTACATTGTTTATCAAATATATTTATCCATTGAATAAGTAAAAATCAAAATAAGTCATTTCAAGCATAACTAACTTATCTAGCATTCAATGATTTTGTTCTTGTCCATTCAAAACCGAGTCACACTGGCGAGTGAGTGCCTATTGATTTGGCTCGTTTCTTTTCGATTTGAGTCGACTCGTCGAGTTCTAACTCGGTATTGGTCCCACGAATCATGATGTAGTGTGCCCATGCGTGTGAGATGCTTTTTTACATGATAATGTTTTCTTCTAGGTTGGGTAACTTAGACTTCGATAAATCATTACAGTCCTCTTGACTTTTTGGAAGGAGAAAATCACGGCCGACGGTTAGGTCGAGAAACGTCAATCACGGACCTGCAATGAAAAGATCGTTTGTGTTGCGTATACACGGAACACATGGTATGCACAACGGTTGATGAAAGCCTCCTATTGATCTAGACCATTCAACCAATGGGCCATCTCTCGAAATAGGTCCTTTTCCCAAAGATTGGACTTACCTGATGATTTTAACCGTCAGATCAGTCCAAATGTTCAAATTCCATTCATCCAGTGGTCAAGAGCACCTGCTCTCTGTTCTCTTCACTGATGTGGCCCACCAAAGAGGAAGTCCATTAATTTGATGATTTGATTAAGATTGTGAAGATGGTTAATACACCTGATTTTGATGTATATTTTAGTCACATAATCAACGCAATCTTTTACAACCGTGAAAGAAGCTCTACTAAGGATCCATTACTCCAGAGCGCTCTATTCCATCTGGATGCTGGGACAGGTCAATCGATATATCTGGACCGTCCATTAGCTCCAAGACACATTTCATGGCCTACCATTTAAAAATCTCATTATTTGGACAACTCTAACTCTCCCATCGATAAACTATCAATGGATGGCCAAATTTTGTTTATGGAAAGAAAGCTTAATCAACCATTTCATCCATTTATTGGGATCATTACGGATTGCTTATGGTTTTAAAGAATCACTTTTATTAGGAAATCCTTAGTATAGCTCCAAACTGCATCAGACTCGAACGACTCTGAGTCGACTCGGACGAGTCAGGCAACCCCTGGTTGGTAAATGAAACTATAATGGACTTGTATGATAGTTTATCACCATTTAAAAATGGTGGTTATTCTTCAACCCTAAACATGGCATACTGGAATAGCAATCTAAACCATCCAAATATCTGCCCCCAGTCAGTCCTGGATGGACCAAAACCAAAAATAACAATGAGAAGATAATAGCAACCATCTGATGCTGTCCTTGTAATTTTTTTATCACTCTCTATTTTACATTTAACCATTCATCTGGTAGCCATCAATTGGATGGCTTAAGATCTCTTGCTTGGCATGATTTTACATTATGCTCCATCCACATCGTGCCCCGCAATTTGGATGGTCTGGATAGCTTCAACATGAAAGGAATATGAGGCACCGCACCACCATCTGTACATGGTGGTTAACTATCATAGAAATATAGGCTTCGCTAGTGGCCAACACAATCACAGAAAAAGGGCCAGACACTCTCGAATGCCTAAAGTCATCATGGCCCAAACATAAAGGACCTGGTCCACCCCCACCGTGACTCATGGCCAAAAGCCATGCAGCCAGTCAGCTTAGGATGCTCTAAGGACGACTTTATTATGGTCCTCCACCCGTGGATGCTGATTGTATCCTTGGGTTTTTCAGTTCATGCAAGTGGGGATCATGTTTACGCAATCCAGACCGTTGATCTTATGGGCCACCACAACAGGGATGCACCATGATCAACAACTTCTAATAACCGAACATCCTAGCCATCCTATTTTTGTCCATTTTAGGATTGTCTAATTGAGTAGATTTTTATTATTATGGTCCATCTACTGTTGAATTCATCAGATCAACAGCCTGGATCATAGAATCATGGGTCCCAATTGTAAAAACTGAAGATTCATCCTTTCAGGTCCGAGACCCGTTTAACTCCCTTAATATGAGCTACAACTTCAAAGACTTTCTAACGCTCCAAAGTCCAATGGCTGCACATGCATTCCAAACCTGTGGGTGGTTCTTCTTCTTCTTCTTCGTAATCATCCTCGTCTTCTCTCAGAGCTTGTTCCATGTGGGGTCCACACAATCTGTTGTGGGGTCGGAGGATTTTGAATGGATGGATGATAAGGAAGACGATGTGAACATGGTCCAGACTGGCCAGACCTCTAAGAGAGTGTGCGACTTATCCGTAGGAAAATGGATCTACGACCAATCATATCCGCTCTACAATGCGAATTGCCCGTATCTTAGTTCCAAAGTGAATTGCCAGAGGAATGGACGGCCGGATTCTGATTACGAGAAGTGGAGGTGGAAGCCACTTGGCTGCAACATCCGCAGGTAACATTGCTCTCATCTTGAAGTTCCATGGCTACTTGTGAAATTAGGCATCGGAAATGGATTGGCTATCCATGTGGCCAAGCTCACCGACTCACTTGGACAGTCTAATCGATGGATCTGGACTGTCCATTAGGTCCAACATACATTTCTTGAGAAACCATGCAAAAATCAAGCCTATCAGATGATCAATCCATCCATCACTTGGCCTTCTTTTTAATAGCCTTCCATTTCCAAGTCATTGGATGGGACGGTTAGGATTGTCTCATAAAGTTATTCTTTACAAACACAACCCATCCATGATGATCCCTGCCGATAACTGTCCGAAACTGCTTGTTAGTTCGTCTCTACATAAATGATCCTGACCGTCCCTGTAATTTGATCGGATGGTTCAGATGGTCAGATCAGCATAATTTTTAATGGGTCACATAGAAATTGTATGCTGGAGATAGTGAACAGTCCGGATCATCGACTGGACTATCTAAGTGTCCGATATGATCATTTCCCATACGAATGTTCATACATAAATACGTACATACCATCAGCCTTATATAAATTCTTCTAAACTAAATGATCATGACCCTCCATTTTATTTGATTGGATGGTTAGGATGGTCAGATATGATTATTTCCATACAAATGATACATATACAGGACCCGACTTCGGTGGTGACCCTCCCGTCACCGGCCACTGTACTGTACTGTACTGGTCGGTGCTGCAAAAGCTCAGTGGGCCCACCATGATGTATGTATCTTATCCATTCCGTCCATTCATTTTTAAAGTTCCTTTTATGGCATCGGATGAAAAATGTGACAGATCCAAATTTCAGGTGGACCACATCAGAGGAAACAGTGGCAATTGAACAGTCACCATTAAAACTTTCTTAGGGCCCACTGCAATGTTTATTTTCCATCCAACCTATTGATTAGATCACACAGATCTGTATTAAGGGAAAACAGAAATATCAGCTTGACCCAAAACTTTTTTGGACCACAAGAAGTTTTAATGGTGGTCGTTCAATAAACACTGTTTCTTATGGTGTGGTCCACATGAGAGTTGAATCTGTCTCATTGTTGGGATCATGCCTTAAAAGGTTCTTTAAAAATGGATGGATGGTGTGGATAAAACACATACATCATCGTGGGACCACAGAGCTTTTTTCAGAACGGACCAGTACCGAGCTCCGTACCGGGTGAGTCACTACCGAATCCAAGTCCATATATAATGCATACACCAACTAACATCATGTGGTATTTTGGGTGGGCCAGGTTCGATGCATTGGATTTTCTTGCAAAGATGAGAAAGAAACGGCTGATGTTGGTTGGAGATTCCATAATGAGGAATCAATGGGAGTCTCTTGTCTGCTTGATTGAATCTGTCATCCCTCCTCAGAGTAAGACCGTGTATTATGATGGCCCATCAATGGCCTTCCACGCCTCGGTAAGATGTCTATCCTTTGATCTGGACGGTCCATTCTGTAAGAACCACCTTTGATTTTCCACTGATTGCAAGAATCACTATGATCCGTTGATCCTAACCATTTGATGGGTGGGACTAAAGGCCCACGATCAGGTAGTTTGTATTGTGCAATAGTTGTGATTGTAATGGCCCATGAAGAGTGGTATGGATGGACGGTCCTTGTTGATGGCTGAATCGTAAATGTACAAAACATCACACGTACACCTTAAAATGCTGTATGTGACATGTACTGTATCATTTCCCCTTGTACATCGATTGTAGGTACATATTTAGAGTTGGGCATCGGACCGAGTCGGATCGGATTGGGTCCAACTCGACTCGGTCCGGCTTATACATGGCCCAACCCAAACTCGGACCGATCCGATACCGAGTCCGGGTCATCTGACTCGGATCGATCAAACCCCTATTGGCCTGAACCGTTCCGAGTCTGACTCAGTCAGAAAACCAAGTCGGATCAGATTGGGTAAGGTTCGGATTGAGCATCAGATTACTTCGCTCATCGTGGTTCATATGATCTTTAAAAACTATCTGATTTTCAGAGAAGAAATTTTGAAAATTATTACCAACCAAATGTATAGCTAAGATCTTATATACGCTCTTTATCTTAGCATGTGTTCCTGCGGTTTTCAAGCCACCACATGCGCAGAGAATTAGTAAACTTTACAAAATAGCCTAGCTTGCTATGGAAGGAACTGTTTCGAACTTTCCAGTAACTTGCTTCGTAAGAAACCCCTCCAACTATTATCAGTATAAAAACATGAAAACAGAGACTCCAAATGCCATTTCATCATTTCTCTTTTTCAGGTGAAAAGAAAATCCTGGATATCCATGGCTTTCTGTTTGGCTGTTTTCAGTTGCTTTAGATCACCAACACACTTAGATGATGGTGAGAAAGATCTACTAAAGAAATCCAAACCCCATAAACAAAAATCGCCTCCAACAACACCAATTCCAGTTTCCTACTTCCCCATGAACTCTTGTTTCTCTCTCTTGAGCAAGTGGAGAAGAGGGTGTCAGAGAAGGAGATTATTGGGTTTTGTAGGGAACTCGACTACCAGCTCCGAATCGGGTCGGATCGGTCCGGATCCTTTCGAATCGGGTTTTCGGATCAGATCGGTTTAGATAGACCACTATTCGAACCCGACCACAAAAACAATCGGATCTGGATGACCACACTCGATCCGCACCGATCCAGACAGTCAGTTCGGTTCGAAACGGGTCGGATCGGCCCTGATTAGGTCAGATCCACCGGATTGAATCAGACATGCCCACCTCTATACATATCCCTTTAAAGAATAAATTTTGCAAAAACAGACCTACTTAGTATGGAATTTACATCCCTGTACTTTTTTAAGAAAGGTTTTCAACAAGCTGCCCTATTTTGATTTAAGTAATTATCATCCAAAGTTGTGGTCAGCCATGCGAGGAAAGGGGGTCCACGGCTCGGGTGGGCCCCATCGTAGTGTTTATGTGAAATGCACCCCACACAACCAGGGACTCCCGTTTGACAGTGATTCTCCGGTGCTGAGGTTGGGACTGGTTAATGCTCCGACCATAGCATGATGTCTATATTTTTGCCATCCATCCATTTTTTTCAGCTTATTTTAAGGTATAAGTCCAAAAATAAGGCATATCCAAATCTCAAGTGGACCACACTACAAGGAACGGGGGTGATTTGAACACTCACCATTAAAAACTTATTCAGGATTACGAATGTGTTTGATCAAGCTCATACTTGTGTTTTCATTTTATAGAAGTATGTTATCAACAGCTTGAATTGGAAATGAGCATTATTTTGAGTCTAAAAAAGTTGCAATGACCGCCATCCAATCACCGTTGTTTCCTGTTGTGGGGTCCATATGAGATTTAAATCTGCCTCGTTTTTTAGCTCACAGTCTCAAATGATCTGGATAATTGGATAGACGATATGGATAAAACACATAAATCATGGTGGGGCCCACAAATAGGCACTGATCATTTTTTTTTCCATCAAAGATAGCAGTCAGGATCATCTGAAAAGCCTCATATTATAGGGCTCTGGCGTGTAGATGGTGGGGCCAGCCAGATAAGTGGCCTGGATCATGCACATTCTTTTCTTTTCTTACTGTTTTTTATAGCTTGAAACCTAACAAAGAGTTACAATGGATGCAGGACTTTGAGGCGTCGATCGAGTTCTCATGGGCCCCTTTCCTTGTTGAACTGAAAGTGGGGTCCAGTAACAAAAGAATTCTAGAGCTGGATTCCATTGAAGAGAATGCTAGATACTGGAGAGGAGTTGATATTCTGGTGTTTGATTCAGCTCACTGGTGGACCCACTCGGCCGAATGGAGCTCGTAAGCCTGCTACCAGCCAAAGGCTAGTAGTCGGTGCTCTGTGGGCCCCACCATGATGTATGTGTTTCATCCATGCCGTCGACCCATTTTTCCTGATTATTTTATGGTATAAACCCAAAAATGAGGTTGATCCAAATATTGAGTGGACCGCACAATGTTGATTGAACGCCCACCATTAAAAACTTCTTGGTGGCCATAAAAGTTTTGGATCAAGCTGACATATATTTTTTCCCTCCATCCAAGTCTGTATTACCTAATCAAGAGGTTAGATGTCAAATAACCATTACAGTGGGCCCTTGGAGGTTTTTAATGGTGGATATTCAATCAATACTGTTTTCCCATGGTGTGGTCCACCTGAGATTTAGATCTATCTCATTTTTGGGATCAAGAACTAAAATTATCTTTCAAAATATATGAACCGCGTGGATAAAACACATACATCATGGTGGATCCACATATCACCGACCACTAGCCAAATGGCATTCCTATTTTACTATGTTCCGAATTCATGAATGGGCCCAAGGTGGACCACCTATGATCATATTGAGCCATTGGATGGATGGGTTCCACCGTGGATTGCTCATAGATCCAATATTACCCTGATTGGATGAGTGCAGCCATTCAAATGAGAGCCTGCAAAATGGACGGTGAGATCGTTTTTAAACTGACCGTCCACTTTGTACGGCCTTAATTGGATGGTTGTCATTGTCCAATCACAGTAACGTTTATGTCAATTGCTATCTACAGGGCACCATACCGCTGCCTTTGATCATAGGTGGCCCACTTGGGCTCTTCGTTTGAATATGTTTATGAGAAAGACCAGAGCCATCCGCATGTGAGATCTGGACCGTTAGCCTTGTTGGTTCTCTAGGAACATGCCCTGTCCCAAAATCAAGGTTGGTCCACTCATCAAGTGGGTCAGATGTGTATGATTGAATGTATGATGGTGGTAATTTTACTTTCTAATCACCGATCTTCCCCGGAACTCACACACGTGCTTGATATCTTGATTACAAGACTGCCACCCATCTAAATTACCTCTATGTATGCGAATGCATACGTGTGAGATCCGGATCATTCATCTTACTGGCCCCTACCATAGATGGTGCATACCTTCAAAATCACACAAATCATATGATCGGAGTTCATGAGCTACCCAACCAGAATGCTGTGAAGGATTACCAAACCAACGGCCGATGCTCATGGGAAAAATCCACCCACTGGCGGCTGGGATCATCGATCACTGTGAGTTTATCCACATGGCCCACACAGCAGGGCGCACTAGATGAATGGTTTAGATATTGTACACGTGTGTCACGTGAAAGTAAAAACACTGACAAATATTACAAGTTAAAATTTCTAGAAATGAAATTACATATCGAATGTGTAACCATGTATATATGTACCTTCTTTATTGTACGGAATACATAGAGATTAAAGAAAGCCAATTGAAGATGGCAATTCTTAAGAATGAGAGAAATATATATACATAGGAACACTGGATTTGGTGAATTTTCTTTAGCCTAAGTTAGAAAAGAGAGAGAAGCATCTCAAACTAAATTCCTACACTTATATTTATAATATTCGGTGCATGGAGAAACAAATTAGAGATTACCTTTGATCTCTCTTATATTATAATGGTAAATAGGTGTATTGATTCACCACGTTCTCCTAATCAAGTAGAAATATGAGACCCATAAGACTATAATCCTCTTTTAGAGAATGATCTCGCACCAAATTTACAAGGGGGTTAAAAATAATTTATCTCAATCTCCGACCACTTGTTCCACATCATTGATATAATCACACCCTATCGAACACGTTTAATTTTACTAGTGCATGCACGCAAATTCTAATACTCCAATTGTGACACACACACGCACGCTTATTTACTTTTAAGATTGAACTCGATTGATAAAAAGACTTGTTAAAATATTAATATAATAATACAACTATTATTTTCAATAAACATTGAGAATAAAATTCGACCATCCATTTAACCTAGCACCTTAGGAAAGTCTCATGTGCATCATCAATAATGTGCCATTATATACTATCTTTCAACAACAATCTTTGTGACCCCATTTTGAATTGGCCGCTTTTTCAACATACATCTAACCTAGTCGAATTTATGCACATGGCCTAGAGAATACATATCATAGTGTCACCTCATTGCAACCTTATCACATAACATGGATTAATAATGATACAAAAGTTACTTATGATACTAGCACACTCACATGACCATTTTACAAAAATTGATTCATCACTTGTAGGTAGTTGGCGTCGCAATATACATGGCTCAATTCTCTACATAAATGATTAAACATTTGTTGTTATTCGATCACCAGGCAGGATCCATCCAATCAACTTATAATCCATATATATATATATATATATATATCTATACACACACACACACACACAGCCACACACAATTTGACTAGCACCTTAATATCAATCTCTATGATTTCTCATTTTGATCACTTCATAAGGGCAGAGATACATTTCATATTTACATGCACCTTAATATCTATTACTTCTATAACATAGGCCTGCACATTGGTTTACCACATGTGAAAAGTGGAATAAGTTTTTAATAAATGAATGTTGGCTAACCTCATCGTGAAAGCCAATTTGAATATTTTTCTGCATATATTACCATAAAACAATCACATTCATATATATATATATATATATATATATATATATATATATATATATATATATATATATATATATATATAAACTCAAAGTACTTTGAAAATCTCAATATGAAAATCTCAATATGATTTAACGAATAAATATAAATATACTACATAAAATCCAACAACATGCATGTAGTGATCAAATTGCTTTATATCACACTTATACATGTGTTGATCACCATCATCATCAAATTAGTGGGCCATTGCAGGTGGGACTACTACATGGAAGGAAAGAGGCTATTCACCAATTTAAACCCAATGATTGCTTATGAGAAGGGACTCATCACATGGGCTAAATGGGTTGATTTGAACTTAGACCCTCAAAGAACAAGAGTCATCTTCCGAAGTGTCTCACCTCGACATAACAGGTATGCTGTGACACCAAATGAGCACACACGTGCAGTGATGCATGCGGAGACTATCCATGCCGCTCATCAGGTGGGGTACAACATGAAATGACCTAGCTCTAGTTGGTCTTCACTGAGTAGGCCACAAGCGAATGAGAAGAGAAGTGGTCAAGTAAAAAGAGTAAAAAACCCATGTATTCCAAACAATGGTTGGACAGAACCTACCTGATTCCGGGCTGGGCCATATTCGTGGTGGACCTCACCTACTAAATGGTCTCAATCTTGAAAGTTTGATCAGATGGTCACCTTCTGATCAATAGGTAGGAAGATAGATGGTAAAAATTGATTCTATATTCTAAAAGATCAGATTACTGATCTCATCATGTGGGACCCACCTTCGATTATCTATTCCTTTAAACAATCACCTGAAATAATGGCATTATCCATTTGATCCATGATATGGAAATTGGATAGTCCATATTGTTTACACTAGAAAGATGTTTGCTCATTGATTTGAACCGTCCATCATGTCCATCACCATTGATTGCCATGCTCAACAAAATCACTTTACTCAGATGGTCCTCACCATCTAATCAATGGTTAGGAAAATGGATGGTTCGTATTGGTTATATAAGAAAAGTCCGATTATTAATTCAGACCATTTATCTTGTGGGGCTCACCTTTGATTAATGCACACAATATCCCTCAAGAATCATTAGCAACATTCACATGTTTAATCCATTCATGCAATGTATGACAGACAAAATGGCTTGAAATGCTACAATCAAAAGGAGCCACTCGGGTACTTCAAGCACCCACCTCACCTGCCCGAACAACTATCGATCCTACAACGTGTACTGAAGATGATGAGGTTTCCAGTCCACTTGCAAGACATCACGCTCATGTCAGCCCTCCGAAGAGATGGCCACCCTTCGGTGTACGCTAAGGGAGTGGATGAGGAAGAGAGGGCTCATCCAGGAGAACATTCTCTTGATTGTAGCCATTGGTGCTTGCCTGGGGTCCCTGATACTTGGAATGAGATGTTGTATGCTTTAATCTAGTGTGATAAAATGTTTGTGGATGGTTAGGATAAGCTCTTTTCTCCATCTTTTTTTTTTTTCCTTGAAACGAATGTAATCTACAAGATTATAAAGGACCTGCTCTAGTGGTGTGATAGAAGTATTGTGCAATCTTGGCTAAATGGTTCTATAGTCATGTTTAAATTTTAGTTTGTGCAAGTGGTACCATGGTTCAATGCTATTGATATGATAGGCCACACCATGGATGGTTTGTGAATTAAATTCCCTTAAATTGGAAGATCATATTCTTATATATTTGAACTTGTCTTTTATTGGGCCATGCAGACAGGACCCATGAGTTAAGCAGTTTTAGATCACTAATCTACAATCCCAATTGCCCCAGTACTTTAACTACGGCTAAGGAGCCTGGTTTACTATTAAAGGTGCTAGAGGAGGAAGTGACAACCTGCTCTTGAGAGTCAATACTGCAATCCTCCAAAAACACACCTTAATCGTGTTGGTATTTGAGTGACATTGGCACAAGAAGTTATTGTATACCTTTAGGCTTATTGGACTATTGTTGGAACTTCAGTTGGAGTGGCTCCTTGTTCCTTCCACTTCAATGCCGATGCAATCCTCTCGTCAACATGACGTGTGGCTACCGCCCAGGGTTTAGACCACTTGACATGGTTAGTGTAATTGGGATTTTTGATTTCTCAAAATCAGTGTATATACCACGATGGAAGTATTGGGAAACCTAGCACCTTTTCCTTCTATGGGAAAATCAATGAAATTAACAATATAAGAAATTCAATGGATGATAATTATTTTAAATATAAGCACATTAAAAAAATCATCAAACATGTAAAGTACAAGAGACACCAATTTTTTAACGTGTAAAACTGATGTAAAATGGGTCGTAGACTCATTTATAGTTAAGATGCATGGACCGAAGAAAAGAAGACAAGAAAGATTGAACACACTCAGCATAGTTTGATTGGTCGACAAATCTAATCGATGGGTCCAAATTCCGCCTGAAATTCCAGATTGCTTGTTTGGCTGATTTCTGTCAATTTATATAGGTTCGAAATCCATTCAATAGGTTGAAGGATTGGGTTGACAAGTCGAAAATAACAGAATTTTCAGTTTAAATTTTTGGACACTTTTTACTATTTTAATCTATTGACTGGATCGGTCGACGACAGTTAACAGACACAAAAAAAATTGCGTGCGTGATTTTCTGAATTTGTTACTAGTTTGATTAGAACTCTTTACTTACACTTTTAAGGTTTGTTTAGGGTTATTTAAAGGGGGTTAAACTCGTTTTTATGATAATCATTCATTCAATAAATCAATTTCTTAATTTTTTTTTTTTCTTTCTCTTGTGAATTCGAGAACGCTCTTGTGGATTCAAGAGAGCCTTGTAAACTCAAGGTAATTATCGATTGAGGAAGGCAATGATTGACCTCATCACGCCATTCTCTGCGTCAATTGGTATTAGAGCAAGGACTCCCCTCAGGCCAATGAAAATTAACGACGGAATGAACCAAAATCATATGAACGGTGATTCACGGATTCTTCATCTATCGAAAAGGATCGAAGCGGTGTAATAAGAGAATTAACAAGTCACGCAAGGGTTGCAAGCTACCATCGATCATATGATCGAGGCCTTAGGGCAGCTCCGTGTTTGTTGTGATGATCCGCTCCCGGTAGGCGCTGAAATTCGTAATCGTGTTGATCATAGGGCGATATCAATAGTGAATCACATGATCACGCTTGAGGCGGGATCCAGTGAATTGTAGGATCATGTGTAAGGAGGAGATCGACGACATGATTCTCCGACATCTCCGACGAAGTGGTGATTGGGTAAATCAGACGGATCGAGACTTTATGATGAAAGTCGATCTCCCTAGCTTCAACGATCAATTCCACATCGAGGACTTTCTTGATTGGCTGCTTGAAATTGAACACTTCTTCGGCTACATGGATATCGTTAAAGAGAAGAAGGTTAAGCTTGTGGCTTATAAGTTGAAAGGAATAGCTTCAGCTTGGTGGGAGCAACTTCAACTCATACAAACGAGACAAATGAAAGTACCAATTTGCACATGGTAGCAGATGAAGTAGTTGTTGCATACACTATTCCTCCCCAGCGAGTATGATCAGGTATTGTTCTAACAATACTAAAAAATATCAGTAGGGTAGTCGGTCGGTGAGAGATTACGCAGAAGAATTTTATCACTTGGCGACACAGAATGATTTGGTCAAAATTGAAAGTTGCTCGATTCAACGATAGATTGTGTGTTGCGATCCAAGATCAGGTTCAAATGCAACCCATTTCGATCACAATGAGCGAAGTGATCAAGCTGGCCACCCGAGAGAAAACGTAGCTCGAGCACACCAACACAGACCTATCCTACTACTAGGGTCGTTGAGGCGGGTCCTTCATAGGGAGCTCCATAGACCAATGGGAAAGAACATGTAGGAGGACGACCCCAACCTACTATACTTGCAAACTGAGAGTTGGAAAACGGACAAGTAAGACCCCAAAGAGCAACAACCATTGTTGCCTGTCTGAGTAGGATTCCGAACCCATATGGTCAGCCATGTCTAGATCACCAATGTTATTGATGTGGCCAACTGGATCACTTATCAAATACTTGCCCTCAGTAACAAGTGGCAAACCTCACAATTAATGATGGTGGCATTGAGAACACAAAAGAAGACTCAGAATATAATGGGTTGGAGTACACCACGGATGACGAAGCTAATGAAGCGATTGGGTTCCACAGGATCATTATGAGTCGCTAGTCGTGAGATGGCTATTGTATGTACTAAGGAAGGAAGTACACTCACAATGACACAACATCTTCCAAACAAGGTGTATGATGAATCGAAAAATCTGCAATGTGAGTGAGCATATCATTTCCAAGGTTATGGTGGAGAAATTACAGTTGAAAATGGAGTGTGATTCCTTCCCATATATGATCAGCTGGATTAAGAAAGTTGGCGAGATGAAGGTAACTGAACAATGCACTATATCTTTTTCAATTGGCAAATATTATAAAGATCAAATTGTATGTGACGTTGTTGAATGGAGGCATGTCACATTCTACTTGGTTGGCCATGTAAATTCGATCATGACACCACTCATAAAGGATTAGATAATATGTATATCTTCGTCAAGGATAGCTAGAAAACCATACTAGCCCTTATGGACCAAGATGAACCACCCAAAACTTCTAAAGTGGAGGGGCATTGTCTCCTAACCATACAAGACATTGTGGAGGAATCCAAGGAGACGAGACAGTTCTATGCATTAATTGTAAAAGAAAAAGAAATTGAGCCCATCAACATTCTCGAGAAACTAAAACCTTAGCTACTTGAATTCAAAGAAATTTGGCCCAATGACTTTCCCAATAGATTGCCTCCCATGCGAGATATTCAATGCTATATTGACCTTGTCCTAGGGTCCAACTTATTCAATTATCTTCACTATCGGATGAATCGATAGAGTAAGATATTTTACAAGAACAAGTGGAGGAATTGATCCTTAAGGATATAAACCGAGAAAGCATGAATTCATGCACCATCTTGACCTAATTAACTCTTAAGAAAGATGAGAGTCGATGCATGTGTGTCTACAGTCGGGTGATCAACAAGATTACCATAAAATACATGTTTTTCATACCACGACTAGATGATATGTTAGATATGCTTGAGGGTGCAAAATTATTTTTAAATTGGATTTAAGGAGCGGCTACCATCAGATCTGAATACAGTGTAGTGATGAGTGTAAGACAGCTTTTAAGACTACTGAGGGGTTGTATGAATGGTTGGCTATGCCCTTTGGTCTTTTGGACGTGCCGAGTATATTCATGAGGTTGATGAACCAAGTTTTGAAACTATTCATTGGGCGGTTTGTGGTGTTCTATTTCGGTGACATTTTGATATATAGTTAAGACGAAGCAAAGTATATGAAACACCTCAAATAGGTCCTTCAATTGCTCATCGAAAACAAGTTATATCTCAATATAAAGAAATGCAGATTTTTAATCGATAGCCTGCTATTTTTGGGCTTTGTCGTGACATTCATGGGCATCCAGGTGGACAACGAAAAGGTGAGACCATCAAAGAATGACCGGTTCCGACAAACATCTATGAAATGCGAAGTTTTTACGGGTTGACATTCTATCATCAGTTCGTGAAAATTTTAGCATAATAGTGTCACCGACTCACTGATTACAGATTGTATGAAGAAGGGACCATTTTAGTGGACGGTAAATCTGACAAGAGATTTATTGAAATCAAACACTGATTGTCCATAACTATCATTCTTGTACTTCCCAACTTCGACAAATTGTTTGAGGTTGACTGTGATGCTTCATATGTTGGAATTGAGAGAGTTTTGTAGCAAGATAGCAGGCAGGTAGCTTTCTAAAGTGAGAAGCCAAGTGATGCACACAAAAAGTGGTCGACGTATGAGCTCAAATTGTATGTAATGGTCCAGGCATTGGACATTGGCAACATTACTTGATTCAAAGGGAGTTCATTCTTTATACAGACCATCAAGCTCTCAAATTCATAAATAACCAAGCTAACGTGAATCGTGTGCATGCTAAGTGAATTTCATTCTTATAGGAATTCACATTTGTACTGAAGCATAAGTCTGAGCAACAGAATAAGGTGGATGATGCACTAATTGGACATGCAACCTTGTTATTCACCATAAGCAATGAGGTTGTCGGATTCGAATGACTCAAAGACCTATACGTCGACGACGACAACTTTAAGGATGTGTTGATTAGATGCCAAGAATGTCAGCCCAACGATCTCCATATTTAAGATGGATTTCTCTTCAAAAAAATTAGTTATGCATTCCATAGAGTTCATTGCGAGACAACATAATCCAAGAGCTACATGGAGGTGGCCTCAGTGGTCATCTAAGTGAAACAAGACAATAGCTCTTCTGGAAGAACGCTATTATTGACCACGACTGAAATGAGATATGGGAAAGGTGGTACAGCGGTGCCACACATGTTAGGCATCCAAGGGATGGTCACAGAGCACTGGCCTATACACTCCATTACTTGTTCCTAACGGCCCTTAGGAGGATTTATTTATGAACTTTGTGTTAGGTCTCCTATAGACCCAGCATGTAGTGGACTCGGTGTTTATCATTGTCAACAGATTTTCCAAGATGGCCCATTTTATACCATGTAAGAAAACTCTCGATGCTACGCATGTTGTAAATCTTTTTTTTTTTTTTGAGAAGTTGTTTGGCTACATAAGGTCCCAAAATCCATCACCTCAGATCGTGACACTAAGTTCCTCGATCATTTTTTAAACACTTTGTGGCGATGATTTGACACCCATTTATAGTTCAATAGTGCATATCATCCGCAGGCTGATGGACAGACCAAGGTAGTGAATTATACACTTAGAAACCTTATATGATGCATTTATGGTGATAAGCCCAAATAGTTGAATTTGACATTGGCTCAAGTAGAATTTATGTTTAATAACATACTGAACCGTTTCATCAGTAAGTCTTCATTCGAATTTGTGTATGGACAAGTACCTCGACACACTCTTAATTTGGTTCCTTTGCCCAAACTTTCGGGCATGAGCGTTGCTGCAGAACATATGTTGAGGGTCAAATATTGCATATTAGACCCCAGTTATTACCGGATTTATGAACATGCCACCGTTTAAAAGCCTAATTTAATCATGTTTGTGATGCAAGGTACATTTGCAAGTGTGGACTACAAAAAGGTGCTAAAAGTATGTATTTGATGCTCTAAAATTACCACAGCAAGGGACGGACTCCAGAAGACTGATTGAAGAATTTACATGCCAAGGATCCGAGAAAAATCAAGCCGTTCACGGTTAAAGAGGCCTGAAATTGGTGCAAAATGCAAGATCACATGGTTCCCGCCATCCGATTGACTCGAAACTTCATACATGTGATGGGGGCCGTAAATTAACCGTACATATAAAATTTCAATCATTGAAGATCTCGGGAAGTGGTCCAACGGACAAATCAGCCCACAAACCGTGATTCTGAGCCCACCTACAATCTGGATATGCTTCAATTTGGTCTCATCCGGTTTTATGAGGTGAGAAAACAGATGGTCGGATTAGATTTAGATTTCATAACTATCAAGGTGGACCCTACATGAGTTGAGTGTGCATAGTGCACAAGTGCACTAGCTGTGTACGGCAACGAAGAGCCAGTCAAACCCGCTTTGACCGACTCTTCTTCACAGAAACATAAAATTCCGTTTCTTTCAACAGCGTCCGCACTAACCGAAATGGGTTTTGATAGTGGACCCCACCCATCATCCAAACAGATGATCCGGACCGTCCATATGCTCCATAGGGATGGGAAGATCCTATCCATGGTGGAATTTTGGCCCCATGCATACGAAAACATGTGGATCGTCGAAAAATGCCAGATGGACGGTGAATTGATTTATATAGTGGACCGCACAAAAACTCCATGGAAACTACTCCTTCCTGACTGAAATTGCGCCAGGAATCCAATGAACGGGTCGGATTTCCACGAATATATCACTATGGGGACCACCGAACACGTCAGCGTCCGGTTTTCAAATTTCAAAATGGAAACTCCGTTTTTCTGCGAACGGACGCTGTCCGTTTTTGCGGGAGTTTGTGGACCCCACCCGTCACCCGTACGTCTGATCCAAGCTGTCCACCGTGTAGAGGGCTTCGAGAGCTTCAAAACCATGGTAATATTCTGCTCCCATGCATACACACGTGTGCGGTACAGAGGCCACAAACGGACTGCCCTGCAATGTTCAAAACTGATCTTTTCGTGATTCCTTCTCTGGGCCGCGTCAATGGACATTCAAAACCACCCATTCTTGACTGAAATTTCGTTCTGAATGCAATGGACGGGGTGGATTTTCAGAAAATACTTCTATGGGGCCCACCGATCACGACAGCGAAAGGGTGCGAAAGGTTTCGCACATATTAGGAAATCCGGTTTTCCAGGTGATTGTGGGCCACCATCTTTGATCATATGGTAGATCTGAACCTTCATCATGTAGAGGACCCAAGAAAGTCTTAAGAGATGGTGTTGTTTTGGAATTTGAGCGAGAAAAGTGTCGTGTTTCGAGGCCTCGAACTTGGCTGCGAAAAGACTTTCGTTGCGCGTGCGACACAGCTTTCCAAATCCGATTTTCTCCACTCCAGCAGCTATAAAAAGGATTTTTTGACGTGGGGAGCACGGCATCGAAGGCCTTGGACGAAGAATCTCATGTGAGAGAGAGAAAGACAGGGAGAGAAGAAAGAGTTTGTTGTTTTTCTTGGTTATGCTTTTCTTCTCAAATTTCTGACGAGATCTAAACCATCCATGTGTGGCTAAACCTCTTAGCTAGGGCTAAGAGGTGAAGCTTGTGGCGTGATGGGACTATTCTATGGTGTTGATTTATGGTTATGAACTGACGTTTGGTTTTAGTTTGATTAATTGAAATAATCATAGTTTTTAATGATTTGTTGTGACTTAAATTACAATAGATCTGCGATGGCTTTGAGTATTTCCTTCTTCTTCATATTTTGATTGTGAAATCAGGAAACCCTGTTGTTCACCATTGCCCCTTGGACATGGTTGGATGATGGAATTCTTCCTAACATCACACACATCTTCTGATTGGTTATGGATTGGTTTAAGTTATGTTGATTACCTTGTTCATGGGCATGGATTTGTGATGGAATCATATCTAATTCTTTACCTTTCGTCTATTTGAAAACTAGATCAAAAGGAAGTTACATTGATTTTCAGGTTTATATTTCCAACTGGATGAAGATGGGACTCGAAGTCCAGTTGAGTTCATGAATCGACCATAGATCTCCCTGATCTCTACAAGTGGATCCTCTGAATCCCTAGTTTCCCTTCTCTGAATTCTTAAGTTTTAGATAATTATTTCACCATTATCCTCAAATCACAATTGGTTTAGATTACATCTTATCCTAGTTCTAATTCTAGTAATTTTCAGAATACGTACGAGTTTCAGTCCCTATGGATTCGACCTCGGTCTTACCGAGTTTATTACTACATCACAACCCTATACTTGGGGAGTGAACAACATATGGTGGATGGAATCATAAGAGTACATGTTGATGTTCAAGCCTAGTTAAAGACATCCAACGACAAGTGCAAGGAGAAGTCTGACACACATTAGTGTTTGAATGTATTTAATATGGGTGACAACGTGATGGTTCATCTACATAAAGAGATATTTTCAACCGAGACATACAATAAGCTGAATAAGAAATTGGACTGGTACCCATCCTTCGTAAGATCAATAACAATGCTTATGTTGTTGATTTTCCTAAAGATATGGAGATCTCAAGCACATTCAACGTAGCAAACTTGTACGAGTATTATGAACTGAATTCGACGAATAACTTGGGAATGAGTTCTTTTAAAGTGGAGAGAACTAATGTATAACGGGTTGCAGACTCATTCATGGCTAAGATGGATAGAAAAAAAAAAAAAAAGAAGCTAAGAAGGATTTGTGAATGCTAAAAATCGGTGCCCACGCTTAGGGGTGTACACGGGTTGGGCCGAGTCGAACTGGCCTCAGCTCATCCAGGCCCATTCAACAGCCACACCAGGTCCGAACCCGACCGGGCCTGGTCACCAGGCCAACATCTCCAGCCCGAACCGGGCCCGGGCGAGTTCAGGCCGAGTTCGGGCCAGTTTCGAACCTTCGAGTTCGGGCCAGTTTCGAACCTGAGTTCGAGCCAGTTTCGAACCTTACAGCAAGTTCATGGGAAGGCTTTGGGAGGTAATCCGTTGTCCCATTAATTTACAAGGCCCTCGATCAACAGTTTAGATAGTTGAACTATAGACTCCACAAAAAATCTTCTGGCCTGGAACGTTCAATTCCTCCCGTGACCATACTGCCCAAAACAAATGGATGACTAGAGAGAATTTGTTTTAGCCGTTTATTGTTTTATACCTGTGGCTAACCTAAGGTGTTTTACCGGCCTGATTTTCGAATCAGAAGATCTAATTAGTACATCCAACCGGATGGAACTAAGATTTCATTTTTCTAATCCATATTAAGACAAAAATGTGGCACATGTGTTTCACATCTAGGCCAGTCCTTATTGGGTCCCACTTTGAACATCCAATGGGCCAAAAAAGGGATGATAGACTCACCATCAGTCATTATTGTTTTCCAACCATTGATTTCTCTGGTAGAAATGTGGTCCAACTGATAAGTGGGAACCAGGGCTAGCCCACCTGATGACTGACCCAGATCTTGTACACATGACATTTTGCCATGTTGCAAATCATCTTCACAATCTTCATGAAGAAGAAATGATTTGATACTCTTGCAGAGTG